>WEKY01060605.1:17634-137335 GCA_013390045.1 Picathartes gymnocephalus | reverse complement strand
GTCCTGCCGTCCCAATTTGCTGCTTTCCAAGAATCCTGCTGGGGCACTGGAATCGACTGCTCCAAGGAGGTTTGTGAAGCAAAACCTCTCTTCCGTTTTGTTTTCCCCTGCTGACTGAACCACCATAGCACGTGCTCCCTGCCGGCTGTGACCATCACTGCACCGAGGGGGGAAAGTGCCTTCAGGCCAGGGGGTCGGGACCGGGTTCTTGGTTCTGTTTGTTGTTAGTGCCATAAAAGTTGTTGTTTGTTTGCTCTGTTATAAATCCTAGTAAAGAACTGTTATTCCTACTCCCATATCTTTGCCTGAGAACCCCTTAATTTCAAAATTACAATAATTCGGAGGGGAGGAGTTCACATTCTTCATTCCAAGGGAGGCTCCTGCCTTCCCTAGCAGAGACCTGTCCTTCAAACCAGGACAGTGGGAGAGGTAAGGAAATGTGCTGAAAACACCAGTACTGCCTTGTGAGCTAACAGACCTGGCCTGTGGTGAGGCTGACAGGGATCCCAGTTACAGTGAGGAGCTGTTCTCTTGTGTGTCACTCCTAAAGCAGTTTGATGTTGCATGGCATGTCCAAAGTACCTCCTCACATCATCTCTTTCATTTTAGAAGCATGTCAGAAATGCAGTTTTGGACTGTGCCTAAAATGTTTCATATGTCTTGAATATCATATCCCCAGTCTGAACCTTCAGATGGCAGCACAGCCTGAAACCAAGTTTAATGCCTGTCAGAGTTTAATATGACCCAAGTCAATAACCTTCTGGCTTGTGTAGAGCTTTCTTGTCTCATGGATGCTGTGAACATTCAGAGGAACTGAAACCCTTTTGGAAGTTTCCATGACCACAGTTCTGACCATGATGTATTTCCCCTGAGAAATGCTAAAACTTGTTTTTTTCAAACTAAGTCCTTACAGTAGGATTTTAAATTCACATCTGAGTGCCCTACATCCATATCCCAGTTCTAACTTGCTTTTGTGGAAGGTTGTAATTTGAGAAAAACTAAAGTTAACCAAATAAACTGCCTAAATCTGTATTTAAGTGGCAAATTTTAGGCAATGCTGAATAAATAACCAGTTTTAAAGCTTAATGTGACCTTGAACTGTTTAAAATGACAGTTCCATAAGCAAGTGTTTAGACTTCGCCAAATAATACCTAAATAGCACCCTTCTAAAGTCTTTTCTGTAGCCTTCTTGCAAAAGTACTGCTCCTTGCTTGCCCATAACCTCATTGCTGAAATCACTGGTGTGACATCACTACTTGAGAATAAGTCTTTGGATTAATGGTGATCCACGTAAAGAGCACTGTTACCAGAAGGGTAGATAATTATGTGTTTCATTGCATTATATCAACACAAACAAATACTTTTTGGCTACTGAAATGCTATCAAGTGTGGATCATTAGTTTATGCAGTGTTTATGAGATCACCACAAATACCAATTAGTATGGCTGATGAAGAGGACATCATCTGTGGAACAGCGTTTGCCACCCCTATTCACAATCCATAATGGTCTAATCAGTCAGTCTGAAGTGCTGTGAATAAAGGAGCAGATCCTGGTTCTGTTTCAATGGGTTTGTATTGTTTTCAGAGAGTTGCATAGCACTATCATGGTTAATGGAGCTATACCAATTTACACTGGGTGAAGAACTGGTAAATGCAATGTAGGAGAAATAGGTACTTTTAAAGTTCTTCTACTGTTGTCCTGACACCGGCTTAAAGTTTCTTGGTGTGAGAATGTCAGCCTGAATATGCAAGTTAAGGTCAGACAATGGCCAGAAGAGCGGATGTACAGGTTTTGCCAATTTCACTGGTTCTTCTCCAGATATTATTTCCAGATGTACTCCCTTTGCTTTAATTCTCCCAAGAGCTATTTGGAGAAGTTTTAAAAATATTTTATTGTCTTAGTTTTTCTGGTTCCAGTAGATAAAAATGGTCCATCTTTATGAAGAGTACATTGTAATATCTGACTACCTTGTGGCAAAGTGCTGCGGTTTTATTTTTATTGCATTTTCTAAAATTGGTATAAACCACAGAAACTGAAAAGCCTTCTTGGGAGAGGGGGTGATAAAGATAAAAGAAAGCAGCATTTAGTTTTCTCTCCAACCAGTTCCAAATGTGCCACTGTGCCTATTACATCCCATAAACACCAGGGCAAAAGCACCAGCTGCTCATTACTCTCAGAGGAAATGCTATTTCCTCTCATTTTGGCACAAACTACCCCCAAAAAGGAAAACAGTCCTAGTGAACTGCAGCTAAACATGAAGTCTTTGTAATGGTGTTATATATAAGCAACGTGATGTGTCTCTTCTGACAGCCAATTCCTATAAAAATATAAACTACAAAAATGTGCTAAACCAAAGGGCGTAAAAGGTGTTTGCATATGAATCTGGTCCTGAAAGGAATTTCCACAAGCTCAGCCATAACTGTTACTCATTGGTGGCTGGGATGCAGACAGGCAGGGAACTAAGCGCCCTTAATATGTTAATGCCACTCGGAGGTCTCCTGCTAATGCCAGCTAGAGAGCAAAATCTATTTAAAAAAATAGAATCAGCTGAAAAGCGCTATGTGCTGCTTTATGTTAAATAGGAGGCACATTGAAACATCATTAATATTTGAGATGCTCTTTGATTTAAAACACTCATTAGTGCTTCCCAAGTATTGGAAAGCAAACCAGAGGGAGAATCAGCACTCTCTTAAGCGAGGACTCCTGAGGATCTTTGAGTTGTTGCTCATCCAAACACCAGCCGAAAGCAGCTAGATTCCATCCCACACCAGTATCATCCATTTTTATTAGATAAATTAAAAAGGTGAATGTTCTAAGCTTTTTGTTGTTCAAGAACCACAGCTGTTGCCTGCTGCTTTCATAGTTGAATGCAATTCCCCATTACTGTTTTTGCCATCACCTCTTTTCCCAGCTTGGTCTGCCCAGGAAGATCTGAAGTACAGGTCTGGAAAGAAAAAGAGAAAATCCAACAATCTCTCCGGTGCCAGATGATAAATAGGAGAGATTGACATCTGTTAATGAAAGGCTCAGGGAATAAAAGTTGTAGAGCAAGGAGGATATATCAGTGAAAAAGGAAGATATATCAGTGAACGGTCTTTTACAGAATAATGTGCTTGTGGGCTAAGGAGAAAAGGCAGTAAGTGACTAAGGACATGAACACAGACTGAGAAGGAAAGGTGTCAACACAGGCTAAGATCAAATACAACTGGAATATAATTTAAGAGGTATTAGGTCTGTGGCACTTAGATGATATTGTTCTGAGGCATGGGTGGACACTAGAAAGCAAACCTCAAACTAAAAAAACCAAAATGTCAAATCAAATGAACAGGATGGACCAGTTTGTAACAGAATTTTGTACAAATTCAGCTGCCTTTCCATACAGGGGGAGGGAAAAGTGGAAAAAAAAGTCAAATCACAGTTGTTACTTGCTAATAATCCAAGTAACCCATCTAAAAGATAGTGAAAACAAAACAGATGCTAGTAGACAGAAATTGAAGCACATTCAACTCAGAATGCAAATAGTTGTGAGACCGTAAGGTTTCCCTAAAGCTCTGGCAAACATTTGGCTGGATTGATATTTTGGGCACTGATCTGCATAGCATCTGATTGTGAGCTGAATATGAGCAATGCATAAAGGCAGATTTTTACTGAAGAAGAAAAGGCTGCCTACTGCCTTCTGTGAGACTGAGAGATGAGTTATAAAAAGCCTTATGGCACACTGCCTCGATTTCTGTCAGCGTGTGGAGCCTCCAGCCCCACTTTCCATCCCAGAGCTCTGTGCAGCACAGTGCAGTGGGATGAGGGCTGTTCTCCAGCCTCCCAGCCTGTCAACCCATGCCTTGGAGGGCAGAGCCAAACACCCTGGGTCAGGCCAGTAGCTGATGTAAACCAGAATAATCCCAATTCCCGTCAGCCTGAAAGTTTTACTCTGCCAAAACACATGTTGGCTTTTGGTTCTGGGACTGCCAGAAAAATAGTGGAAAATTTGGGTATTGCTAGTTTTGATTTTTCTTCTCTCTCTTGATTTACTGTAGCACATCAGTGAAAGACTGGAATGAGTTCAACACAAATTTTGAATAGCAGTAGAAGTAACTCCAATTTTTGGTTGTCATAAATGCTGTGTATTAAGAAGTTCTTGGGTCTGTGTTACAGAACACCTCTGCTGTCTAGTGAGTACAGAGACCATGGGAACCTTTTAGTGCCTTGGGTGAACACGTGTCCTTTCCCTGGGTCACAGTCCTTCAAATAGCATTTTAGAGTGTCGGTGTCAGACTCGATTCTGATTTCCTTGACCTTATGCTGCTGCTGGTACCATATTTAACTAATACTCTATGAAAGTCCCTTTGAAAAAATTCTTGTCCCTTCTAATTAGAAATGATAGTATAAATAACAATTTTATATTGTCTTGATGTTTATAGGGTGTTGATATCAAATACACAGTTGAACCTTTATTCACAGAAAACTGTGCTGCTAGACCTTAGTGTCTATTTTTTTGCTTGTTGACTTAAAAAATGTATTCAATTTTCATAAAAATTATTCATACAATAATATTTAATTTTAATCTGTTAAAATATATACCTTTTAAAATCAAAATGACAATTAAAACAGGTTAAACCCCCAAGATGCCCTTGAAAAAAATATAGATTTTATCAGCATTGTAGGAGGGGTTACAGGTTTTGTAGAAATTAATATATAATGAAATATTTCTGGTAGTCCAAATATTGTTTTTTGAGCCTTACATTAAAAGGCTTAGATTAAAAACAGAGCCTGTGTGCCCTGCTAATTATCCATGTACTATGTCTGGTGCAATTTGTGTCAAAAGCCAGTCAAACATCCAGCAACATTATGGTCTTATTGCCTAAGTACATAAGAAGCAGGGAGTTAAATTCTCCTGTCTGATTTAAGAAAGTGTTTCCTAGTGCTGAAATCCACTGACATGGAAAGACAGAGAGGCTTTCATTGCAGCTAATGGCAGTGTACCTATCCTGCAAGTAATTACCAGGCTCTGGTCTTTGGTGCTTCTCTGCTCATGAGACTAATGTTTATTCAGAACAATAAATATAAGGTCTATGACACTTTTAAAGTAATGTTCAGATGTGTCTGTGTAACCATGGATGAGTGCTGCTAGTAGTTTTATGCTTTAGTAAACATATTTGACTCTCTGAGTGCTCCAGGGACAGTAGTGGAGTGCGGCAGATGCTGGAGAAGCTGTAATGATTTGCAATTTTGGATGAACTTGTGGTAATAGAGAGTGCAATGACAAGGTAGCAGGATCAGCTTTCATCGACTTCTTTTTCTGCTTCCTACAGAATATTAATGATTCATTTAGCATTGATCTGTACAGATTCAGAGCACAGATTTGTATCTATAATCTAGGAGATTGGTTAATTTTTATATCTTTGTGCTAAGTAAATCGTACTAGCGCTCACAGCTGTCTCTGCGTAGTTAATGACCCTGAATAAATTCCATTATAATTCCTGGATGATGCAAAGGTTTTTCATGGTGAGGAACTGAAACCCTGCCCACCACCAGCCATCAGCACAGGTGTAAACAAGCACTCTAGTCCCTAGACTGAGTAACTTCCACAAGGTGTTGAACATTATCCACTACCAGATACTAGAAATGGGAATTTAATGCATTCATTTTCCCAGAAATAGGGCTAGTTTTCCCCCAGTCCTATGCAACACTCATGAATGTGTGCTTAGCAGGACTTTTAAGCATTCACCAGCTTTATAAAAATCCCTGTCAAAATCAACATTACTATTCATAGATGTAGTTCTTAGCTTGATTTTTAAACTTTTACCAAATCCAGACTTGTGTTATCAGTTTTGCCCAAAAGGACTAATTTAATTTTTTTCTCTCAGTGTGTGATGATTTTTTGAAGTTTTGTTCTTCTGACTTGATAAAAGTACTTTTACTTTAAGTAAACATTTCTTCTGGCCTGAGTACCAACGTGCCAAATACAGAGGGCTGGAAGAAATGTTTACTTACTTTCTTTGTCACAGGTGAACAGGAACATTTTGCAGGGGGTTATTTAAGGCACTTTCAAGTTACAAGTAAAGGAATTGTTTCTTTATTTGAAATTTTAGATACTTAACAATCAGACCCAGTAAAGCAAGGAAATGACTATGACTTTTGGAAAACAGGTTTCTAACCAGTAAGCATAAATGTGATACTGATAGAATGGAAGAAAGATCTGTATTTAATCAATTTGACCAAATTTAACCTTTACAAAATTGAGCTTTGCCTGCATAAGTCATGCATACACCTGCTGTGCAAAAGGAGGAAATCTTCTGTATCTAGGAGACTACAGCCAGCTAATCAACTTTAACAGTATATTATTTTCATGTTTTAAAAATTTTTTCCTATCTAAATCCTAGGGACTGGCTAACAAGAACACAGAGTACCTGTGGTGCTTTTTGATTTACAAGCTTCTAGGTTTGGTCCATGACTCAAATTTATCCTGCTCATAACTGCATGAGCAATGTGAAATTTAGCGTTGCTATCACAAATGTATAATAGAAGAAGTAGCTGAAATTTTCCCTTTAGTGATAACATTAAAACAGAATAAATATAAAAATGGTGACTATCAAATAAAAAAGGAATAACAAATGTGTTTCCTTTTGTGTTATAAAAGAATAATCTTCTTCAGGTGCAAGAACCGTATTTAGGGCCAGGTTTAGGTCTCAATTTCATATTGTCTAGCACCTGACTCTACAGCAGGAACTGCTGATATCAGTGGCACCATCTGTAGAGCAAGAAGTTACTCAGTGTGATCAAAGATGTAGAAACAAGCTCTCCATAATTTCAAAAGGTTTTCCCATCTGGAGTCTCTATCCATAAGTACTCTAGTGGAAGACTCTGGTTGTTTTTCCTATCCAAAGTGGGGAGTCTTCAAGTCTTGTGTAATAGTGAAGCTGGACTGGGGCAGCAGTTCTGTGATGGCTGTTGAAGATATGCCCAGTGCATAAAACACTGACTTAAGTCAATGGCATCATCTTATTACACCCAAAACCTATGCATTTCCAGAATGATCTAAATGAGAAACTTAAAAGTAGACAGAGATAATATCCAATTTTTAATTAAATGCTAAATTAAATAATGTGGGTTGTTTTGTTATTTTTTTCAGAATAATTTCAGTGAAAATGCATGCCAATCTTTAAAGAAAATAGAGAACATGGAAAGAGGAGATTAAATTTTCATTTGGGATGGATTTTTAAAATAAAAAATTGTCTAGACAGCTCCAAGTTACACAGGTAACATGGGTACTATGAATAACCAATGGTGGGGAGACAGCAAGCCACTTTTGGAAGCCTGGATATGTTTATTTTATCCTGGGATTTCACAGAGAAGGGAGAATAACTCTTGGACTACATCTGGTGTATCTCACTGGTGAATTTCCTTCTGCTCTTTGAGCTGGTTTTGCTGGCTGTGTTGACAGATCTCTATTTTTTTTTACTTCTCTAGGAACAGTCCCCAAGCAAGTAAATGAAAGCCATTTCATTTACCATTTCCTAATTCACCTGAGCATCAGTATTTTTCATGTAATGTTTGTCCTGCATTGGCTCATTAATATATCCTGTAGTGCTTTACCAAAAAAAGTGGATACATTCCTCTATTTGACGCATCTAAGTGACTAAATGATACATTGACTAGACAGAAATGGAATTCTGATTTATCACTTTTTTACCCAGGTTTACCCTTTAATTCTCTGCTGCAGCCATTGCCTCACCCTTTCTTGGGAGATTCCAAACCATATATTTAAAAAAAAAGAAAGAGCAGAGCAGACCCTTGACTCAGATGAATTTGTTACTCTTTCAGTAAAAGTCAGAACCCAAATACTTTGATGTGTGAACACATCATGAATTTTTTTCGCCTGTGCTTTTCATGTTACTAGGACTGGAAAGGGCACATTAAATAACAGAGCTCCTCTGATAGTCCACAAGGACCACCAGAATCCAACAGAAAATCTATTCTTACAGGCTTTCAATTAACCTGATCTAAATACATGTTTAAGCAATGAGTACTTACTCAGGAGGAAACCATGCTTCCTTGGTCCACCTCATGGGGAATCTCAGTTTAAACCAGTTTGAGTCATTAGAAGTTCAATATTAAAACAAAATTGAATTCATGTGGGACAGTTTGTTTTACTTTTTGGAGAGTTTTCTGTCTAAAAACTCTTAAAAACGCTTCAGAAGGCTTTGGAGTTCATATACATGGAAATAACAGGATTAGCGTATGGATGAGTTTGGGGGTTTTGTGCGGCAATTGCTTCTCCCCTTAACTTTTTCACCTTGCCTATATAAATACTTGAAAAATAACGGGTGCTTGAGCGTTTTCAGGGCTTTTTTTTGTTTGTTTTTTAAACCATGAGATACCAACTACAAGACTTTTTGTTAGGTTGTTTGTTTTTCTCACAAACAGAACCAGCCTTAAAGCCACTCTTTACCATTAATAAACCAAAGAAAATAGGAAAACTCTTCAGGGCCTACAGCAACCTTCTGTAGCTCATTTCCCTAACACCAATATAGATCTATCATTAATATATTGTCTAACGTTATTAGCCTTGGTAGAAGCAACAAGAGCTATGGGTGAGCCATAGAAAAATGAGATATACTGACAGTGTGATCTAATTGCCGTCAAAGCCAAGGAGTGAAGAAGCAATTCACAGACTGTGTGGAAAGGTAGGGCTGCTGTATCAGAAGGTACTGTCTTTGAAGGGGAAAGGGTTTGTCAGAGAAGTCTCACTGAAGTGAAAGATCTATAGAACTCTTACTTTTACTCCAATTATAAACTATGGCAGAGATGAATCACAGCTGCCATACTGCATCTTCCTTGGTTTTCTTTTANATTTGTGTTCATAACTTGCATATTCCTAGCCCTTCAATTTGTATATACTCACTTTTTGGTTGTTGTTGTTGTTGTTGTTGTTGTTATAGACAAAGGCACAGTAAAGCAAAATTATTTCCTAATGATTAAATTTTGATAGTGCTCAGAGTCAGCAAGCAATGTGTGATCCCTGTTGGAACAACTCTTGCTGGGCCCTCCCTGTGACTGCCAGCAAAATCTGTGTGTTGGCAAATCCTGCTCACCTGTGAGGTGATGTTGGGCAAGGCTGACCTGCCATAAACTGCAGCTTGCTTAACTCCCCAGCAGAATATTTCTCCATTGAAACTCTGTCTCTCACAAACCCAGCATTTTTAACAGGATAGTTTGGATTTTGAACTTTGGCTTTGTTTGTGAGCGTGAAGGATGAGGTGAGCTGGGCAAAGGAACCTCTAGTCCCTTCCAGCCTCTTCCTGGGAACTCCAGCCCAGAGCTCCTATTGTGGTTATAGCTATGTTCACTTTTAGCTTGGTGACTTGGTGGAAACATCTCTTTATCCCATGATTCTATACTATTTAGATAAAAAAAATCAGTATTTCAGAGTTTTTCATGGTGGTCCAATAGTTTCAGAAATTTCACATTGCATTTTTCATCTATCTTCTAAAAAAAAGTCCAAGTTGGAGTCCCCAACGGAATAGGAATTCTGGGTGTAAATCAGATCACCTGCAGAGCTGGTATTGCCTCTACAGACTATTGAGAAAAGTGAGATGTTTTCCATTCACTGTGCTAATTGAAGCTTTTTCATTCATGCATGTAGATTCAGCATTACTGCTATCCTTGCTCGGCACTGGAGTACAGAGTGTGTTATTGCTGATCAGATGACTGGTTCACAATTCATAAAATAATTTATGAAACAGTTCAGATCTCTTGAGCCTGAAACCTGGCATTAGAAATAACTTTAACATAACGAGAATAGCTGGGTGCTTTCGAGGTAGAAAAACTCTGAAATCCTCAGGTTTCATTATAAAAAGAAATATTTTTTTTTTCATTCAGCTGTCTGGTCAGAGTATTTTGGTGGTCTATGGCTATTGTGAGGAATGATAGCAATAGCATGACAAAATTCATAAGACTGGTTTGAGTAAATTTTTAGGCCACATAAGATATTGCAGAAATGACAGAATGCTAAGCAGATAAATTAAAGCATCATCTAATGGCTGACTACATATGATATCTGTATACATTTAAATGTCATTTTGGGTACACAGCAATTTGTGGAATAAGCAGATCAAGGCATTTGCAATAGCATTTTTTGCAAACAAAATGCACTCCAAGAATTTGACAGTGTTTTACACTGTCATTTTAAGTTATGTTTTAGCAGTGTCAGTTTGCACTTGAATTTTAATATCATTTATTAATTTAGTGTCATTATTGCATAATGTGAGGCAATTTTACTTTAAAATGAAAATCAAAAACTTCTATTTCAAATATGTTCATAAAAGATTCTTTTTTTCTTAACATAGATTCTTTCTTGTTTTCACTCTGTCCACACTGATGTATGAGGTAAAAAGCTCGTTTCTTTCCAAATGAATATATAAGGATGCTAGTACTAAAACAGTTAACTGGATAGCTGATATTTACAAAAATCTTCAAATGTAATGACTTCAAGTTCTTTGTTGAATATTCATGAAATATCTTTTTCTCGTATGGCTTATAAATCCTCTGAAATGCAATACATACACACTTTAAAATTTGACAGAAAATACTCGTATTTCTAAGATAAAGGGTTTTTTCTTCTTTAAGCACTCTCTCAAATCATATATAATCAGGAACATTGGCAACACTACTGCTCAGAGAAGGACAGAGTGAACATCAAGAAATCCAAATGAATTCAATCCCATTAAATGTAATGGTGTGGTAAATCTCACTATACCATCTGCTGTAGAAGGCTGAGACACTATTGGAATTCCACATCTTATTTACATAGCAGATAAGAATGTGTTGGGAGATTTATATGGTGAATGAATACTCAGAGACAAAACTAAGTTTCTAGTCTGTTCACATCTGGGGAACATCTACATCTGTAGAGCATTATACAAAAACTACTGTAAGTTAGCCTTTCTCTGAAAGACCCTGCCACTTCATTCCAATATTACCCATTAAAGAAAAAAAACCCAGCACGAAGTAGAGAGAAAGTTCCTGCAGACACTGGTGGGAGCTGAGCTACTTCATCACAAGGAAACATAACCTCCCCTAATTTAGTACATATTTCCCAAAGAATTAGCATTGAACATTGGAACAAATAGGTTGTATCATATTTAAAACATCTGTGCTGTGAGTTCAACCTGTGGCAAAACATTAAGGAAAATATGCCAAAGATTTATTTTTCCCTCTTTTAAGCACTCAGGTTGGCACTCTGCATTTTAATGATACAAAGCTTTCATTTACTTAATACTGAAACAGAGCTGAGCTGCAGCCCAGTTTTAAACCAGATGATATCATAGGTGTAACTTGCACAATATATGAACTATAGAGCAAAAAAACACTGCACCATAGCCTCCACCTGATATGCTCCTCTTTATCATTATATTTAATAATCTTGAGCTTGCTTGGGAATGGCATGTTCTTTGTGCACATTGATTGTAAAACCCATCACTTGTCAATTCAGTTGAACATTAAAGTTCTAATACATCAAAAGTGCATAGGGGAGCTGACCTGGGCTAAGAAAGCATTTTATGCAGGAATATTAATAGAGTTCTTCTGCAGCTGCCTCATGCACTTCAGATTGGAAACCTCTGAACCAAAGCCAATTGACAATAACATATTTGGAAAGGAAGATGCTTTTAAATTACCTCCTTTCCATTTAATCAGACTAGCAACCTCTGAATCCCAAGCCGTAGGTGAATGTTTAAGAGAACATTCTTTATATAGTTAGCTGAACCATGCCCAAGAGCACCCACTGACAGCTTTCCTATTACCAGAAGGACAATGAATCATATGAACTTTGCTGACACACATGCTATAATAATTGTTACATTTTCTTTTAGAATATATCCTTGGGCTCACTTTTGGCTTCACCTTAAAGGTGACAGCTTGTAAGCTACATAACCTTGCCTGCCACTAAATCATCAATAACAGTTCATAAAATATCCTGTGATAATTTAGCAGAGCATTGGTTCTGATCCTAATGGAATCAGACATCAGTAGTTATGCTATTTCCTCCTTGGATTCTGGATATTTCTACTGAACATTTGTTAAAACAGTTGTTCATCTACAGTGTACATATTCCTGCCAAGCTTCATGGAAATATTTCTATCCATTATTTTTTAATGTCAGCTCTCAGTAGAAGTTTGTCTTTTCTGTTTGGAACTCACTTTGCTGCTATATAGACAGCTTTGTTTCATAAAGCAGACATAGTTATAAACATTAAAACAGACATATTTGAATTCCTTTTAGGATAAATAGCAAAATTTCCCCAACAGCTTTTCAACTAGGAACACACAAATAAGAACAAGTTCTGTATTTTTCTATGTCACAGCCCTATTAACTAAGTCTTTTGTTTTCAAAAGCATATCTTAGAAAATCCACATTCATATCTACTTAACTTTTCTCCACTGAATGCTCTAAAAGGGATTTCTAGGCACTACTAGCATATTTTAGATGCTCAGGCAGTATTAATATTATGATTTTTATATTTTTGATATATGTATTGTTACAGTGTTAAAAAAAAAAAAAAATCTTACTGAAGCAATAAGTTTATTACTTGTTCCTTAATCGTGGTAAACATTTGTCAGTAGAACCAGTGACAATGATGTTAGCAGAGTAGAGGTTTCAAGAGATTTTAGGCAGTATTTGGTATGTGGTACCCCTTTTGTCCTGAACTCCTTTCCGGGGTTTTTCCCAGCTTGGAAGGCCCTTGGGGCTGCTGGTGGCGGGGGCTGTTGCCTGCGGAGCCCCTCGTGCCCCTGCCAAACCCGGCCCGCGGGGACCGGACCGTCCGTGCCCCTGCTGGGGCTGCAGCCCCCGAGGTGGGGAGTGCCCTCGCCCTGCCTGCCTCACACATCTGGGGCTCCCTGCGCTGTCACCCACTGCCACCAAACCTAGCCGGGGAGCCCTGAAAACTGCCCGAGCTGAGTGCTTGCCACAGGACTTCCCTGTGAGTTTGTACAGCTGATTTCACCAGTGAAGTTCTAAACCATTTAGCTGGGCTACTTGTGCAGCCAATGAACTGGAGCAGCTCTCTCAGTTCTCTGCTTCTATATCAAAGACTTCTGTGATTTACCCTAGATGTCTAAAAATAATTAATATTAAATCCCTTCTTCACATTAAGAAATGCTGGGATTTGCCTCATAAAATAATTGTAGTTAAAGACAGTGGTATTGTCAGATACAAGTTCTATAAATAAAATTTTGGATTTCTTGCTGTGCAGATTATTCTGTGAATTAATTTCTGCATAATTTTATGAATTTCTGTAATATTTTAATTTTTGAAGTAGCTATTTTATTTTGCTATAAAATAGAATATTTTTATTATATACCTATAAATATAGATATGTGAAAAATAAATGTTATTTTGCTGTGACAAAAAATTACAATAGAATGCACAAGTCATAACTACTTTGATTGATCCCATTCTGTCCCATTTATATCTTTCAAAGGCAGCATCATTTCTAGGTCTGCCCAACAAATAAAAGGCTATGGCTTACAAAACAGTGTTCCTCTTGACCATCTTCGAAGACTCTGAAGACACCCTGTATGGGGCTGCAGATGCAGTGGGTATAGGCATGATTAGAATACGACTCCTGACTGCTGTGAGGTTTGAGACCTCCACAGTTTCATCCTGAGAGCATATGTAAAGTTTTCCTTCTCCATCTCCCCAGAAGGTCTTCCAAGAAAAATCCCCACATCTTTCTTGATCTCCCCAAACCTCAGGTTTCCACAAAAGCTTCAGTACCAGTGTTTTACCAACCATTCAGGAGTTTTTGATTTCCTGAGCCTCCACCCTGCCTTCCCAGAGAACTCTTCCAGACTGTGACCAAACTCTGTCTGCAGCAGCAAACATCTGATTCTTCTGTCCCTTGTCACTAGGCCAATTACCCTCAACCCTCTGATCTTCCATTTTCTCCTCCCCACTCTCTGTCATTTCTCTTCTGTGAGCGTCTTGTCTTCAGTTTTCCTTTCTTTCATAACAATCTGTTTCAGATCTAATTTCACATTTCCTCACCCTTGTCCTTGGGATAACTTACTGTGTCTCATGTATGAATAAATACATATATAAATAACTGTGTAAAGACATGAATAAAGAGGCCTCATGGTAACTGCAAGACTTACTGTGACCTCTTTTTTTCCTAACCTTTGCTATTGGCTTTTTTACTTCTGCTTTTTGCTTATGTTACTTCATACAGGGATCTTGTCCTCTTTATCACATGAGGACATGAAACACCTGATTTATTTGGCAATTCTATTAAAAAAAAAAGGAAGAATCCCATGCAATTGTAGTTCTTGTATTCACTTGAGTGTGAATACAAGTGTGAATCACCTTATTTCCTTAGCCAAAATGAAGAGAAATGGTTGAGCTGCCTTCTCTAGAAAATGTGTTAAGTCCTAATGAACATTATGCAACAGGGAAATTCAGGAGTTACAAAGCCTTTCCAAGACTCAACTCCTATTATTCCCTCTGAAGGAGTCTATCACTGCCATTCTGGACAAGGGTTGCAAGGAGTGCTTGAGAATTATATAACTTTCTACTTTATTTCTAACACATGAGCTTTTGCCTCTCTGTTTTTGTTTGGTGTTTTTGGTGGTTTTTTGTTTTTTTGTTTGTTTTTTTTTTTAATAAGAATGTCAATCCATTTCACACAGTCTACATCCAAACTTACAGTTTTTCCTTTAGGTCAGCTAGAGGATGGCCTTTTATTTATGCCTAACCCCACCTATCCAGAGTCATGGAAATAACACAGAAAATGCTATTTTCTGTCTTTGTGGTTGCAAAAATATATCATTGTATTGCCTTGATCCTTCAGAGTTACCCTTTCAGAATGAGATGAGGTTGGTGGTGCTGGTGACAGGCATGGGATTTTTCTTTAGTTATTATTCCACAGACTTTCAAATGCTTTGTATGCCCATGAAAAATACAATGCCCTATTCTACCTAGCCAAGAAGCACAAAACTCCATTTTATTGATTGAGGGAAGTCAGCACTAAGCATATCAATACTTATTCACTGTGTTTTTCCTATGGCATTCTGACATTAACTATGATGACAAAAATCTTAGGGTATTCCTAGAGAAATAGCACAAAATAAATCGAATTCTTAATGGAAGCTTAGATCTCACCAGAGCCCTTTTCTTATCCGAGATTTTAGCCATGCAGGATGGAGCCCATTAAGGAGAAGAGCTGTGAAACAATATTGCAGAAGAGTGCCTGTTTACTCATTAATGAGAAGTTCTCATATAAAACTGGACATTTCTTGCAGGGTGGAATCTTTTTATTCCTGGTTTTGGGAGGGAGGAAGACAGCAGAGAGGAGGGGGAGGAATCCTTTAATTGTTAGTGCAGGTTTTAAACTGACAAGCCTCAAAGGCAGAATACTGACTCTTTGATCTTAAAAGGGTTGTAAAAGGATGGTCTCACTTGTGTTTATTCAAATGTTTGCAGGTAAACGCTGATAATCTAAACTGAGTCAAAGCTTCAGAATTTAGCATAAGTGATTTGCATATCAAGAGCCTCGAAATAAATACCAATTCAGAGATCTTAAATGTTGTCAAAAACTAATCATGACTTAAAATTAACTTGGGGCTTGTCTACGTATGAAAGTCTGTGCTCAGGAAACTAAAACATCCATTGGCAACCAGAGGTCTAATAGGTGTGCTTAATCCCCACTAGGAGGGCTGTGTGGTGGCTGCAGGTACCTGCAGTCACACACCTGGGGCTTTGGGGCATGCCAAGCCAGAGGGCAACCTGGCAGGGCAAAGAGCTGAGCTGTGCGTCCTCCCCACCAGACCTGCTCCACTGGAGACATCCTTTGGAGACAACCTGTAGCTGATTCTAGTTTACGGCTGGGAGAAATGCTTCAGGTGAGTGCTCTTGTAGACAATTTGCATTTTGCTGTTTCTGGGCAGAGTTGTTGATTCTTGAGCTACTGGATTCTTGGCAAGTTTTTTTTTACTATTTGTAATTAGTTGTATTTCAAGTAAAAGTATCATAGTTTCTAAATTACTTGATTGTCTTCAAAATCTATTTTTAGCACCTGGTTCCTGCTACTCGATTTACAGCTAATGACTTCTTGGCATAATTTTGTGCCTGTTACTTGACTGAAGAAATGTACATCCTGTAGGAGCACGGAGCAACCCATTTGGAAGTACAGAACCTTCATACATCCTCTCTGAAAGTCAACAAAAATTGTCTTTGTTTTGGAAGTTTCCTGCATGCACAAATGCTGCAACAGATAAAATGAGATACTAATGAGTCACATCAGCTGTACAACCCAACTTCATAATATAAGATTAAAGTCTTAGCCTGTTAATTGCCTTGGGGGAATGTTTAGAGTATGAGCAAGTATAAAAGAGACTAGGAAATTATTTCAATTTCTGCAAAAATTTGCAAACCGCTTCAGTCTGACCAATTTCTCATTATGTGCGAAGAGCAGCTGATTGGAGTGTCACAGAGTTAGGTCAGCACTTCAGTCCTTCTCCTTCTGTACATTTCTGTGCATTCCCAATTTGCACCTTACATAGACAACAGAGATCTGTGTGACTAAGGACAGTTCTGGGTAATAAAACGTAGTAATGACATAATCCCACATAAGGAAAAATTAGGAGAAAGAAACAGACTTTTTCAGCTGGTCATTGCTTACTCAATTCCCTCTTCAGAAGTTTGTCACCTACAAGACCTTTCTGTTTTGATGTGCCTGAAGTTTGAGCTGCTAACATTACAGGTTAGTCTTCAGGGAATAAAAGTGGTATGTTACCAATCAATATAGCAAATTAGTCAATCATAAAGTGTAAGTTTCAGTTCTCTAGAACTGGGTCTCCATGAAAAGTGAGTAAGTGTCTACTGGATCCAGCTGTGGGTCTTGGGCTGAGATTTTCATAGGAAAATGGGCATTACTTAGTAAATTTGTTACCTTTTTAAAGACCTAAGTCTTAAGAAGCATAACTGAAGTCCTTCCTTTAGATCTAATGTCCTTAGTTGAAGCTTGCTGTTAGTACAGTTATGTTAGGCCATAATTTAATCTGAAATTATTTGGAATAAGAAAGATTTTGAGTAACAAATAGGCTGTTTTTACAGTGGGAAAGCAATTGAGAATTTGTAAAAATTCTGATTATCCCCCTTTCTCTGGAAGGAAGGTCTGCCAGCACCAGGGAGAAGCTGGAGTGCCAACAGAAGCACTCAGCACCTACCTAACGCCAGCCCTGCCCTCTGATGATGGCACTAAATTCTGACATTCAGAAAACTTTTCTGCTGGTGTTGCCATAGTTCCCTGAGCTCTGCACCTGCAATCCAGCTGCCTCCCACTGCGATGACACATTGACATTTCAACACTCTGCTTAGTCCACCTTATTGACTCTCCACTTCCTTCCTTACTGCTTTGCTCTCTGCCCACTTTCCCCAGTCCCAGTCTACCCACCCTTTATTAGTCAGATGTCCACAGCTCATCTGACTCTGAAACTTTTCATTTGCTTTATAGGATGTCTGACTAATGCTTTTCTACTCCTCTCCCAACACCTTTTTTCTTCCCCACAACTCCTGTCCACAGAACACACAGAGTGGCTTGAATATCTGGACGTTACCCCAAGTTCTTATACTTGTAAAACAGAATAATTAACCAACAAGCTGCTACACTTGGTCATTAACAACAGCCAGTTTAGGCCTGTTGCTGTTTGAGCATGAGTCTAATCTTAGTGTTTCTTGAGTTACTTGAGCCTTTATTTTTAATAAAGATGCTTATATTTTTGAAATCGAAGTATATATGGTATAGTTTTTCACCAAAAAGTGAGAACAGTTCTCACGTTCAACACAATTACATGCAGTTGCTCACTGTGTACAAAAAATGACCTTAGAAGTTGTTTTTTCTTAATTTGTGTTATATTTTTTTAAAAAATACACTTGTGCATATCTAGTGATCCCAATTTTTTTAAAATTTATAAAAGCATAAAGTGAGTAATTTCCTATTTCAAAACTTAAAGCATTCTTTCAAAGATTAGGGTAAAGCTTCCTGGAACGTTCACACTAACACCATAGGCTTTTTTGACATCATAGCAAATTAGGAGCTGAAAAGAAAAGTAGAATTATTTTGGTGTATGACTGAAGTAAGGTCAGATTGTGGGTAGCAGTGTCTGTGTGGCAGTAGAAAGGCTTTTAGATATTACATGGTCTTCATTGTTATCACCAAGAGTGGTTAAAGTGCAGTAATTTGTTTAGCTTCTTCCTGATAAGGAATTGTAGGCTTAATACATGACTCTAGAAGAACATGATCTTTTGACAGATTTATTTTACGTATCACAGCCCTGTAAATTTTATTTCAGCTGCAGTCTGATATTATATTGCACCAAATCCCACTGGGAGATGCCAAAAATCTCAAATTCTGATACATTAAGAATTCTGTACACCTCAAGAAATTCTGCTTATGAGTCTTAATGACACTTCTTTGGCTAAATACAAATGTGAGAAGAATATGAACAGCCAATTGCTGGCTGCTCAGGCTCACTAAATATAAGTGAATTTATAGTGTCTGGACCACAGAAGATTTAATCCCAAGCACTAAGTCTCTGGGGATTTCAACAACAAAATCTTACACTTTTGATCCTGCCAGTATATGATTATCTTAAATACATGAGTAATTCAGCTGACTTAGCTGGTACTGCTCAAGCCCCAAAAGTTGATAAGATAGTTGTAGGATCATGGCCTTAACATGGGGGAGAAGTATTTCTTAGGGGGGTTTCTTATTTCAGTTCAGGAGCATTGTAATTATAAGTCCTTGTGAGTGAAACTAGGAGACTGTATCACCAGGTTTATGGCATGGCTTCACTTCAGAGTCACTGTCATAAACCCCAGATTAGTATGGTTCCATTGAGTATATTTTACACATTCTTTCCTAAGAATGAGTTTGTGATAAGCTATTTTCATTTTTTTTTCCATAACAGTTTTTGTTAAATGATTTCCAAATTTTAATGCCTAATATGATCTTTGAAAAGCTATAAAGTTTTAACAGACTCTAAATATAAAATGAGTGAATAAATTGCTAGGGAGTCTGTGGTTTGATCCCAGGAAATCCTGACTAATATAGCCTTTAGCTTTTTTTAGACCACCCTGACTACATTGTGAAAAACAGTTGACTTATTTTATTGCTATTTAGACTGTAATTCAAGCCACTAAATTTATAACATTTTTTTGAAAAAACATTAAATGAAGACATAAGAATTTGTATTTTTTCATGTGAGACCATATGCTGAACACATTTCTTGCTCTTTTTAGTTCAGTCCTGTAAAAAAGTAATTCTCTGTATTTGCTAAACACATTAAATCTATTTTTGGTATGAAAGGGGTACAAACAAAAACTAGGGTAATTACTGTAATAGTAATTCTGTTTGTAATATTCCTATTGATTTTCATTGATCAGGATTTGCACATTTAAAAGTGAAACTAATTTGCATGTGGAGCTTCCCAAAATAGGAAGTGGAAAATAAATGTGGCAGAATAATTTGTCTGATAATAATTTTTTTTTCTCTTTACTTAATGTGCAGTTTATATAAACAGTATTTTAAGAACATGGTAGTTGCACCTTATTCATTGTTGGTTATAATATCAATTAAAAAAAAAAAAGTACTTAATGTTGGTCTAAATCTTGACATTATGAGTCAAGGACAAGGCATACAGCTAAACCGAGTCCTTTTGTTTTAATGACTTGTGAATCTTCAGTGCTGATCACCTCGTAGAAATTACTTCATAGACCATTCAGATCTCTAGAAACCTGAATGGTTGTTGATCCTGGTATGGGTCTGAACAAAGGTGGTGAAACATGGCCTGTGATATGAAACTGCTGCACAAAAAGGCTCTGTCTATACAGAGGGTGTTTTCCATTACATGTACTGTGATCCTGTGCATACAGAAAGGAGGGTTTTTTTCCTTACTAAAAAGCGAGATCTTTTGGTCATAGCATTTGCAGTAATAATGGGTGCAAAAGAAAAGAATTAATCTTCTACAATGCTACCACAGAAGGCTGATTATTTATAAAATAATTTCCATAGTGTGCAAAATATAACAAATCTTGTTGAGTAAAAAAGTACACTATATATATATTTATAAATCTCTGATAGATTCGTAGCAATAAACAGAATAAATTTGCATTGTGTTTTCAATATGCTCAGATTTGCTTTTCTTTTCAAGAAGAAATAAATTATTTTCCACATAATAGAAAATTGAGCTTACTATTTCTAAACTGCTCCTAACATATGAAAAGGAAACATATTTTAATATTAGTGCTTATCACAGCATTTAAGACATCACCATCCCCCCTCAAGCTTTCTGCTCTTAAATAAAAAAGGAAAAATCCCATTGTTTTCCTAGGTTCACTTTGCTTCTAGTGATTGATGTAGAATTTTACTGCCATCCAATGGCAAAGACCTATTATAGCCTAAGTAAATGTCTAATGCTTTTTGATCAAATTGCAGTCTTGGGAATTTAACTTATGCTGTACAGTTAGAACTTACATCAATACATCTCTGTTCCTTACACAGTGAGAAAGAAATATGACTACAGTTTCAATTTATTCTGTGTTTCCTAATTCAATTTTACTCTGAATTACTAATATTGTGGTACATAATTACCTAAATGAATAAATCAACATAAGCTACTCACTAAAAAGAACATTAGTGTACAATATTAATTTTTGCCTGTACCTTGTCATGTTAGTTTAAAAGATTCTTATTCCTTAAGAGCATTTTCCTTGTTGTTAAAATATCCTTTTGTTAAAATACTTTTTTCCATTTTCCTTACTGTGTTTAGAGATTTCACAGTTGTTACTGTACCCTAAAGAATTGCTTTATGATGCTCAAATGAGTTATAGGGGTTTTTTGTGTATTTTTTCCCCTTTTAACGCACGTACAGAAACCTCTAGAACAGAAAGATAATTGCTTTAAAACTATAATTTGAAATATATGAGTTTTAGTTTACTTTTATCCTCTGCTTTCCAGATTCACATTTAACTGTCAGTCCAACATGAGAGTCATTCTTTAAGATTCTAAGAAGAAATCTAAAATTAACACACTTCATTTTTCAAGTGTTTATTTTACAGAGGAAACTACATAGATACATCTAAAGGAAATAATTTCAGATGTTGGCCAGAATATAAAACTAAGCCTTCATCTTGTACTGCTAACTAAAACGTACAATAATTAGTGGCTGTGAAAAGAAAAAAGATGACCTACCTGGATGAAGGAAAATACAAATTTAGAATAAAGGAGAAAAAAAATTTAAAAATAATAGACTATTATTTCTGTCACTTCATTTAAGTTGCAAGACTCCTCATGTACTGTCACTTGGTTAGGATTGGTTTCCAAGCCAAAGGATACACTTTCAGTGACATAAAAGAGACCTAAACCATGTCCCATTTGTATCTCCTCACATAGAGGCCTGCCTGATATGCCACAGGTGTATTTCAATTCAAATTTTTAAAAAACATTTTTGGCTTCTCACAAAGATGCAAAGAGTGGATCTCCATTTTCAGAGTCAGAACACGTAGGAGCGCTCTTGAAGATATGATGTTGATCTCGCCATTATTTCAAGTCCTTTTAACAAATCCATTGCCATAATCTTTGACTATTACCATGACTGTGTAGAAAGAATAATCTTTGATTAAATTACATCATTAACCTGCAGCACTCCAAACCATGTAAGATTACAGGAGATGAAGCAAGAAAAAGAATAAAGAGCACATTCCCTAAAGACTCCGACAAACGCCTTATGTGTCCATGCCTTAGACAAATTCTACACTTACCAAAACAACTGCAAAATTAAAACTTTCCGTCTCTAACTGAAACACATTGACATTAATCAGCACAAAGTCTTTGGGGTGCATGTGCAAAGAAAAGAGTACCATGCTTAAAGATACTAAAATTAAAGTACGTATGTATATGTTGTTTGCTATTGTAGTTCTTTAATAGTATAAGAATGGGTATAATAGAAAAATACAGTATGAAAATTAGGATAATGGGAACTAAGTTTTTTGTATCGTTGTGTTTATTCTGTAATTAATATCAGGACACCACAACTGCACCTGGAAAACACAACTTACTCTTCTCAGTATTGCCATATTAGCAGTTGATTAGAAAATGAGGGAAACACTTCTCTACATCTTTAAATTTGAAAATAAAGTGTCATGTAATGTAGATGTTCCTAAAAGTTATAACTGGTAGAAAACAGGGATAGATTGTCATGATATGATGACATACGAATGTGTTTTGTTCCCTCCACCCCCCTGAATTTGGATTGTCAAAGAGCATCAGTCTTAGGAAAGCAGTGTGGGTAGGTAAGTGGTCCCCCTTGGGAATATCCATTTATTGTTAGCTAAGTTGCTAATTATTGCTAGTTATTGTTAGTTAAGTTGTCAGTTCATTCTCTAAAGTATTCCTCTTGCTATAGTTCTCAAAGTTTTGTGTATGTGCTTATGCAGATTTATCGAGTGAAATCTGTTTTAAATTAATTTGTGCAAAAGGTACATTTTAACTTCAATTTTAATACTTCAAGTAAATATACCTTTCATGAAGCAGATACTTTCTCTTATTCCTCAAATGTCAGTTAATCTGTTTCTATAAATGGGTAGGAGGAAAAATTTAATTTCAACCAATTCTTCTTTCATGTTTTGAATAATAGGTTGTTTTGGGTTTTTTTTCTTCTGTGTGCTTTGAAGGAAAGGTCTGTGTGACAGCTAACAAAGCTGCATCAGCTTTGCAGTCCTCATTTTATGAGATGTGAGATAAGCTGCTCCCGGCATGGGTCTCCACGAGTTCAGCTGGCCACAGCACATGGGCAGGCCTCAGGAAATGGAGCCTTCCCCCACTCGTGCACACAGATGTGTGCAGGGGAGCGGCCCTGCAGGTCACAGGCACAGCACAAAAAGGGGCTGTGGGAGTTGGGTGACGTGTTCTCGGATGAATTTGGGGCAATACCATCATTCCTGAGCTCCTGCCAACACAAGCAGAGGTGGTAAAGTGGAGACCACAGAGGATATAGCATGGAGCATTTGTTAACAGGCTCGAGTTGCCTCTACTCAGCTATCTCCCCCACTGCAGGAAATATCATCAGTCTATCCATTCACATTTTCTTGTGGCCAAGAAGGGTGGAGAGCATGTGCAGTGACAAGAGGAGGCCCTGCCACCAACCTTACCCTGGGAGAACTTTCTGCTCATCACCTCTCTCCTTTCACTTTAATGCATATTCAAACAATTCATCAAAATAACCAGAAGGCAAACCTCCACTGATCGCCAGCCCTCAGTCCTGAATAAGCTGCTCACAGTCAATTGCCTTTTTCCTAGTTTAATTTTCTTTGTGTATTTTCTAATGCTCTGTGTGCTCAGTGACAAGCACTTCTGCAAAGCTGCATTTCATTTCCTCTGACCACTAAAAATGTGATCTGCCTGAAACAAGTATCATGCACAGATTTTAATTATTTAGTCATGATTTAGCATGCATGATATATGGGTATCATTATCAATGGCTGCAATATCTCTTCTTTTGGCTATTTAACATGGGGAAGATGCTCTTTGTTATTAACATCTGTTCATCAGGGACACAGACCTTCTCAGCATTACTAGCACCTTCTGTTTTTGTCAGGAGAAAGGAAAGTGATCAAGAGCCTCATCAGAGCCTAATTTGGCACTGATGTGTTTTCCTTTCTCTTAACGTAGCCTAGGTCTAAATTGTTCCTTAAAATTACCGTAGCTGCTAAAATACTGTTTAATAACTAGATCTGACTAGGCATAGGCTAAGGTGGTACAGATAACAGTGTATCATTATTTAAATGTTATGGTTGTGTGGGGGCTAGAAGATGAAAAATAAGTTAATAAAAGGTGTGGTAGAATTAGAAAATAAGATTAGTGAAGTGCTTTAGCTGTGAAACCATCTTCTTGCTATGAAAAAATGGCTAATCTTATTTTTCCCCCACTAAGCTCATTCCAGTTTTTCCACAGCCCAGTGAAAGCGTCACAGCAGAAATGTCCCCTTTACATTTACCTTGCCATTGTAGCAGGCACTTTATTAAGACTTTTAAGGATGGGTCTGGGGTTCCCAGTAAAACAAGGCTCCAGTCCTTGGCTGCTGCTCTCCAGTACTGTTCTGGCAGGGGCAGCAGCTGTTTGCAGGTTTTCCCTGCTCAGCTGCTTCCCAGGTGGGTCAAACTCAAAGGGATGGGAGTACTTGGAGGACAAACTGAGCTTGAACTTTTTTTGCGTATCCTTCTTAAGGCAAAGGTAAACAAAAAATCTGGATTTCTACAAAAGTGTTTGATTCCATGAGCGCTGCCAATACTAAGGGAATATAACAATGCTTGTGCTCCAGAGCAGGATCTTAATTTTTCCTAAAAGAAAGCATCAAAATCTGATCATGTAGCTAAAAGAGGAAACTTCTCATGAATATACTCTACATGATTAAAACTCCAGCTCCCTATGGTTTAGACCTGGAAGATATTTTAATTATCTAACATCTTGCTATTTCTGGAATTTTGACTGCAAATGTGTCTGACATAGTGTTTCATGGAATATCCTTTCCTCATATAACGCTTTTTTTATACTCCAGATGTACAGTAAACAACAAAAGCCTGTTTTATCTCTTATCCTTCAGCAGATGATGAAAGTGAAAGATAACTAAAAGAAAAAACCTTTTAAAGAATATATTTTAATCATAGATGTCCTGCTCATAGTCCAAAATCCCATAACAATGTCAAGTATGCTTTATCAAGTAGACCCAAACTACACAGAACTGAAAAATTAAAATATTAACAGCTACCATAATTTTTAAAAAAAAAACTTGGCAAAGAAAAGCCTTACATTGTTCTCATTTTTTCAGGCAAACAATATTCAAATTTTTTCACATAATTACTATTTTTAATCAATTTTAACAAATATCAGTACCATCCTGTCACAAATTAGCAGCACAGAGAGAAAAAATTACTATGATAATCATAAGCATGTTTTGGTTCTGAATGCTTAAGTAAGAGCAACTTAATCACCAAGGTGATTTTCCAAATGTAATCCAGCCTATTGGATAAAACTGCTGCTAATAGTTTGCAAATGAGAACAGAAATGCAGCATATGAAAGGTAGATATCAGGCTTACTGTGGAATGTCTTTAAAGTTTATATTATATTGACCACATAAATGGTATTTTGAAATCAGGGAGTTATTATATACTGCATGAGAAACATGAAGGAACTCTGACAGACTCAGCCTGTGCTAAGGGTTTGAGTGGTTTCTAAAACCGTCTCATTACTTCTTAAACTTAAGCGTTGGACTAATGTTTTAATATAGCTAAAATATTATCAAACATTTTCTCAGGGACTAATCTATTTCCTAGATTAATCCCTGAGATTAACTGATACGAAGCAAATGACTGACATCCGTCAGGGCAGGTTTTGACCCCCAGCAGATTCTGTGCGGTGGCAGTGGGAAGGAGCAGGTGAAGCTGGCAGCTCGCAGGGCTCTGTGTCGGAGCAGGGCTGACCTTGCTGCCCCCGCAGGACCTGCTGCTGCTGCTGCTGCTGCTGCTCAGGGCAGGATCTGCCGCTGCTCAGGGCAGGCTTTGGCGCTGCAGCGCAGCCGTGGGTGAGCACGGCTGGCACCTGATCCGGTACCCCCCGGCAGCTAGCACCCAGAGCTCTGCCAGCCCGGGCTGTGCCCCGGGGACTCCTCACTGCTGCCATGGCCATCGTCTCCAGTCAGATCAATAGTTAATTCAGGATTCGTAAAAAAGTTTCTAAAAGAAGTCTCTAAACGGGGGGTCAGCGGGGTGTTAGGTAGGACTATATTCCAAGAAAAAATAACTAGTGAATTCATATGTACTTTGTAAAACCAGATTAACCACTTTGATAATAATCCAGCTTGTCTTTGTGCACATCTATACGTTCATCTACTGATTCCATAGTGTAACTTTAGTAAGCCTGCTTTTTTATAAGCAGTCATGTCAGACTCCTTTTATATGATGGGTTTCATCTGATATCCTGGTGCTTGGCAGCAAACACCTTCCAAATTTATTAAGTTAAACATCATGAACATAAAAGTAAGAAATACTATTATTTTATTTGCATTGTCAACCAATAGATGCCTGTTAATAAGTAAAATGGATACCTGCAGAAAACGGTTCCTTTATCTTTTGGTTGCTGCCTTTTTTCTGTTCCCATAAGGAGAAAGGGGCTTTTGGAGGCTGCTGTGGTCACCTTTCAGTCAGCCAAATTTGAGTTATTTGTGCCATGGGTGCAGGGACAGCTCAGGACCAACTGCTCAGGTGCAGCAACACTGACACTGCTCTCAGGAACAGGCAAGTACAGCTGGTCTCCTGTCACACAGGGCCTGAGCCAATAAACCATGCAGATCTATGATGGCTCTGTGTGCGCTCACCTCCTGGCTTGCCTGGCTGTGTTTCCATGGAAGGAGGCAGAGCAGAGATAAGTTACCTTAAAGCCAGTCAGATCCAGCTGGGGTCTTCTAAGTCCACTCAGGTTGTGCCCATTGAACTGAACATGTGGAAATACTTTTATTTTGGTAGCAGTCAGATTTCCAAAGATTTATTTTGGACCTTAATATAACAAAATCCATGCAACCAGGTGCTTAGAGCATAATGCGGGTATATGAAATAGCTCTGCAGGAGACAGCTTTGATACAGCAAAACTCACCCTGTTTTGGAGCTAATTGGTTAGTCCAAGTGCACCAAGCCTGATTTCTCACAGAGGTGCTGGGAGATACATGTGTATTGTGCTGGGTTTGAATTCTGTAACACTTTTCTGCTTCTCTGAGCATTTGCATCAAATGTCACCAAGCCCCTCACTCTTAGTGAGGAGGGGACTGTGGAGAGTTGCTGGCACGCACACACATGACACGCAACATGCTGGGGGCTGCTGCTGAACTGCTCTAACCAACACAAACTGTGCTGGCAGTGCCTCCAAGCTGAGTCAAAGCCGAGGGTCTGGAGCAGCCTTTGCAAGCACCACGTTCGATGAAAACACTGATCTACTGCTTCTTACCAAAAGCGCCATGCAAACTCTGTACTCCTCGGAGCACAGGAGTGCTTAGAACATGCGTCTGGGGCAAACAGAGCTTTCAAATATGTCTTGCATGCTAAATTCTGATTCTGATCCATAAATTCCCCTACTCGTATGCAAGATCTGCTAATTTGTGCAATGTCATAAGAGTTTTCTGAGAGACCACTTCTGCCTAACATCTCTGCACATCAGTCCACGTACAATAATCATTCACACACAGTTTTGACCATAATGCTCTGATCAGATAACAAGCCTTTTAGCTATCGAACCTTACTGCTACCTCTTAGCAAGGCATCCTTATGTTGGCAAAAATAAATGCAGGGCATTGAATTTACAACAGGGTTCATTCCAATAAACGTAATAAACTAATGACAGTCAGCTATGGCAGCGCCTGAAAAAGTCTGGGGTAATCCATACCCCATTTCATGTTCAGAATGAAACTTACTTACTTCTGAGTCTGGGTGGAGAAAGGTGTTGCGCTGTCACTGTGCCACCCATGAAGAGTTAACAACAGCACTGACCCTGTGCAGCTGAGGGGCCAACCCCATCCTGGGTGGGGCTACCAAGCTCTGCAGGCTGGGCTTGCCTGAGTAGTTGTAGGAGCAAAGGACGGAGGTAGTTCTAGGTATTGGCCAGAAAACAGCTGGTTTGGAGGCTTTCCTTGTGTTCCTTTCGATTGGAAACTGGAAGTGTTGGCTGGAAGTGGTAAGTGATTTACATGGATATTATGGTCACAAACTCATGGTGGGTAAAGGAAAATGGTGCTGTTTTAAATAGGGTTGGAAATAAGGAAGAGATGTTTGTGAAGAGGAGAGTTCCCAGTATCAGGTTAGCCTGTTGAAGTGGCTATCCCTGTGGCTCCCAATTTCTCTCACATCAGGGATTCTGAGGACTTTTAAGTTGGTTTAGTGAGAAAAGCTGTTTGGCAGAGTGGAGGGTGTTCATTCATAGTCATCATGAATAAGAACAGGCAAGTGTGGACCTTCAAAATCTTGCTGGCTGGTTCCCTGAAAACCAGTTTTCCAAAAGCAAGTAGCTTTATGTTATTGAAAAACAAAACACTCAGCCAGTCAAGAAAAAACTAATTGCTGTAATGTGGATACTGTAAGTGTAGCGGAGATGTGGAAATGCAGGCTTACAGTTTGGCAAGGGTAGGAGTGGTGAATACATCATCAGTTCCTGCATTTTGACGCAACTTTGGATAAATGCTGCCACAGTGTTTCAATTCAAGTGGAGTTAGCATGATGGGAGGCTAGTTTTCTGGTGTTGGATGACCGAGCTGTGTTGACTTTCTTCATTCTTTCATTCAAAACCAAGTTGTGACGGATGACAACATCAAGACAGCAAAGTTTGTGATGTACAAGCAGCAGTAGGTCATGTGTCTAGATACTGTCTTTGAGTATTTTCTCTCTGCTCTGGAAGCAGCTTTAGAGCTCGAAGGGGAGTGCAGTCTACTTAATCATTGCTAATCCAAGAATTCAAAACACAGAAAACTGTTATTTGTGCCATGAAATTGCTCCAAAGGTTCAAATGTCTTATGTGCCAGCACAGCAAGTTTTCCTCGAGGTTCTTTCAAGAATGAATTTAAGTGGCTTTGAGTCCAGGTAATTCCAGACAAATTAGCTTCAACCACACTGAATCTCAAAAATTGCTTCGTTGAGGAAGCGGTGAGATTCATGCCTAGAAAACCCCACTTGTATTTGGCTCCAGGGGCTGGGTATAAATCTTTAGTGTTCTCATTAATCTTTTAAGCTGGGGAACATAAACATCTGGAAGCTTGCACTTTCAGAGTTCTGTAACAACATCTCCAACTGGTTATTTCACTTCTTTTGTCTATAATAATGCCCCATTTTCCTCCCCATGTATTATTCATATATACCTTAAATTTAATCACCAACTCACTAAAGTTAAACTCACACCACACCTGAGATGTAAACACCATCACACTGGAGTTGAGAACACATTATGGCTTATCCATAATTACTCTCATGCTGAGGTAAGGTTCACACCTTTATTTTGTGATACCACCAAATCTTTTCTGGTTCCAGAGCCTTTTCATACCTGTACAAAAAATGCAAAATGTTCTTTTTCTCCTGGGTCCTTCCTATGCGGGGAAATATTTTTTTCATTTCGTGTTCAGCCTTCTCGTTAGCTGTTTTCTGCCACATGTGAAAGTAGAGTTTGCCAATTAGGGATGTGCTGCCCTTGATTGCTGGAGGCACTCAGGGTGTGTCCTCTGTGTCCCCCAGGCAAAAGCGCTGCTGGAGGCTCCTCATGCTCCACAGGGAACATCCTTTGCCAGAGCCAGCAGTTCGTGCCCTGTGCTCATCCCACCTGGCAGTCCCTGTCTTCACTGGCTCCCTGGACAGTTCGGTGATTTCAGTAGTGAGAAAACACACCACTATAGAAGTGTCAGAGTATTTTTAGAGACAACTCTTTGGTGTTGTTGGGACAGAGTATACTCCAGTGCCCTGGACAGCAGGATGCTGTGCAGGACTGGCACGGTGCCTGTGAACATCCCACAGCACTGTGGAATCAGGCTGGCCTTGTAGGTTGGATGTTCTGTTTAATTACTGGAATTTACCTGAAAGTCTTTGCACCTGCTGGCCTCTCACCTGTTCAGAGTCACAGGTTTCCACAGATATTTGCTGTTGGTTACCTGTCTCTTCTCTAGTTTTCCAAGAAGTGGGAGGTTTTTTAGTTTTTTTTGTTCTTGGTTCTCTAGTCTGTTCAAGTCACCATGTGTTACCCAGATGTCTTGAGTTTTGCCTCCCTGTAATAAATAAATATACATTCATGTGGGTGTGGTGCTTAGGGACAGGGTTTAGTGGTGGACTTGGCAATGCTGGTTCAGTGGTTGGGCTTGATCTTAGAGGTCTTTTCCAACCTAAATGATCTATAAGTCTGTGTATTTTATATATGTATACGTATATATAAAATCATAGAATTCTAGAATGGCCTGGGATGGAGGGAACCTTAAAAATCATTCCATTTCAACCTGCTACCATGGGCAGGGAACCTTCCACTAGATCATGTTGCTCAAATCCCTGTCCACCCTGGCCTTGAACAATTTCAGGGATGGGGCATCCACAGCTTCTCCTGGAAACCTGTGCCAGGTTTCTAAATAATTTCTTCCTGATATGTAACTTAAATCCACTTTCTTTAATTTAAAACCATCCTCCCCTTGTCCTATCACTATCTGCGTGTGGAAAAAGTAGTTTTCCCTGCTTTTTGCAAGCCCCCTTTAAGTACTGGAAGGCTGCAGCAATATAGAATAATAAGCAATAAATCTTGAGTGGACAGTTATTGCCGGACATTATTATAGACAAAAGAAAAAACTTGTATTTTTGTCAGGCCACCTAAGAAACCCCTAGTTTTTAGAAAGAAACAAATGACACAAAACTTCAGGCATGAGGTAAACACGTTTAAGTGGCCTAAAAGCTGCTTAGGCACAACAGTTTTCAGTGTCTAATTAGTAAGTTTCATATTTATTCAACTAAAGCGTCCTGGAAGTTTGAACATTCTTTAACCCTTTTTTTTTTTTTTTTTTTTTTTCCCCAATGGAAAGCAAAACCAAGTTAAATGCAGAAAAAATCCAAATTGGCTTGTGTCTGTTAAACATGACAACATTGTTGCTTTTTTCACTTTCTCTGTATTTTCATGTGCTTTATATGGAGGTAATATATGTACTGGCTGCTTTATACAGAGGTCTGAACTTTTCTCCAATCTTTTGTGATACGTGGGGTCAGTAGGGCATAAATCAAGTGAGAAAATTTGAGTTTGTTGTCTGGCATAATTAAATCCACTAATATTGTTCTAATGCTGCCTTTGTTACAGAAATCACTGTGGTGAGTGCTACATCTCACCTTATGTTATCTTCAAGAAAAGACTTTCATGCTTATGTATTTCATTATCTAGCATTCTTTTAATGTATTTGTCAAGCAATCTGAAATATATTATTGCAATACCATATCTGCAGTAGTATCTCCACATAAACAAATGTGCTTCTTAACTACAGCATTGAGAACTCCCTCTGGTAGGATTCCCAAACTGCTCTGCAGGTTGCTGGCTACAGCAGACTACCAAAACAAATCTCTTACCATGATCAAGGTCAGAGGCAGGTCAGTCATTCACAGAATATTACATCTCTTCTTGGAAGCAGGAAGCATTTGATATTTGATTTCCCCATGCACCGTTCTTTGATGGATTTTCCTTTTCTTTCCTGCAGAGGGAAGAAACTGTTATGTTAAAACTCTTATATATATATTTACACGTAATGACTGATATTTATTTAATATAGATAGTGTCCTGGAAAACCATTAAGGAAATGCATCTTCTGGCTCTGCAAAAGTATGTAGTGTGCTATTCTCCTGGAGTCTAAGTAATCCTTTGTGGGAAGAGTGCGTTCACACGAGGACACTGCTCGAGGTGGTTTGCAATCACATCAGTTATTTCAGTAAATGTTTAATCCCCAAGCAGACTTTGGCAATGATTTATGAAGGATCTAGGAGAGGAGCTCTGTTACCACTTTAGATGGTCAGGTTACCTGGGTAATTGTGCTAGGCTCATTTTCCAGGATAAGACCAATGTTTCATTTACTCTATATGTATGTATCTACAGCTACGGAAAACTAGCTGACTGATATTGTGGCTGAAAACTAAACAGTCTGTGTCTATGCTTCAAAATCCTTTGAATCCTACAATTCTGGCATCAAAAATAGCAAAGGAATTACTCAGTCTATGGAAGGAATCCTGTTTTTCATTTCATCATCTTCTCCCTTTTACATTGAGAGTTGATAAAATGTTTATTTTGTGTCAGTTCATGATGTGTGGATTTTCATTGCTGTTTAGTATATTTTTTTTCCTTTTTTTTTTGTCTTGAGTTCTACCTGCTTCACCTTCCCCTTCTGTGGTCCTTGAATGCTAGGGCTACCAATGTCCTCTGATAAAAGGTATAACTAAAAATCTGGATAGGTTGCCTGTCTTTCATCTTCCCTAAGAAAGTGATCTCTTGTTAGCATGTTGCAAGTGTTGTGGTGATGCAATGGAGGAAAAAGTTCGGGTTTATGAGGTCAGAAATGATTAAAAACGCAGTTAACTGAAGTCATATTCCTATCTGTGACAAGACTGGGCAGCCGTGTGTTACAGAAAAGTCTACGGTGATGTGCTTGATGGCAAAGTGTTTTACTGACTTAGCAGCAATGATAAACATGATTCCCTGGTAGACTGTACGGGTACTGCAAGTTGCATGCACTCTGAGTACTAAAAGTGTTGTAAGCAAAAGGCAGTCTGAGCTTATTGTGGTGAGTAGAAGGAAAGATGGGAAGTCAGATGAAGACTGAACTCGTGTGAATCGTGTCATACTGGATGTATTACGTGAAAGAGAAGCCAATGCCTCACTGTTTCTGGTCATCCTAATCTTGCTGTGTGGAAGTCCTGGGTCATGCAAATAGAAATACCAAAGATTCTTTTCCGAGGTTGACAAAGTATGTAATGAATGATAGATTGTACTTATCTTGGCATTTGTGTCTTGTTATTCATGAGAGATGAAGACTGAAATATGAAGTAAATCCCAATACAGAGTGCCTGTGATGGATGGTTGGCTTTCTCTTATTGTTGCTTATAGTCGTTTAACTGCTTGTCATTAAAAACTAAGATGGTAGAAGAGAGAAACTGCCTTGGAAGTTTTTATGGCTCATTGCCTTCCTATTTATTCTCTTAGCCTCCAGTGTCCTGGGAAAGATATTAAAAATCTTTGTTGTTGTTGGAAAAAAAGGCTAAAAACAATCTTCACTAATTTCTTTGCAATCAGTTTTATAGTTTAACTGACCAGGAAGTTAAGGTTGAGTTCAGGCATCCCAGTCACTTTCCATAGTTATTTTTGGTTAGAGAACCTAATATTAGAGACAGGCACTTGTGCCAGTCTTTCATGAGGATGGTGACTGTCAATCACAAAACTATGTGTGTGATTTTCATCACTTGCATTAAATCCAAACCTGAAAAGGTAAAGATTTTCTTCTGTCGAGGGAACCTGTAGGTGCTGGATTAGTGCAATAAATACAGTGGTCTTTCATCCAAACAGCCTCCCTCACTGAAAGAGAAACACATAGATGCACATAATGTACCTTTTTGGTTTCTTCTGTCCAATTATGCTAACAAGCTTCATGCTGAGAGAGGATTAGGGCTGATGGACAATCAAAGACAATGCTTCCTTCTTGGTAAAAAGGTGTGAAAAGATATAGGCACTGGGGCCGGAGTTATTAGGCATACCTGCAGGAGGCCATATGACTAAGTTAGGCCTTGTGAGACTGGAGTATAGAAATTGCTTAGTCACTATTCTAAGCTCTTCAATGACATCTTTAACACCTTTTGATTCAAAAGGCAAAGCCACAATGCAAACATTCCCCTGGCAGGTTCTGCTCAGTGTTTTGGCTCAGTGGGGCAGCAGGACACCTGGCTGAGTAAAATTCCCAGTGGGAGACCTGCACTCGCCCTGCCAGCAGGGCACAGGCACCTGCAGGCGCTTGGAAAGCAAAGCTGCAGATTAAAGAGGCAGGAAGGTCCTATGGAATAAACCCTCTGCCAATTTCATTCTGTATGCCATAGAAGGAGAGGAGAAAATTAAAAGGTAGAATCAAAGAAAATGTTAGCTAAGTCCCTCTTACAGTTTTTATTAACTGTACTATTGCTTCTTTAGAGCACTTCAAAAAGCCAAAGCAGGATGGTCAGGGAGAGACAAAATTTATTGCTCAATTGCATTACTAAGCAATTATGACTTACTTTTAAAAAATAAAATGCCTCTGAAATTTCAGCCTCTTTATCTTTACTCAGGCTTTCCTGAAGATACTTTGCTTTAATTTCAATGAGAAAGATTTAAAGATTGAATCAATTGTATCTCTTCTTTGTAGCTGGCTTTTTATTATCCCTTTAAAATGTATTCCTGAATTTTTGTGTGCAGTTCTTTTGGAACTCCGTAATTATATCTTGCCTGCACTCTGCCTTTGTTACTAACCTGTGAAACCCAGTGGTCTCCAACTGAACTAATCATAAAATACTATGTAAACATCTCCCTGCATCAAAGATATATATTAAGTTACATTCCACACAGACAATGCGAAATAAAAATATTGTAACTGAGAAATGGGTATCTAATACAAATGTTATTAATGTACCTCCCAAAGACTGCTCAGAGGCAAAGGTGACCGCAGGGGCGGAGGTGGATGGTTACAGGCTGCCTTCTCTAACATCTGTGTAAATACTCGAGTGGTGGCCCCTCTAAGTTACAAGGGCTGCAGTTTCAAATATTAAACTACAAAAAAGTCTGTCTGTGACTGTACTAAAGAAATTGCTTTTAGTATCTTTTCTTTTTTATTTCTGGCTGCTGGTATTAAGAAAAATACCAGAAGACCACCAAGGAAGAAAGAGGCAGGAAAAGGACATAGGCATAATGAATGAATGCCAAGATTTAATTGACACAGTAGTGGCTCATACTCTCTGTTCTCTTTGTGGAGATGTTACCCTTTGGATGTTGATAACAATGTTCTCCCAAAGAACCCTATTCAATGGACTTATAACCCCTCCAATCATTATTAAAAGGAAAAAAAAGTATCTTCTTTAAAAAATATTCTTTTCCCCAAAAGCCAAATATTCTGAATATTAGAAGAGCTAAGCAGAGTGTTTAGAATAAGTTTTGATATCAAGGAGAGACAGTTAACTGTTAAAAATAGTTTTAAAATGATCACTGCTATACAGGCACCAATAGTGCAAAGGAAGGGATACGTAGGTTTAAAATGGAAAACGGGGACCCTAAAGACCTATGTTTCATTCTATCTGTTCCAATTTTCCTGGCAGACTTCTCTGAAAGACTTTTTAAAATCCACATAAGTCTTATTTTTTTCACCCCCAGCTTCAGGCTCAGTTTGCAAACTGGTGTCACGATATCCATGTAAAAATGCAAATATGAGTGTGTGTTACAATTTATAAATTGCTCCAGTGAGTTGTTTTAAGAATGTATGGAAGGAAAATGTAGTTGATTATAGCTGCAGTCTGCTACATATATAGGAAGATAGGATAATAGGCTGGAAATCACCACTTCTAAATTTCAGTGTTTCTGTTTTCTCTTCAGTGGAAGGAAATGTTGACACAGGGGGGTCCTATGACCAGTCCAAATGAACTAATATCAGTAATAACAGATTTAGAGAAGATTTAAAGTTTTACACTGCAAGCACTCACATGAGCTTAATATCAATTGCAATTTCTGATTATGCTTAATCTATGTGAAAAATGCTTTTTAAAGCAGAATTCTTAATAAATTTGGGTAGAGTATAAGGAAAACATTAGATTGGATCAGAACTCTTTTGCTGAGCATGGGATGTATTGTGGCATTATTTTGGAAGTTCCCTTAAATGAGGTAGCTCCATGGTGCGTGTGGAATTTTTTAAAGGAAATTGTGAGGTCTAGTACTGGTCTAGAGAGGTTTTCCATGGACACCTAATCATCTCTAAGACCTGAACCCACTGTGATTTTATCCATAAACACCGCTTTGAATATTTCCATTTCACCCTCCTTGTGTTTTTATATTTACCCGGAAAGCATATATTTCATGGCAATACAGGTTTAAGTTCCAGTCTAAACTAAAGCTTTTATTTTCTAGTTTCTGTTGGAGGTGGAAGGGAAGAAACACAGGGACAGGGGAGGAAGTACGATGCAGAATTGCTCATACCTCAGTGGTAAGGTAATTTACCTGTTTAGTGCAGAGGTTGTTTTTTAACAACTGGAGGTAGAAGGCAAAAAATCAGGAAGTTCACAACCATGCAGATAAAACCAATTTATGCACAGCATGTAGTTCTTCTGTATAGAACTGCTGTAAGTTGTATTGATCATGGTCTTCCCTGTGACAGTGTCAATGGAATAATTTATGTAAAAACCCTAAACAAACAAACAATAGAAAAATCAACCTCAAGACACTAAAAGAACCCCTAAACCTTTATTTTTGTGATGGCTGAATATGTGTTTTGACAAATGAAGATCAGTGAGTTTGACTTTAATTTTAAGAACTTGTCTCCTAAAGAAATGAAGCACTCTTCAATTTAAATAAAAAAAATCTCCAACCACCTCTTGTTTCTCTACTGTGGTCTCAAAGGAGCCATGAGTGGCACAGTGCAGTTCAGTGATGATGTACATGAACCAGCTGTGCCAGGCATGCAGGATATCCTGGTAAGTGCATCTCTTGTGTAGTGATGCTGCCTCCAGATCCCCAAACAGATCATCCAACACTGTACCACACAAAAGTGACCTGTTATTGCCTCAGAAAAAACATTTTAATCACACCTCATTAGAATAATTGAATCAGCTGGGTTCAGAAAAGTACAAAATTACATATGCAACGGCAAGAGTGCCAATGCTGTGTATTGTAGTGTACTTGAAGATGCTGTGTATTGCTGCGTACTTGAAGATTTTGATTTCCACACTGGCAGAATATTGTACTGAATTCAGTACAATATCTTTAAGTCTATGTACAATACAGGTGTGGACTGGATGTTGGAGATGAATCTCACTGCTTAGCATTAGCATCACAATTCTTTTCCTTCCACTGTTTGCTAGCTCAGATTTCAGTGAAGTAGCTCCTGACTACTCATGGTGTTATTCAGATGAAAGCTTTTAGGCAACTCAGCCATAGCCATTGAAGGGAGGCAGAGGGTAAGATTTGAAATGAATCCCCTTGTATTTTGGAATAAGTCAATCCTAGCCACTGGGCTATTGCATAAAAAAGTGCTGGCTTTTTGCAGGATGCTTTTATTGGAAAGATAATTGTTCTGGCATATTCTGAGCTCAGCAGTGTGCGCCAGCCTGGTCTGGGACAGGGGATGAGAGGCAGGAGCACTGGAGTGAATGGCACAGAAGTGCTGTGCTGCCATTGGATGCCCCTTCCCAGTGACTTTCAGACATGTAAGAGGATCTTTTCTTCCTTGCTCATGAAATAGCTGGAGAAACCTGGTACTGGATGAACCTCCTGCTTTCAGGTGAATTGAAAGCAATATTTTTACAGCAGTATACTGCTTTATTGACAAGGAGATAAGCGTATTTTTTATTGTATCAGCATTTACCATTTCCCAAATTTTTTAATTGGAAGTTAATGACGTATAGCTTTTCTAGTAACTAAATTAATATTTGAACTGCTGCCAGTTGCTTTAATAATTGTTCAGCTAATAGTTTAAATTGTCTTTACTTGTGCAAAGTCATATAAATGGGAAAAATTAAAAATTAATCAGCTTGATTTACGTAACTAAAAGCTGCCATCTAATGGATATTTTTTCAATAGAAGACAGCAGTAATTATGCCGAAAAAAATTCATTCCTGTAGTTTGAACGATTATAGCAATTTCCACCAGGGGATTTCGCAGTCAGGTTCCAGTTCTGGGCAACAGTGATTAATATAATGGTTATTAATGAGAATTCATTTTTGTACGTCGAGGGGTGTTTGGGTGTCAGTGTTCCAAAAGCAATGTGGTTAGCATATTAATTATAAAAGATAGCATTGGGCTGGTGACTAAGTAACTATATTGATTTTTTTCTCGTTTTCTGTGATGTGAAAGGTCAATTAGACTTACAGAAACAATGGAGCCTTCACAGCAGGATCCATCGTTTCACTGTGCTGACATCTTTTTAGCCATGTACAAAGTTCATTAAATGTGCAAAGGTAGTAATGTTAAAAGGAAGCAAGTGATTGGGTCAGAGGTCGCCAGCCATGGCAAGCTGACAGCCGCTTGTGGATTACGCCACGGGAGCTAAGTAATGGTGAGAATTGCGTTTCAGGTTGCCCACTGGGACCGAGGGGAATGAAGTCATAAGCAGCTAATACTATTGGGTTAATTAAAAGGAATATTGACAGCAGCTTTGTTTGTCTTGCCCTGAATGGGATGCTGTTAACCCAGTATTTTATTGGGTTACATAACATAAGCGAGTTTTTGTCTTAAATAACAGATTGCCAAATTTTAACATCTGCGGTGTTCCAGGAAATAGGTATTGAACCAAACATGTCTGACACTTGTACAGTCTTCCATTTCACTGTCTCTGTTCACACTGTCACGTTGTCAGATGTGACCCATTCAGGTTATTTTCCTTTCCGCTGGAGTCAGCTCTCCCAGGTGTTAATGTCCAGATGTTTTCACGAGAAGCTTACAAGCAGCTGAAGGTCTCCCCAAGATATCAGACCTTACTAAATATAACCGTGGTGTTTGTTGTTCCATTCATTTGGCCAAGAATCTATAAAGCTTTTAACTGTTCAACTTCAGTCACATTTAACAAAGATTCAAAGCATGCTAGGCAAAACCAAAATCCCTGCACGAAGGACAAGTATTGTAATTTAGGACTTGATTTGGTTTGTATTGTTGTAATGTTTGTGTAACAGCTGAGTAAAGCATTCATAATCATCCTGGTGAAATTAATAACTTTAAGAGCACATCTGTGAAGATTTCAAAATTGATCATCATTGCTGCATAAAAATGACAGGTTTTCCTACTAAATGTTCAGGAGAATAAACCTACATTTTAATAAGTTTTCAAAGTGTTTTCCTTCACTGTTATGCTGAAAACATTATTTATATGCTAGATGTGACTAATTTGCTTGTAGTCTTCATCTCAAAACATCAGGGTTTTTACTTTTCCATGCTAAAAAGAAAGAACTTGATGTGAAGTCTCCATGTAGCAATATATGTCTGATTGCTTCAAATTTTGTGTGATCATTCTTTGATTTCAAAATGAGCTCAGAGCTGACAGTGCAGAGAAGTACAGGTAGACTTCAAAGCTGACTTTCTTCTTCCATTTTCTGTTCTGACATTACTGTCCCTTTGGTTTGTTTTGCAGAAGCCTAAAGTAATACATACTTCATTATCTGGCAGTGTTAGCAAAAAATGGAAGCAGAAATATAATTACCCTCTTTATTAACCAAGATATGAAAGAACAGTGAAGATGGATTCACTCCTGGCATGTACAAGAGAGCCATATTATCACCTGAATTTATAGAAGAAAAATGTAAAAGCAGGCACTATTGTGATATAACCAGATTGTTATGAAATAGTAATTTCTGCCTTTTGAAAACTGTTCTTATTGCAAATCAGAAGTGCTGGGAATGGTAAGAGACTCAAAAGGAATCATACATCCAGATTATTAGAGCATCTTGTTTATGTTTTAAGGGTTGGATGACTTAAACTGTGAAAAGGACAAATTTGACATCTGACAGAAGCTTGCCTTCTGATAAACAAAATGATCTTGCCTTTCTGCATTACATCAATGACACAGGCGTACAGCCGCAGTCAGCTCTGTGTTGGTGGTGAGACAGCTGAGGGTGTGCGCTCTGCACATTGAGCTCAGGTTGTTAATGACAGTCACCTCATTATTTCTTTCAGTGACTCCTCTCCAATACCCTTCTGTGGCAATGTATGAATTAAACCATCACTCTGGGCTGTAATAATTGTCTTGTAAAAACCCGTACAGTCAAAGCATCCAGGGATGCCCTATAATAACATTTTCGTGCTGTATGTTATGTTAGGAAGTAAAACCTCTCATCTCAAAGGAAGTGTCCAAGCTCTTAAGAGTTGTTAAGACTCCATAGCCCTGTGAGAGGCAGAAATTTCACACACAGTCTTTGAGCAGTTTTACCCAATATCTCACAGCTGCACAGTACAACAGGTATCTCAGCGCAGGGCCCTCACCTCCCAGCTTAGTATCCTGATTGTAAGTTCACCTTCTCTTTTCCAAGGACTGACTGCTATGTTGGTTGAGGCAGGGTCCACCAAGCAATTACACTCCCTGCTTCTATAAAAACTGCATAGTAATTGCTCAATGGACGCCTCAGCAGACATCGAGAAGGTGAGGTGTGAAAGCAGCTTCTGTTCGCAAATATTGAGTCTCTGAGGTAAAGCAATATATGCACGTTCAGTGGATAAGCACAGTGTTCCAGAGAGAACTTGACACTTGTGTTCACATCTTTCACAGTTCTCATCTGCAAGTGATAACTTCTGACACCACTGCCTGTGCATGAAGAGTACTGATGGGCAGAGTAATGCACAGCTCCTGCCCTCGTGGTGTAAGGCTGGCACCTGAAACCAGTGCAGCCCTTCTAATGAAATACCTCCGTGGCTTTGCGCTCCAAGCTTACATCATCTAATTTGAAGGCAAGTAAGTGGGTCATATCTAGTACCTAAGCATGAGCCCTCATCATTAGTGTGCCTGTTATCCAGTGTTGTGTAGCATATCTGCAGGGGTGCAATCTTGCCTCTGGGTGTCCCTGATATTTGTGGTTACTGATTAGTTGCTGCCACTGGCTCCTCTTGATAAATTCCACATGTGGAGGCAAAGACTTCCAGTAGCCTGATGTCATGATGCACTGAAAGTGTATAATGAATAGCTTCTTCCGGACCACTAATTTTTATGTTTTTTGTTTCATAGATACTTTTTAAGGATCTGTGTCTGACTTGTTGACCGAGATGTATGTACAAAAGCAGCGTTACCCAAACTCCACCTTCAGCATGGGTTATGCTTCAAAGCTGATGCTGCTTATAAAGCATTCCTTTGTCTCCACAGTGGATTCATACCTCAATACCAAGTTGGCTGAAAAAAGCAATGGGGTGTGAAGGATTTTAAAACTAACCAGATTAATTAATCTCCCTTTGTAGTGACCACAAATGAAGTATATTCTCAAAGTGGCAAGTTTTTATTCTGAACTGATTGGAAGGTTTTGCCCTATTGCTTGTTAATTCATTAAAAAATAACAAGTGGGCGTGTGAGCTCAGCTGAGTGTAGCCCACTGCATGCCAGCACCATGTGTGTCCCCAGGGCTGGGTGTAAGCCAGCTCCAGAACACAACGTGCTGGGGCAGCCTGGCAGATGTCCTGGTGTGCCAGGGTGTCACTGCTGCTTCCAGACACACGCTGGCCCTTCAGCGAGTTCAGTTCAGTCTGATGAATGCCTGATGTCTGACAGGGAGGCCACTTTGACATCCCATGGCAGCCTGCCTTTCAATCAGTCTGTAGATTTACAGCCTTCAGCAGATACGTTTCTGTGAGGGACTGTGGAACTCTTCTGCACTGCTCACTCTTCCATGTCGTATTTCTGAAGCTCCTTCTGAACAGAATCTTTTACTCGTTTTTCTCTTTCTTTTTTTTTTTTTTTTCCTTAATTTTCTTCTCACCACAAAGAATTTTTTGATCATGTAAGCTCAAGTCATCACTTAATTTTTCTGGTCATTCTCTGGTCTAGGTATCACAGATTTTTCCCCCTATTTTATAGAGTATTTTTGGAGAACATGCTCCTTAAGTATAAAGCTCTGTTACTAAGATTACAGTTTAGCTGTAAGGTGCAAAAGCTAGACAAAAATTATTCTGCTTTTTCAGACATGAATGCTTTTCTATGTACCTTTTTGTTGCCCTTTAGGGTGATGTCACAGTTCCTGCACCTACAAGTAACTGCCTCATTTCAGTGTTATATGAGAAATGAAGAAATTATGCAAATTACTTCTCGACTGGATTACAACGTCATGAGCTTGAGGAGAAATTAACTCACTTCTTTTGGGAGAAATATGCCATCCCAACAGAAATGTGTGGCTGCCTGTTACTTTTCCATGAAAAGATAATGGTGTAAGAAGATAAGTAAAAATTTAGTAAATATTTTTTCTTTAAGCTTCTGTTTCAGGGACATTGTCATAGTGCAGAAATGGCATTTCCTCACATCCACAAGCTTTCTTATTGGATCTGTAAAAACCAATAGGATTGAAGGATGTGATTTAAGCTGTTCATGTGCCTGGTGGTCCCAGGCCTCTTCACGTTCTTCATAAAGTTGTTTGGTGCTAACTCTTGATTTGCTATTCAGTTATGCCTAGTGGCTTGTACAACTCTCAGATCCTCAGATTTATATTGGTTTCTAAATTGTTCAGTGGAATATGACCCAGTGTTATCTGTTATATTTCTGAAAAGCAAACTCAATCTGGTTATCATCATGCTCCAGGAGAAAAAAAAAAAAAAGGTTGTGCTATTCATGTATGTTATGAATCTATTCAATTTAAAAAATAACTCTGAACTTCTGCAATGGTGAAACAGTCCTATTCTCTTTAAGCTGAGAGAAAATGACCTGCTGGGTATCTCTTTTCAGGTTCACTCCACTAACCTGTACCACTGTTTGCGAAAATAGAGTGGTAAAAGCTACAAACTCCAAAAGTAAAAAAAAAAAAAAAAAGGGGACACACTGGTAACCAAAAATCAACAGAAGCATAGGTCTTCCCCTTGTCTTTATGAAAACTGATACCAGAAAATAGGGATTCTGAGATTCTGGCATTCTAAAATACCACATTTAAACCTTAAAAAAGCTAAAATTTACATTTCTCTTTTTCTTTAAATCTGAAAATTAAACTACTTTGAATTACTTCCAGGTACTTAGACCTACATACAAATGCAAACTATCATACCATTCCCCTTGACTCAGTATCCTGGCTGTAATCAAGGCTGGTATTTAGAAGAAACGGCTGAGTTATGGAGTTAACTGTCCACAGGGACAATCTTTCTCTAACCCTCATTATTTTGGTTTGGCTTATATTCCACAGCATGATGTTAAGCAACTAAGATACATCATCAATGGAGGGGACATCTCAGTTCTGAAAGGCAAGTTATTTAGGTATGTTTTTCAAAACTTATTATAAATCAATCTACATTTCTTAAATGGAAAAACCATGAAATCCTGGAACAAGTTTCTTTCAAATGCGTATGGTACTGCAGTATAAAAATTCTATAGGAAACAAACTTACTCTTATTAAAATCAGGTTTAATGTAATAGCTTCCACATACTTCAGGATGGAAAAAAGTTATATACAAATGTCCTCAGTCTTTTGGAAAGGCTGTGACCTGCTTGATATTTGAAAGTCCACAGGAGTATATAGGAATGAACACAGCAGTTGTTCCCTCATAGTATGTTATTACAAAGAGAACTGGGGGTCAAATTGCATGAATGATAAATGGAAGGTGCTTGAAATGAGTTGGTTCTTTTTTGAACATTATACATTGACCTTGGCAGTTTTGACAATTACATCCATCATTTCTAAGAATCCATTCCAGAACACCCGTCTGTTCTCTAATGTGGCCAAGTAAACAGGATTTGTGAATACACGAATCAAAGATTGATCTCCTGTACCTATACACTGATTAACAGTTGGTTTCTTGGTGCAACTTTTTCATTCTATGAATTATGCGAAGATCATAATTCAACATGACACATCTGTAGACAAGCATGTTGGAATGTTTTAAGCTTCACTTACAAGGTCTTGGTAGAATCAATAGCTGGCTTCTGAGTTTCATAAGCAAAATGGAATAAAACCATTAAAAAGCACATTGTACACAGCAAAAATGATGTTTCACTGCCTTAGTGTTCCCCCTGGCAACAGAACTTGCTGAAAAAAAAGATGGAACAAACCAGGGTGGAACAAACTATCTGCCCTCAAAAATCAGCCTTCTCAGGCACCCAAAAGCAAAAATCAGCATTTCTGCTTGGAATTTACAACTTATCCATCTCAGACTGACCACATAAATAAGCCTTGTAATCCCCAAAGGGATCCATGCTTAGAGCAGCAGTGTTTAACAGGGCCATATTCTTGGGTAATACCTTTCTCTTCATCAGAATATCTCTATTTATTGCAAAGGTGCTGAGCTAAATCAGCACTGGTCTGGAACTCAGCAAAGCAGTGCCACTCACAGAATCACCTGGGCACACTTGCCATGTGCCTTCCAGGGCCCTTCTGCACATTCTTTAGCAAGAAACATGGAAAGCAGTGCAAGCCTTCACTGAAGACTTGAGGGGTGAGATGATTGAAAACTTGTTCAAAGTACAAATGGATGCAAACTGATTCTGAAGTCCCAGCAAGGGGACACCCAAAGCTCTGTTGCCTTGGAAGGGAGGCAAGCAGGGGCCATCCAATCATAGTTATGTAAATGGCAAAATCTGAGTTCATGGAATTAATGTAAAGGCATCAGCTATGGAGGCTACCCAAAAGTAGAGCTTTGTCTTACTTTCTTTTAGTTTTTTTCAGAAGAGAGTCCCACATTTGCTCCAACGAGAGCTCTGAGAGATGAGTAGGTGGCTGGTGACAGGGTGCAGGCTTTGTGGAGATGGGCTTAGTGCAAGAGCTAGACACAAGAAAGTATAATATTCTCTCTGCTTAGCTGTGATGAAAAGGTTTGGTGGCTTCTGTATTTTGACAGGTAATTGTAATACTGGTAGTAATTGATTTTTTTTTTTTTTAATAAAATTACTCAGAATTTGAATAGATTAGTAAATTCAAAGGGAATTTTCACTCTACAAAACCTCATTTGTTCTTAATTTTACCTGCTATTCTTTCACGGTAATTTTTCTTACACTGATGTAAAGCATTTTAGTGTCTTCAGATGTCTGCTAAAAATGATCTGAATGGAGGAGATTCGAACCCTAGAAAGTATTTGAAGCACTATAATGTCTGTAAACTACCTTTTGGCCACTGACCTCATGTTGGTCCAGGTTAACTGTAGATTTATATTACATTTGAAAATGAAAAACTTCCCCTTTTTTTTGTAAGGAAAGCATTTTTTTCAGCCAACTTTGCTCCTTAATAGAAACATACAATTCCTTTGCCTAGGAATTTAAACTAGCTAATAGAGAGATAAAACTCTATTTAAAATACTTTCTCCTGTTTTTTGACTCCCATCTGTCATTGCATATTCTAATACCCTTTCATTTCCACAATATTATGATGTGCCTTTAGAAAAACTTGCAGAAAATACATCCACTGTAACTAGATCTATTATTAGTTTTGTTATTTATTTCACATACTATATTCCAGGAATTGAAGATCTACTACATTTATAGTAAATGCCAGTCCTCCCCTCCTCCTCCTCTTGCACTGAATGAACGATAAAAAGACCAAAATGGTTTTGTGACAAGGAATTAAATATATTGCAGCAGGTGGTATCACAGGTGCCTGCTTAATTCCTGTTGACACAGTCTGTAGCTCAGGGATGGGGAAGGATGGAGATCCCCTGACTGCTGGTCAGAATTAGGGTAGGGACAGGGGAGTCAGATTAATGGCTCTAGCTCAAGCCATGAGCCTATTACAGGGGATTATTATTTTTAGTGGAATTAAACATACTGGGAAACACCACAGGTCCATCCAGTCGAGAATCCTGTGACTGGAAGGTCTGTGCTGCATGTTTAAACAAAGATCTGTGGCATTCACTTTGATAAAGGCAAACTGGTCAGATCAGTGTTGTCTCTCTCTTGCTGGGACAGACAGAGGCATAACTTCAGCAGGCTGCTTGCAGTTACTAAAGCAAGCACAACAAGTTCAGGTTGAGACAAGCTTTAGTGTAGGCCCTGCCTTGGGTCAGGGGGTGAGTCCCTCTCTAGCAGCAGCGCTGAGTTTGGGCCAGAAGCGCCCGGTTGGGAGCATCAGATGTTGGTGCATGAAGGACATGCATGGAACCCTCCTACCAGATGGGGTGTTTTGCTAATCAGTTAAATCTGCTTTAGCTGATCTTCTCATGGCACGGATGGAGACCAGATTTTTGAGTTCATTTGAGTGGGATGGCAATATCTAGCAGCCAAGTACAAAGGCTTCCCTTTAGACTGCACTGCTGAAAGAGAAAATATAGATAAATTAATTTCCCAAATCAAGGCAAAAGGATGCATTTAATACAAGTGTACGTTTTTGAGAGGATTATTTTCATTCATATCTAGCTAGGCTAGCAATAGCCAATTAAAATTTATTGTGGTCTGGTGTAAATAGCTCCCACCTTTGTATGTTAATCTCTAATAGTGATGGCTTCCAGGAAAACTGATAAGTCTTTGCTGAAAGGCTGCCATAATCACCCTTGCAGCCAAAATCATACGTGATGGGCAGGGTAGCTCCCTTTGTGAAAATGTTTAAATGTGCAGGAGGTTCTGGCTGGTGACTGGTGAAGGCCTCTTGTTCTCTGCAGTCACCTGCAGGCGCTGCCCTGCCCGTGCCCTGCACTCTGTGCCCCTGCTGGACGCCAGCCTGACCTTGGCCGTGTGGGCTGGGATGAGCTGCAGCTCGGCTCAGCCTCTCCAGCAGGCACAGCTGGGCTCCCCTTTGCTCCTGCACTTCCCTGACTGCTCTACGCAGGACGCAGGAAAACGTCCCTCGCCTGTGAGCAGGGGAGGCAGCCCTTGCCTCCTCTGTGTGCCCTGCACAGTGGATGCAAAAAATACCGAGTAAATGCCCCAAACCACATATTTGAGGATGTCTGGAGGTTGAAATTTAAGTATAATCAGTCCTTCTGAATCTCTAAGTATGTCTGTGTGCCTTGTCATGAAGACTAAGCCATACCTAGATCCTAATTTATGTATCTGATGGAAATGTGCTTAAGACATATAAGTAGTCTGTTTTAAAGGGATTGCCCTTTATTGAGTGATGAAGTTGTAATCCATGGAGAAGAGAAACAGTAACAAATAAACACACTATGCACGTTAATCCATTCTGATCAAGCACGGAGGCTATTTAGGTAAAAAGCTGAGACAAGGTTTTTTGTTTTTGTGACTCACTTGATTATAAATTATCTACGTATATTGTTGTATTAATATTTTGTAATGAGTGAATGGGCCTGTGTTTGAGTTACAACCAGTAGTTTCACTTTAAAGTGTTCTGAATGTTTTCCCTATGCTTAGTTATTAAGGTCAAATTTTACTGTGTTTGGTTTTTCTGATTTGTACATTGCAAATTGTGAGGAAATGCACTAAGGAGGAAGTGTGAATACTGGCTGAATGCTAATTTTACTGTTTTTTTGCATTGTGGTGAAACTTATTTCCTTCAAGAGACTGTTTAAATAGTTATTAATGTGTAGCTGTCTTTCTTACTAATTAAAAATCTTTATTTTGCTCCCTAGTAATTGGGAGTTGCGTTTAGAGGGGAGAAAAGTTTTCAGTAGCACTATCTTGGCCTTCTTGCCTTAATTTAACACTGGTAATTAAGTTAAAATCATGCCTACAATGAAGTAACTTTATATCCATGACTGAGGTACTAATAGGTAAATTCCTTAATGTTACTAGCTGAGTATCTTTGGTGTTAAGCTCGATGTGGATGAACAGTTTGAGGACTTGGCATCACAGACTGTGTTTGCTGATGGCTGTCCCCATCCAGGTGGTGTCAGAGCTGCATAACTACAAACAGCTCAGCCCTGCCCACGTGAGCTGCAGCCACAATAGCCAGAGAAGCTGGGAAACACTCGCTGGATTTTATGGAAGCATTTGCCTGTGTGGGATTCAGCTGCTGGGACATCTGAGTTAAGCTACATCATGTGTAACTTTGCATAAGAAAGGCCCAGTGATTTTGTGTAAAAGGTGAAGGCCTGACTTCTCACTCAATTTGTGCATTTCCAGTTTGCTCTGTAGTGTCTGTTGTGTTGGTGTTGCCCCTGTGGTAATGGCTCAGTGCAAGATACGGGTGCTCCTTCTTGCTTGGGTACATGCTATGATACATATGCGTAGGGATGGGTTATGCTAAAGCTTATTCACTTCAAAACTTTCACCTTTCATGGTCTAAGAGGCATCAAGAGGAATGTGGAGCATGATGGTTTGGTTCTGTTTGTTTTAACAGAAATGTCTGGAGGCTTCATGTGTGGAGACAATTTACAGTCACATGTACAGCTGTTGCAACATAAAGAAAATTCTTTGCCTAGTAGATGGTACACCTTACATTAAAAAAAAAAAAGTTTTCATACTTTTATGATGATACCTAGTAAGACAATGTGAAAGAGAGCATAAACTGTTACTTTTTTTTTTTTCCCTGCTAACTCAGTGTGTTAGAGTGCTGTATCATAAAAATACAGAAGGGCCATCTCCCTGCACAAGTACTTTCTAAAATTTGCAGTGTGAGTTGTATTTTTATGTATGTGCTAGTCTGGATTTGGTAAATGCTGGACAGAGTTTTCTGTGTTATATGAAGCACTGTGATAGGGACAGACACATTTCTCAATTGGGTTGAATTTTAGATGTAGCATCTGGTGAAAAATGAGTTTAAAGCATCAGTTGTAAGACCATGCAGTGCCACTGGGCAGGGATCAGTATTTTGATGATGAGTTTAAAGAGTTCCCATGCCAATGTATCCCTGATAATTTGATTTTTATCATCTTTCCCTTTTGAAAATAACTCTTGGTCACATTATACTTTACACACTTACTAGAAATGCTGTATGTTTTGTCTTCACTTAGCACCTATATATGACTTAGCTATTTATTTACAACTACAAAGCATATCTGGGGTCTATGTGTTCAAATGTATAATATAATAGATAACATATGTGGAGAATATATTTGAAGCAAAGAAAGCAGCGATTGCAGTGCCATAATAATATTTTTCGACGAGCTGTAGATTTAAACTTTAAATGCCAATTTTCAGGTCTAGCTATCGTTGGAAGATAATAGCAAAAGATACAAAAATCTATGGAAAGTTTCTCTAGATTAATACATAATAGTTTATCGTGATGTTTGAAACAATGGCTTGCTTTCAGCCTGCACATTGTACAAAAATCTTTGTCGGGGTTCACTCCTCAGCTGCTGCAAGTTTGCATAGTTTACCTAAACTTGATGATGACTCGAGATTAATAATTTAGTCAGAGATCATTGTAACAGTACATGCATGACTCTGAAAAACAAATTCCAAGCAGGTTTCCTCTTTCACTAAAGCAGGCAGTTACCATGGTGATGGGAAGAGTGCAGGAGCTAGAAGAGACAGAACAATGCATGACTTCAAAGTGCTCCCCTTTCCACCAAAAATGTCACTGCTCCCCATTTCCCAGCAATTCCTATACATCGAATAGTATGTGCCATAACACCAAGGAGTTCTAAAAAACCAGAAAGAATACGCCTACCTTCTGCTAAGCCAAGTCGTGCCATCCTCCATGTGCCTTCTAAACCTTCCAGTGCCTTGGAAAGTCTTCTGCCAAAACAACCATATTTATTCAGAGATCAGAATTAATGTCACCCACTGCTCACTGCATTTCAATTTCAAATTACTCAGAACAATAGAATAATTACTAGGAAGACAACAAAGCACAAACCAAACGGAAGCAACTATTTTTGGTTTGGAACTTGATCATTCTGACTCTGATTTAAACATTAGTCAAGAAATAGAGGCAATGATAAAACTATGAAGAAATAATACTTGATCTCAAAGGAATATATCTTTACTATAAGATTTAAGACTAACCTTTTTCCTGACTCTTACCTACAATGACGTCAAAGGGGAAGCAACATGATGGGAGCCAGGGTAGAGATTGCCCTGAGAGAGAAGCTTTGAACAAAGAGAGGAGGCCTGGAGCCTTGCAACAAAGAAAGAAATGCCTGTGAATAAATGTGGAACCCTGTGGGCAGTGGTAGGCATGGAATTTCATTAAAATGTGGAAAATAAGCAGTGAGCTCTTGAAAAGGTGGTGTGAGTGTACAGTGGTTGTGCTCTCTTCCACTTTGATTGCTACCAGCAGTGGGAACAGATGGTGCACTACACCTCCTCCCCAAAATGAACCACCCTCTGCACTCCCACCCACCAATCCCAGAGCTGCAGAAGAGGCAGGGACCTTGGAACAGAGCTCCTTCATGCTGATTTTGTGTTGGTTTATTTCCACTGACATGATTTGCATAACAGTAATGTAAGAGGGCTAGAAAATGATCATGTTGCCTTTAGGAGAGGGAAGAAAGAGTCTTGAGGGAAGTATGGGAGGGCATATGGAAGATGTATCCAGTTTCAGAAGCTGAGCTGGTCAAGAAGGTTAACTTCAAAACTGTCAGAAGGTCTTGCTGTAGTAGGTAGCACCAAATAGGCTACCTAGGGGAAAATACATCTTTGAAAATCAAGCAGTTTCTCTTGAGGATGTATGTTTTAAGGCATGCATACCAGAAGACTACAGAAGTCAAAACCATTCACCCAGTTCCTCCATATAAAATATCTCTCTGACTTTAACAGAAATTTTGCATTAAATAGGTGTTCACTCCTGTCAATGTCATGAAATTATCCTGGCCACAAACACATTGGCTAGGCTGGAAGTGAGCTGAATCAATGCCCATTAAAGTTAATGTGAATATACTGAAATTTTGATTTGAATGTAAGTGAACATCTAGACAGAATTTTTTAATTCAAAAGCCTTTATTGCCCCAGAACCTTCCTTTACAGAGAATTCAAGAGATTGTCAGGCTCTTTTGCCTGATAGAGCCTTTTGCCATGGTCATACTGATGTTTTCTGGTCAACTTGTTCCCCCTGTCTCTGTTCTGGTATGTGTTTGTGTGATACCAGGTCACAAGAAATGCAGTAGCAAATGGTTAATAGAGGAATGTTATACACAATGCTTAGCAAATAACTAGCAAGTTGTTGGGGCTTTTTTTTTTCTTCTCTTTTTCTTTTTTTTTTTTAAGACTTTGTACAGCTGCATAGAGGAAATAAACATCAGAGAAGCACTTGCCCTGTGTATGACAATGAAGTGCAGATTAGCAAGTGGCTATTTATCAAGAGGAAAGCAAACTGATCATCCTGTTCCTTGTTGCTTTCATATTGTTTTATTTTGTGAGCTGGCTTAGCTGGATGTAATGGATATGTGTGCTGCACTGCACGATTTTGGGTTGTACAGTGGGTGTAGAGCACCCTCTGCTTTCTTTTGATCAAATAACACTCCTGGGCTTGAAGAGAAGGGTGTGTAGGGGGAACATCGAGGCTGTTTTCCTGTAGATTTTTTCACTGAAATCAGAAGAAAGAATTTGTCTATAGGGTTCATTAACTGCTGGCCTCTGCTGGCAGTAACCCATGTTATATAGGCCACCATTGTGCCATCCTCAAAAGAACTCCCTGAAGGAGGCAAAGTCTAGAAGGAGAATATCTACTCTGAAGTTTCCCACCTTCCCTGAACTGTATCTGCAGAGCCACCCCAGGAGGGGAGTCTGTGGCTTTGAAAAATAACACCTTTGTTATTCCAAGTGTTAGAGATGAAGCAGAGTTTTCAGATGGCCCCAAGGTTTTTGCACCCTTCACCAAACACAGATGGAAACTGGACTCTTTGAACTGCTTTGAAAATCTGTTACCATGCATTGCTGTGGGGCCTATGAAGCAGCCACTGCTAACTTCTGTCTGCCTGCAATTTTTATGACCATGTGATGACAAGGGATTAAATAGCTTCATTTTAGAAGCAGACAGCTTTTAAATGTAAAAATGAAAAACAAAATAAAACAAAAAGCCCAATAATTCCTTGCTCTAGGCAAAACCTTAATAGATGCTGAGGTAACATTTCAATGAATGAGGTGAATTCTGAAGTAAAAATGAGAGCAGTTTAGAATTTAAAATTGTATCTTAGGCAATAGTTTCAAAACCTTTATAATGTTATGATCTTAGCAGATTGGAATCCAGAAAATATAGATTATCCTTTGTTTCCCAATTTAGGAGGTGTTGGAATTACGGTATACGATACCATCACTGTTCCTTGTAGTGTTTTCTATTTAGTGCCTGTAATTTACATGGCATTATTATAAAGGTGCTGAAAAAATTGTCAATTTATTCATATAATGGAAACTTCTTTGACTTATCTGAATTAACTGTGTAGTTGATGGCAGATAGTGTAGAGCTTTCTATAGAAAAACACATTCTTTAAATTTTTTATTGCGTTTTGTTCATTCATTGAGATTATCAGAAATAGGTGTGCTTATTTCAGCTACTCTTGGTTTATTAAAAAAGTGATAGCCTTTATTCCAACATAATTTTATATACTGGGTTTAACTATCAACAGATTGTTTTTTTCATAATTTTCTTTACTCAAGAAGCATTTAGTTTATCTATTATGAAATAAAACAGTTTTTTATAGATGCGAAGCAATCATTCAGGTTTTGTTTTTCTAGTTCACTCAGGACTGATCTCAGTCACATGAGCTAGGAGATGTAACGTGCTACAAATTTTGTCTTCTTTTCATGTGCAGGACTGCTTTGGGCAGATTCAGCAGTATGCTACACAGCTGAATTATGTGGGCAAACGCAGGCCTCTGACAAGGTACGCCACACTCTGCTCTGTCCTCATCCATCAGAGATACAAACTTCTGAGCAGCAGCTTTTCTAGTGGAACAACCCCAGAGGAGACCAAGTGGGACCTTTTCTTCCAGCTCTGTCCCTGCTGCCAGGGACAGGGTCAGAGTGGTGGGCACAGGAGCCCCTGGGCTGTGCTGCTGCATCCTTCGGGCTGGAGCTTCCCTAAAGCCCCTTGACTCCAGATCCCTGTCTTTTCCACTCTGTAGGGTCTGAGGATTGGCTTTCCCTCAGCTGAGATTGTCTTCAGAAGTTGATTTGATGACCTGATTTTCTCTCCAGAAGGTGAAAATTGGGACATTCTGCATTGGCAGGGTTTTGTTGTAAGAACTTCAAACACTCTAAGATGTCTTAGTTAGTGAAGTGCTTGGAGGTGAAGCAGCTGATTGTGCTCTTATATTGGCAAAAGCGATGTGCTTTTATACCATGTAAATGTCTTTTATAATGATTAGTTTTTCTTGAAGCACTCTGTGTGTTAGAGTACTGGAATGTACCAGCAGTTTGAGAAATCTTTGTCTGAAAGTTGTGGAAGTTTGAATGAGATTTGCTGAGGAAACTCTGCTTTTCCTCATGTCACTTCAGCAGCTCTGGCCCTGTCAGGTGTTAATTTTTACTTCAAAGTGCGTTACTGCATAAAATACAATACGACATATGCAACTGCAGACTATAAATTACTTAAAACTATAAATAAATATTTTAGTCTGTCATCTGTTATGAACTGTTGTGGTGACTTTGGAGGAGGTGGAGGACTGGCCTAGAATGTGAACTGCCCAGAGAGAAGAAGGAAGTACTACTCTACAACTTCTCTGCACGTTCCCCATCCCAAAGATGACAAAGGGCTTTTGTTTCTCTCCGCTGAAGGTTTCCTTTCCCCAGGAACTGGTACTAAGAATTACCAGTGTGAGAAGCCAATTTGGGTCTACTGCCTTTCTAGATGGCATCATTTGTTTTGAAATGAGGTGGTAGCGAGGGCAAGTGCTGGAAGGCATATGGGAATATAATACAGCCTCCAAGACCTGAGGTTGGAGCAGCAGTCCTGTGGGTAATTTCCAGCTCTGTGCTGAAGTGGCAGAATTTATCTATCTATTACCCCAGTGAGGCTGTAAAGTTCATTGCAGCTTTCCTCTGTGTTTAATGCAACTTAAGTGTGTACATATTTAGGAAAAAAAAGTGTGCACTGCATCAAATTGCATCATGTGAAGTGTCAGTAACAGGAAATTTTATTGCAATTCAAGGAACCTCGCTGACATGGCTGCAGCTTACATGGAAAACTTAGCTTACAACAGTTGTGTCGTATGTAGTAGAATTTTCTCTCTGGAAATAATCTTTTGGCCCTATTTTAAGTGATGCTATGCAAACAACGAGGCATATACAGGGCCTTGCACCTTATTCTTTCCAGGTTAACATGAGTGCAAAAAGTGTGTGCGTGTCTATAGAGCAAGATTAATTAATAAAAACAATAATGACAGAAAAATTTTTCCATGCAAATGTCTTTTTTAACTTACTGAAAAAGGCAGGGACAGTTTAAGGTGCAAACCACACAAGGTGTGGAGGCACAGGCACTGTGAGCACTGATAAACTAATAACAAATCTTTAGTACTTGCTGGCCATTAGTCTTGCTCAGATTTCTTTATGCATTAATTGAAATATTTCTTCTAATTGGGTAAGGTTTGAACTTCAACACAAGTAATTTTAACTCTGAGGAGAGCTCAGGAATATTTTCGTGTTTGATCACAAATTTAAGCTCATACTGGAAACATAAGGGTTTATATTTTCTTTAATAGAGGTATTTCTGTAATAGAAAAGGATACACTTTCTATACAAAATTTGATTACTAATTTTAAAAGCTCTAAGATGAATCTTCAAATATAGTTTTCTACATCATTATTAATTTACTTTTTATCTCCTTCGAGAGAAAGGGTTACTAAATCATATGTCACTAAAATCAGTAAAATTGTCTAGCAGAGTTTGGAACAAGACCACAGATGAAGAAAATGGCATAACCCCCCTTTTTTTTTTTTTTTCTGTAGTATAAGTAATTTTTATACATTTTAAATCTTATGGGAAATGTTTTTAAGAGATTATTTTGCAAGTGTGAAATGTTCCAGGTGGAGCCTTTACTGTATCTCTGCTGAGATATAGACAAATGCTATTCTGCAGACATTCAGTCTTCCTCACGTGGTCAAAAGCTTTTGCAGCACTTGAGGACTGGTGTATAAGCTTTTCCCTCCATGAACTTCATGCATGTGTATCCCTTGTGCCTTTGCAGGATAATTACACTGATCACATCCAAATACTAGATCAGTTGGTCTTTTAGCAGATTATGCTCCTATATCTTAGGAGGAGAAGAGACCTGGCATTTTGCAGCTTGCGTCTGTAAACATTGGGTTTACTAAATACATCACACACTTAGGGGAAGTGGTAGATCCACCATGTTCCTTGTTCAGTCCTGCTTGGTAGCCTGTGTACTTCTCTCGTAGTGTACTTGTGGTACTTTGAAAGAGATTTTGAACTAATACCAGGTCATATTAAGGCAACTCGGTATTAAGTGCAAGAGCTGGATGACTTGACTACAAGGAGACAATTGGCGGAGGCTTAGCTTAATAAGATATTTGTAGCTTACTAATGCACGTTACTACAAATCGTTCTCCCCTGCGAATACCCCACTCAGAGTAAATTGATCTTGGTTGCTGTAGCTTTGTTCTCCTCTTTGGCCCCAGCACAGAAACTGGTTCTTGCAAAGTGTAATATATTTCATACTCTGCATTGACCCTCCGTTGACTCCTGAACTTTTCTGTGGCTGGAGCCATGCTGCCTGCCTGGAGCAGAACCTGCACTCTGCGTGCAGAACCCAGTGCCCTCCACCTCCTCCTCCATCCTGCGAGCAGGGACAGATTCTCCCCTTTGAGCTCTCTGGAATGTGATCCCACTTCTTGGCTGCATCACAAAGGCCAAGCCTAGCACTGTGGGAGGTCCTTACCAGGCTGGAGCTGTCAGCTCCTGGGTGAGAGAAGGCACCAGCAATCACCTCTCTAGAACAATCGAAGCATTTAGGGGGATGCACTGGTTCCTGCTGATTACACAGATAAGTGCTACTGGTGTAAGGCATTCCTGGCCTGTAGGTAGGTAATATGCTTATGTAGGTATGAAATATGACACACACCTTGGATGCATCCTTAATATATGCCCAAAGAGAGACAGAAAACAACTGGAAAGCAGCAGATACTATTTTTGAGGCTCTCCATTTCAAAGGTAGGAAGGGAACAAAAATGAGCGTCTTTTCAGCCAGCACTGACATATTAATCCTCTGAGCAATAATGGTATTTTTGCCACTATACTGTGAAAAAGCATTGTCTAATCTACAGATGCAGAAGCCTCCAGTGAAGCAGTGTTGATTCAGCCCTGCCTCTTCACAATCAGAGACACTCTCACAAGTCTTGGAAGAGATTATATATCTTAGCCAGAGTGAAATGCTTAATTTTTGGAGCCACAGTGCAATCAGAATCGCTCTTCCCATGTTACACTATACCTTTCAATTCCAACACCTTTTTAAATAAAATGAGATTGAGCTAGGCAAGTCTTTCCTACTGTTCACATTCCAAGACTATGGAAGCCCTTTTCTCCAAGAAAGCGATGAAATGTCTTCTATGTTGTTCTAATCCTGGAGAAACACTCATTTTTCACAAATAGCTAATGAATGCTGACACTTGTATCTTGGAGGTAACCAGACATGCAAGAGACAGTAAAACTGGTCATTGTGATCCAACTAGTGGGAAGCAACTATTTTGAATCTTTTTCTTTGACACTCTTTCTAATGAATCTGCAATATTCACTGCTGTAAATGACAAGCAACACAACATCTGAGGCAAAATTCCCTGGTGTGGCTCTGCAAGATTTAGACATAGCCAGACAATACCTTTCAGTACATGAATGAAAACAACTCCATGTTTTGTTTTTTCACCTTAATGCTGAAAATGTCACAGAAATTTGCATGTAAAATACTTCCAGTACTGGCAGGTGTCTTTCCTTTGGCCTCTCACAGTGAGTTAAGCCAGACTTTTAAATTGTCAATAACTGAATAACTTTTAGATCCTGATGCCTTAATAATCAGGATCAGAAATATAACAGTCACAGAAATATAAATTATGTGGGAATTTGTACTCTGCAGCGATGGGATGGACACGAGAGCCTTGGCAACCTTGAAATAATTCACTGGCTCCTTTATAATATCTTACACAATGTATACAAAACGTGGAAGCAAGTGAAAGTAGTATTTGTTGGATAGTATTTAAGACAACACAATGTGTGTTAAATTTCTAAAGAAATTTGCTGTACTATTCTGAAAGGAGGTATTTTTGAAACAAGTTTCAAAATTAGTCAGCACATTTATCAACAGAGGTCATCAGGGAAGAGCAGTAAGTTCTTGGGAGCAGCCATAATCAAACAGATCACTTTAGTCTGATTGTGTGTGCGTGAAAATTCAGAAATTGCTTATATGGAAGAAGTTAAGATTTAATTTACATTTCTTAAAATGAAGGAAATCTGCCTGCTCTTAAGGGTTTCTGATTAGGAATGTTGGGTGTATAGAAGCTGAACCTGATGTGTATCTTTTCATGGTCTTACAATATTTACACACTATTTTTTCCACATTTTTGCATACTGCAGTCATAGTTCAGTGTCTTATTTTCTGCTTTTTTTATATTAAAAACTTAGTTATTCCTTTGAGGCACTTTTCTCTCAAAGCATTGGAAGTGCTCCATTTTCATCTGGTGGAAGCTTCTGAACTCCTGTTGTTGCAATATATTCAGGTTTATTTATTCACATCAGCTTAGGATCAGGGCTTGGAGTAATAGAAGGTTATTTTCTTTTTTTCAATATGAACTTAATATGTAAATGTTCAGGCATCTCTTAATGCTAAAGGTCATCTGGCTGATTTTATTCTTTGGATTGCAGCAGCACTTTGAAGAGTGTTAATTGATTGTAATTGTTCTAGTTAATCAATTTCAGAGGATCAGGAACCTATTTCACATGCTGGAGTTGTTTGCCTCCAGCCAGTTCAGAGAAATGGTGAAAATTACCTTAGGTCAATTGTTCCTTTATTTTAGGAGACTAAGAGGTTTATATGTTCTGGGTGACACTGGGTTTGGAATATGTTAGAGCTGAGCTATGAGGAGAGTATGGATCCTCCATACACAAGTTGGACAAAAATATCTAAAACCTGTTTATCTCCCACCGTTTTGTTTTAATTAAAGAGAAATAAAAGTGTGAAAGAGAGGAACTTTCTCTGGGCTTGATACTTCCGGCAGCCTGAAGGCTGCTTTTCTGATAAAGGGCTCAGTGTCTCGCCACTGGATTTCTGTGCAGGGACTCTTATTTATCTACATAGGGTTGTTTATTTACTAAGGACAGTACTTCAAAGTGTTGGTGGGAAGACTTTGGGAAGTATGACCATATGGTAAACTGGAAGGGAAACTTAAGGAATTCTTAATAAGCAGACTTCATCTACTCAAATCTTTTTGGAATAAAATCTGTCCTCTCCTACTTCTTTTCCATTACAATTGCATTTTTCCTATCTGGTAGTCAAATAAGAATGGGCTAGTTAATGCATTGGAGTGTAACGTGAGGGTTCGTGGGTTCTCAGGAGACGAAGAAAAGGCAGCTGACCTCGTGTACAGGGTGAACAGGAACTCCGTTTATTTTTCCCGGGCTTCCTTTTTATCCGGGAACATTTCTAAAGACTCTAAGGTGGCTATCTGATTGGCTTAAGGTTCATGCCCGGACAATGCCAACATCAATGACATGGCATGAATTAATTGGTGGAGAGCATGACAGACAGGCTCAGCCTGGTACCAAGGCAGGGCATACTGTGACATTGGAGGTATCTTACTGTGTATGGAATGAAAGCAGAACTCTATTATAATTGGAACATAATGTGGGTTTTAGGAATCTTTGGCAAATAAACATTTAAATCCAGCAAAATTATCTGTCCCATTAAAAAGAAGGAACTTGCGATTTAATCACTGAGTTCCTAACACAGCCCATAGTATAATTTCGTGGTCTGCATGTCTTAAGGAAGCACTGTGCCCATTAGAGCATAAAGTTGGGTTATTCTTTTCTTAAATGTGAAGTTGACTTTTGTTTCATAAAATTGAAATAAGCTGCAAGGCTGTCCTTTTTCTCTCCCGAACGTGCGGTTTTCTGGATTTCAGGAACTTGCTGGTTTTTCCCATGACGTTTGCTATCTATGAAGCAACACTCAAAATTAGCAGATGGTCAGATGAATTAAATAGCAAAATTCTGAGGGGAAATGGAAAAGGCTCCTGACCCAGAAGTATGGGTGGCTTACTGAGGGAAATGCTATTAGCAGAAAATGGCAAGGAAGGTAAGTTAATGGGAATCCCAGATTTCTGCTAGGAAGAGAAAAACAGAACTATCAATGAAATGAAATTACCTAAATGAAGAAATCTGCTTTTTGGGATAAATAATACAAATATCAGGCAAGGGGAACTAGGAATTAAAGGTAATTGAGCATAAATTTGAGCACAGAATTGGAAACTCAGCAGATGGAAGTGGAGGAAAAGAAAGAAAGAAGTAATATTCACTTTAATATACTGAGTGAAAGTTTTACGTATACAATATCAATGAAGGAGCAGCTGCAGCATGGGTGCTTTTTTCCTGGGCTCTTGGATTTCTTCATCCTGCCCTTGCTGTCCCTCTCAGAGCCCTGTCTATGATTTGACCTGTCTGCTCACATGAACATGGACAAATATTTCCTCCTATGCTCCTGGGACCACTGGGAATGAATGATGTTGCTGTTGGACCCACAAAACTGGGCAGAAATCAAGCATGGATACCTGTTCTGCCTATGTGCTTAAGCTTTAAGGCATGAATGATGGTTTGACATCTAATTGAAAATCACCTAAATTTAGGAGTCATGCTAGTTGAGTTTCTAACCAGAGAAACTCAACAGTGAAAATCTTCTTAAAGAAAATGTGATGGGGATGGAAAATACAGCCAGAAAGAAGCAAAAGCAGTTAGGCTGGTGGAGGAAGATTTTGTATCAGGCCCTAAATGTTGTCCTTTACTGTGTGTATTTTGAAGGGGAGTAGGACAATTCCTGGGACAGGTCCTCATCCCTTTTCTCTTGGGTAAAGTACCACTGCAATCCCTAGGTCTGTTAGGGGATATACAGAGCACGGTAATAATGGAGCACAATTTTCAGGACAGGAAAAAACCCTGTCCAAGAGCAGTTTTTAAAAGAATTATTTTAAAATTTATTTGTGGAAAAAAAATATTAGACATGTTCCAGGCTGCTAACTTCCAGAAAGAAAGAAGAGTTAAACTACAGCACGTTCCTTCTGATTTCATCTGCCTCAAAAAAATCACAGATGCTTGACTCATTTTATATACCTTTCTGTTGTTAAGACAGGCAGGAAATTCGAGAACAATATAATTGTCAGTATGATAAATGAGAAGGCAAAATACTGTTGAACAGTAGAGGACACCGGGTGTTATTATGGCCTATTGTTGCTATGAATAGAACCACCCAGACACCAATTAACATCTCATTGCTATGATTACTTGCTACAGTATCTGTTCCACTAATCAAACTTGCACCTTTTTAGTCCATATTTTGATTTCAAAAAGTTATACCAAGAAGAGATTACATTTATCTCAAATGCAAATAAATGTGAAGCTTAAGAAGCTAATTAAGTTTATAACCACTGAGAATAACATTAAAAAGAAAATTAAATTGCTTGGTTTGGAGGAAAACCTTTTAGGAAACATTTGTTGAATAAACATAAAAGAAATTCTCCTAATGTACTCTTATGCAAATAGTGTTCTGTTTATATTTTCCATATGCCAATCATATATAATTCTTATGATTTTTCCTTCACTAAACATTCCTCTTCATGGGAATATTTACTATCAAGCACACAATATGTAGTAAGTATGACAGTTCTATTACAGCAGCCTGCTATGCTTCCCAAACTTTTTGAGAACAGAGCTTGTTTTAGGAAAATGACTATGCCATTGCAAATATTTAGTAAATAATTGCTTTTGGCAAAGAGATGGAACTGAAGGATATAACCCGTAAGTGATCACTTTCCTCTTTTTTCTTTCTTTTATTTTTTTTAATGGTCATAAAAGGTACCAGATTGAAAGCTCTGAAGAAAGGACATTTCTGCTTATGCATCAGGCAGCAGCACTGCAGAATTTCTTTGGCTGGGCTCCACCTGCCAAAGCACAGTGGTGTTTGGTGTAAAAGAGTGCTAAGACACGTTTGCTGTCTGTCTGAAGTCAACGAGAAAACAAGGTTATCTGAGCAGACCCACAAGTGTTTTGCTGGACCACGTTGCTCCTGGGCAGGCTGAGCCTGTGCCCCAGCAGCGCCTCAGCCAAGGGCTGCCCATGCCACCTTCTGCCAGGAGCACTCCTGGCTGGCAGGGCTTGTGCAGCAGCTTGCTGCCCACCCCAGAGCTCCTCTCTCATCCCAAATGGATTAGCTGTGCTAGCAGAAGATAAAATTGCTGGCTATGAACCATTCCTCTGCTTGGTTTAAGAAAAAACAACTTTTGAAGGAGAAATGGGAATTCATAGCCCACAAGGCAGAAGCAGGGGTGACGTGACTGCTGCTGGAAGAGTCCTGTGAATAGCATTGGCTGAGCTTGTGCTGCTCCTGGGTTTCTGTGCCACCCTCCCCTCTGGACCAGAGGCTCTGAGTGCATCCTGCACCACCTTTCCTTGCAGCCAGCTCTGGCTCTGCCAGGGTGTGGAGGAGCAAAGCACAGGCTCCTTGTCCTTGTGCAAGTAAATCTGGAGAGGAGCTGAGGCAGACTTTTGTTCTGGATTCCCACGTCCTGTGTTTAAGATTTGACAGTAGCAAAGTCAGGGGGGCTCACAGGGAATGATGTCAATAAATCCTGGCTGGACTTGCATGCTTTGGCTGGCCTGAGCAGTGTTCTACACTCTGCTGGCAACAGCTTCATTCCTGTGAGCTGGACACAACAAATATGGGGAGGAAGTTGTTCTGATGGAAAGGGTGGATGTGATATCATTTCTGAGGCCTTAAAGCTGTTATTTTAGTTAATCTCTAATACATGCCTTTATCTTGCTAGTGCTCAGAGTACATCACTTTCCCTGCAAGGGTTTCAATTATGGCTGGAATGTTTTGAAATGTGCCCCTGATGATCCATCACAATTTTTTTTAAAGGCTTTGGACATGGAAGAGCAGTATTGAACTTGGAGCTTGAATTTAGATATAATTTTTTTATAAAGCAGCTGACAGGTTTGCTGGATTAGTGTTTATAATACTTATTGACATCCCTTGATACCTTTCCATAGCTGAGCAGAGTTTAGATTGACTCTGGAGTATTAGTACTTGATGAAGGTAATCTGTTTTCTTGGCTGAAGCTCACAAACAAAGCAGTTAAATCCCCATTACAAATGGCTAAACAGGGACCCATTAAACTTCTTATAGGCCTGTCTCATTTCTATAGCCCTGAAACATTTATAAAGGGCACTGTTAAAAATTTACAGAACCTTGAGACAGTGTCTTAAGCAAAGCTACTCTGTGTACACTACCTGAAATACTCAGTCTTTCTTTAGAGAGTAAAATAAAAGTAGAAAAAAAAACGTTTTTCACAGACTTTGACCTACAGTAACAGTTTTGGCTTTTCTTGATTTATTTTCAAAGTTTCATAGAAAAATAAATGTTACAGGTAGAAAAGCAAGTCATGCTTAAACTACCATTGGTGGATATTAATAATCAAACTGTCTTCGTTAATGTCTGTTTCAATTATTAGTTCTCCAATCACCCTTTTTATATGGGAAGTCATTCTGGAAATTGTTGGCACAGAATTTGAGATGAATATGGTAATAGTGGATGTATCATGCTAATGAGAATTCTCATATTAGGAAATATAAGACACATTATTTTAATGATTCTACTGGCATCAAACCATGGAAGCCACAAAGTTATTTTTTAATGAATCAATCCCCACAGGCCTAAAGTAATTGTATGAAAACTCTTGGTCTTTTTTTTTTTTTATTTATTCTAGTAAAAGACAGCCCCAAACCGAAACTATACTTTTCACTGGCTTAACTAATGTTTTGCAATAGTACCAGGTATTTTGTAAACCTCAGAAGAAAGAAAAAAGGTTTAGGAGAGTTCTGGAGTGGGGAGGTTGAGTCATGCCTCCCATTGCATGTCAATAAAGATGTGATAATTAGAGGGAGAAAAAGCAGAGCCTTCATTAGGCCACAGATTGCTTGAGTTGCGTGGGCAAAAGTGTCAGACTGAGCTCACCAGGGATGACGGTGTCCTGTGAGAGAGCCTGGACCCAGAGCCTGGGGACAGTGACATTTGTGTAACAGGGACATGGTGCTGGAAGGGGGAGGAGATGGCCAAGAGTAGAAAAGCCTTATTGTCTGGTTTGGTTCATTATATTCTTCTTCTAGTCGTCCTCTCTAAGGGTTTAATCTGCTCAAGAATTTTAAAAATAAATAAATGAGCGGTTCTGTCTTTCAAAAATATGGGAGTTAATGTGGGAGTGTGGGGAATAATGAAACCACACTGTGTATATATTTTCTAGTTCCTGTGAATTTTGATAATTTCCAGATGGTCACTTTTAAGTGTATTCATCAAATGTGAAGAATGATTTTATAGTCTGCAGTATATATTCAAGGACACTCCTAAAATATTTAGAAAACTTGAATCTTTAGGCCTTGTTTTTCTCCCTCACCAACGACTGATGCCACAAGGATTAATAATAAAGAAGTTCATGTGATAGTGTGCTTTTCATTTTCATGGATCATGGAAATATATGCTAAGCCATCTACACCATCTGCTCCACTAAGGTCAAAGTCCCAGCTGTACAAGATTTAGGAGTAAATGCTGAAGAGCTGATATTTTATATGGGCTGAAGTTGGTGTTTTAAGTAGTTTCAAGCAAGCCTTTTACAAAGTTCAGCAGTGCAACTGGCTCTTGTAAGCATGTACGTTCTTTTGAGTTTCTAGCTGAAAAAATAACAGACTTCTTTACTGGATGTCTTAAGCAAGGTACAAAACTTTGTCTCTCAGCTGGGATCAGAGAAGCAGGAATGGACCTATTCCCTCTGTGGTAGATAGGAAGGAAAGTATTCTTCAAAGAGCCAGTTGAATGCCCATCAAAATTTAATTGATCAGTCTTTCAGTTTAACAGTTTCTACCTGCCTGGTTCCAAAATACTGCCCCACTATAAAACGCCACCCCCTGTTGGTTTCCCTTCTCTTCCTTTTTGTGCTGTACTTTGCCAGTAATTTGCTATCCGAGCACAAGACATAAGGAATCCTACAAACCCTCCCGGTGCTTATTCATGGTCCAGATACTTGTTTCAGACCTGTGTCCTTTTCAAGTGGGGAAGGGATTCATTTGACACAGCAGAAGTGGAGGAAATTAGCAGCAGCATCCTTACCCTAGGATGGTCAAATGTTCTAGGATATCCTAGTAGGATAGTCCTGGTTGCTAAGCAGCTTATGTTATGTTAACCTTTTTAGGTAAATATAACAGAAGAAAAAGATTGCAGAGCTTCACACCAGAATTTGGCCTTCACTTCTACTGTCTTAGTTGGTTGTCTTCCTAGAAAATCCCACTTCCCTGTTACACTTGCTTTTGCATCCTTATTGATCTGAAATATCATTTTTATTTGTGGGTGAAGTAGTTTTAAATGTAAAAGTATTTCCAGCCCTGTGTATTCTAGCTCTACAGTCAATCTATATTAATTTAAAAATAAGAAAGTACATCTGTGGAATGTGACTCCGTTGAGCCTACAAGTGAAAATCTACTTGACACAGCCTTAGTTGCCTCTCATTTTATTCTCATCAAACATACGTTTTCAATGCAAGAATTTGAAAGAAAGCTAGAAATTTTTGTCCATATCCTTAAGCGGACATTCCTAGATATCATTAAATATTTCAGAGATTACATGCAGCAGCATATGCTTAAAGGCAGCAATGAAAATAGGGGTGAAAATACAAACATAATATTTAGAAATATTGCTGAGGGAGATGAAAAAGGAATCATCACACACCACATTTCTGCTGTTCTGTTGTTTAGCAGTTACACCAGTATGACATACCAGAATGTCTCAATCATCAAATTATTCTTATTTGTTATTACCAAATAAAGACTTTTAAACCCATGACTCGATTCACTTCTTTAAATGCCATCTTATGCATCTCTGATGAAGTACTATTTGCTTGGTACTTGCAGGATCACACAAACCCTTCTGGGAGCTGGGGTTGCCCGTGGAAGTGTTATTTTGTTAGTGCCAGTTAAGGAGTCCTCTGTGCGTTCTTCTGCAAATCAAATTATCTGCTTGCTAACCAGGAGAGCAATAAGATGCAAAAGATAATTTGTGTGATTTCAGAAAGGAAGGCAAAGAGAAGGGAAGTAGTAGCAACTCCAGTTACTTCACTTGATATATCCCTGAGAGAAAGGGATGCAAATCTCGCATCTGGCCACAAATACCGACCCAAGGTCAGGGGTACAGGTCTGTCTTGCTCCATTCCTGTTTGCTGGGAGTCTCTGCAATAGTGCTTCAGAGCAGCCTTGCTGGAAGTTATTCAGGGGCCATAGAGAAGGTCTGCCATAAGGCCCCTCATTTACTGGGAGCTGATTTTATTTTTACCTCTGAAAAAGTTGTGTCTTTCTCTACTTTGGAACCAACACTGGGTACTGAAGTTGAGTGGGTGAATTTAGGCAGTAATGACTGAGGATTTTCTGTGGAGTCAACAGTGCTCTTTCTGGATAGATCTTTAGTGACTGTGTGATCCCAATTTATCAAAGTGTTTAGGTTAGGAAACTACTGTTACAACCCTTGGTGCTTTTTTGCCAATAGAAGTTTTTAATTTGTGGTATTTGGCCAAATTTAGCTACAAACTATACTACATTTCATATGAGTTTAAACTACTCTTGTGATATCATGAGGAGGCTGCCACTTTATTCTCTGACTCAGATCAATCTTTCTGTGGACAGAATAAACTGCTTTGGTAGGAAGGACCTCATATTGAGCAATATCGTCCCTGTTAGAATTAAGGGTGATCATGACAAGTCTTTTTAGTTTTTGTTTCATGTGGAACACAGTTCTATTTCAGAATTTTTGATCCTTTTTAAAATTTGATGCCATGGGTAACTTTTCAAACATCAAGTATTCATAGGAATATGGCATAGTTGTGCCAATACTTTTTGGAAAATCTTTGTACCTCTAGGATGGAATTTAATGAGACTTGACAGTCCTCTCCTAAAAGGTCACAACCCAGGTAGTTGTGTCATCCTGCTCAGGAGGAGAACTCAGCATCTTGAATTCTTCCCTTCCTATTCAGGTTGGGGATTAGATTGAGAGTTTTTGATGTCTCTCCTGTTGTACCCTCTGAGCGGTCAGAAATGGCTGTAACCACATAGGATGCTGAAGTCCTTGGCCTGATCCAGATTAGGAATAGCTCTGGGCTGTCACAGCCAGGGATACAACCACAGGAGGGCAGGGGTAGCTCCTTTGGCTCATTTCGAAAAGGGTGTGATCCTTACCTCCTTACAAGACAAGAAGATTATTTCATACCTGTTCTTGGGTTTTTTTTGACATGCTTATTTTTCAGTAGGAGATCATGTGTTCAGGAAGGAATTTCTAATAAACCGTTCTGCCTGCACTGCTTCTCTCTGCGTAGTTATGGAGTGAACACCTTGTTTAACTTGTTACTGGAACATCCTTCAAGGTGGTGTTGTAGGAGCACCTCTGTAAAGTGTTGTGTGTGTTATCCTACACTTCCTGGGCACACCTGCAGCCCACCAGAACATATCCCAAGCCTCCCAGGCCATGAATGTGCACCTCTGTACCTCAGTACACACTGTCATCGTGGGAGTTTTGTCTGGGCTGTGGATTAAATCTTCCTGTGAATTCGGAGAAGCCACAGGGAGGCTGGGCTGGGCACTGGGCTGGGAGCTCACTGCCCTCCCTGGGTGGTGCTGAGGGCCAGCACAGCTGAGCAGGGGACAGTGCAGCCACTGCCCTCCCTGGAGGGTCTGGCTGGGATGTCTTCAGCAGGTTACCCAAGATTTTCAGTTATTCAGAGTAACCTCCCCTTGTCATTACCCCTAATAATGGGCAAGTGGTTCATATTTGTGGTTGTAATTAACATTTTCTGCCATTCTGCAGAGTTCTCTAGATATTTTAGAAGTAGGAACAGTCTCTCCTTGACAAATCATAACTGCAGGTGCTGTGAAGTAGTGGCTCTTTCAGATTATAAGATAGCATTTTTGTATGAGAAATGTGTATCTTTGGCAGACTGCTAAATATTACTGCTTAAATCCATTACAAGGAAGCACAATTTTCTGTAACTTAATTTCCTAAGCCTAATGAACCCAGTAAATTTCCTCTGATGTCTTCCCAAGTTAATATATTAAATCTAATTTATTTGGCAAAAAATTGGACAAATTTCCTCTTAATTCAATTAACCTAGAAATAAAAAAATGTATTGTTATGGAAATCTGGGACTAATAATTCACAGATGTGAAAGTCCTGGATTTGAATCCATTCATTTACTAGCTTACAATTGCTATTTTTGTTTCCTATAATTTAACTCAAAAAAGTCCATTGCACCATGTATGTATTTGAAAAGCTTGATAAATGATAACAAATTAATTTCCTGTCAGTTAATGTTGCAGAAGATTTTTCTGTCCTAAGTGATTATTTGCATAATTATTGAGTATTATATTCGCCAGTTGATTTCCTTGATATGTTACTGATATTTTGTGGGCAGTGCTAATGAGTGGATGATGCATTTTCATCAGCAATTATGTATCTCTGGCAATTTTGCTAGAACTCAAAGTGGTACAAAAAGAGTTCTCATTGTTCATGTCTTAATGCTGGGAAAACCAGAGCTCTAAGTCCCTACAAAAGCCAAAGCAAAGCTGTGACTGGGAGTGGGTTCAGCAGCACTACACAAACGTAAGCTTGTCTATGCTGCTACTTCGATTTTATGTGGACAGGATATGGATAAGAGGGATATAGTTGCATATACTCCGGGAGGATAATTCATATTCTTCATGCTAACAGCTATAGTCCTGCTTTCCTGCCACCTCCTTAATATACATGGAGATGTCTAATGTAAACAATGGAGACAAACCTCTGACAAATAAATTACAAGAGCCACTAATGAGTGCAAATCCATGGATGACCTTTAGAGCATTTGTGCAGCTGTCTCCAGGCTCTGATGTGGCTTGTGCTGGAAGAAACCTACGGATACCTAGGATTTCAAAATGCCTGTGTATGTCAGCATAATAGAGTTGGCTTCTTTCTGTTTGTACACCTCGATCAATTTCAGAATTGCTCAGGACAGGATTTGGCTTTAAATCTGTAGGGCAAAGATCTTTAACATTCCTGCATTTAAAGTGACTATTAGTGATATCCAAGATTATTTTACAAATGGTCTAGTTTTCCTGCTATAAATTGTTATCCAGACATTTTCATCTTTTTCAGCACAACAGTAATCTTACGAAAAATAGTCAATACGCTGTAATACTAAAGTCAACATTTTTAGTATTAAAATCAGTTTACAGTATGTTTGCTTGAAGTGCACATAAATTCAAGGAAGCAAGAAGTATAAACAGAATAGCTGGTTTCTTGGATGCACTCCAATATAATTATAGCTATTCACCCTTGTGACTATTTGTGTGTGTAGCTTAAAGCTATTTGCCTGCCCTAAGGTACGGTAGCAGTATTTTTATACATCTTTGTATCTGATTGAAATGCAAAACTCAGTAAACCTGGAAAGGATGCTAACAAGCTTAAAGAAATGTATGAGTAAAATTAACCAGCAGATTGAATGTGCCTTTTGACATTTGTTAGCAGCACCACCCCATTCCTAGCACAGGTACTTCTCATTCTCTTCAGTTTTGAAACTGAGATATCCCTTAAGGATTTGTCACCAAAATAGTGTATTTCTAATAGGCAATTATGAAAAAAAAAAATCATCATCAATCACATTTATTGCAAACATCTCATAAAACAGTAAAACATTTATGTGGCTATGGAAGGCAAGTATGTTGCCATGTAATATATTAAGATTTGCATATAAAGAACAGCAGGCAGCAAACAAGTCTCTTTCCCTTTCTTATGCCATTTATACAAATGCCTTTGATGCAATGTATCTGTTTAATTTCCATCAAAATGTTATTGCTGCAGCACCTGAGTGATACTGGCTGTCGTTTGGTCTCAGAAGCACGCCCTGGGAAGGGAGCGGGTGATGCTGCTTCCTCCAGGTAGGGTCCATCAGCCTTGTCACACCTTGTCACACCTTGTCACAACCTATCTGTCACCCAGAAGGCAGGGTTTGCCTCAAACTGATGTGCACCTGTTACTGATGTATATATATATATTTTTTTTTTTTCCCTCCCCCCCCAGTATAGTTTTTCACCAGGATCAGTCATGTCAGTATTTAGCTTTCAGACAGATTGCAGGGATATTGGGACTCCATATTGTTTCAGTGTGAATTAGAATAAAATGCAGTTGCTTGGAAAGAAGCACAGCTCTTTTTGTGGGGGACATGGCAACTGACTGTCAATACCAACATCTGCTAATCTTCTCCATAATCATCTGTACCTTGTGCTCAGCAGACACTCAGAAATAATTTCCTTGAAACTTTTTTTAATAGCTCAGAGTGCATCTACCATGAGGCTGTAGATATAAAATGACTAATAAAATGTAGGGTTATTTCCATGTCAGAGTTGGTAACAACTGTCTTTATCTGGCTTTTTCCACAAGCCTCAAGGTAAAATGAAGCAGGCAGCGTTGCAGAGAAGAGAGAAATGAATGACAACACATTGTACAAATCTGTGGGATTTTTTGACACTTGACTTTGTACTATCATTTTAAAAAATTCTGCCTTCTATTTACTTGTCAGAACTCGATTTAATTCTTATATGCTGCAAGGAATTCACCATGTTAAGATATTGATATAACAAATTGCCAAATGTTTTAGAGATTGATTCTTGCTGACCAAAATGGGCTTTCAGATTGGAAGCCTTTTTTTCCAGAAAACACCTGCTGAGATAGAAGTCTGACAGCTGCACAAAAGAAATATACAGTTTGTTTAGTCTGCTCCTATCTAGCAATCAGCAGATGCTATCAAAAATTGCATTTTTAAAATGAAAATTACCTAAGGATTTGGCAAAGGACCTTGGTTAAAAGGGACTGACTGGCCAGTGTCAGGTGAGTATTACCAGACTGATTGGTTGTTACTTCTGTCAGTCTTTCTTCAAAAATTATGACAGGCCACACAGCAGGGAGCAAATGATCATTAATACTTCATCCCCTGGGACACAATAAACTGCCATTCACTTGCATACAAATAAAATACATAAAGCTTGTCAGACAAGGTGACAGAAAAAGGTGCCTTTTCAAAATTATTTTTTACTACAGTGGGATGTGCTCAGTTAAGACACGTTCCTGTATTGTGTGGTGTATGATCTTGACAGCACCACCTTTGAATTCATTCTGGTTTAAAAATATATTTTAGTGCTTTTTCCCTGATGCTTATTTTATTTTATTAGAAGAACATAAGATTTTGAGCACTCCTCAGCTCTGCAGTGGAAACTTAAGAATAGGTTTGGCGGGAAAATACTCCCCTGGAGCCAGTGCTCTTTCTGCCATCTAACCCCAGAGCAGAACAATCCAGGCTCTCCACGTGTGCTGCTGCGCGCTCGGCACAGGTGAGCACCGAGCCCCAGATCAAGGGATGGCCACTGCACAAAGAATCTCAAGCTGAAATACAAGCTGTTCTAAACTTGAATAAGCCATTTGCACAACATTTTCGTAAGGGAAAATCTAAAAAAATATTTGTTATGCTGTATTATACTCAAGGTAAGGTCAGAAAGAGGCTGGAATGTGAGGTATTTGGTTAGCCACTGCTTCCAGTAATGCTTTTCTGTTCTGGGAACTGAAAAAGATAATTACTGATTTATGAGGAGATTTTACCTATTCTGCCTATAGGAGTGTTTTGTTTTGGATTTGTTTGTTTGTTTTTTGACACATCTACCAATGAATTATTAGGTGGTTACTGCCCTGAAAGTTTTGTGTAGGCAAGGCATATAGGGTTGCCTAACTAGTCAGTGTGGAGCTTCATAATCTCACTGTATTGGCAATGAATTCCTTTGGTTTTTACTGGAAAAACAAATTTTCTGACATGCTCTTTATGCTTTAACCCCCTTTATTCCTTTAATATTTCCCATGCAAATGCACTGTGCAGTGCTTTGTACAAGCTTTTGTTTGAAATATTTCAATTTCAGGAAAACTACACTTTTTTAGGAGCAGAAGATATGTTGTCTGCTTTGTGAAACCACAGCACTTTGTATCATACTAACACATCTCATTTACAGAACTTTGATGTTGTACTTCGTTGCTTATTTCATTTTCAAGGCAGGTGAAGAAATTTGCCCTTTTTCTTCGCCAAAATTGATTCTGAATTGCTGTTTTCACAGTTTGTTTGTGCTAGTTTTTTTCCTTCTCCCAGTCTTGATGGCAAAAGGAGAACTGACTAATGAATGCTGTCTCATGACTGAGATAAAGAAGTACTGGAAGTTTCACATGAAAGCTTGGTAGATAAAGCCTGTGTTCTCTTCTTGGGTTTCTGCCCTCTCTGTGTCCCAGTGTCACTGTTGGTATTGTAATGGCCACCTGCTTTAAAGATCTGTCAATGACAATGCTATTTAGGACCTTATAATCAATTGTTTGTAGAGGTTTGGTGAGGAATTTGCCCATATTGTGTAAGAAGAAAAAGTTAATGTTAGTGAATCCACAGCACCACTATCCACGTGCATTACTGGGCAGAGAGGAAAATAAAAATGCTAACAGGAAATACTCCTTACATCACTCCTGACAGATCTTGCATTTCTGTTCTTCCTTTGTACACTGAATCACCCTGATTCTAGACAACCACTACACAATTTGAGTATGGAGCAACAAAATTAAATAGCACCCTGGAAAAAATATGAGAAGACTGAAGCAATGTGATTTTCCCCTTTTATTAACGTGCATTAAAGCAGTTGTGGGTTATTATTTTTTGGTCACTGAAGAAAAACACCTGCTGATTTCAGGCCCAAACAGAAGAGTAAATAGTATCTTTAATAAATAAATTTTCTTTTGGCAAAAGTTTTAATACAAAGATGGACTTTTTAAAATAGAATTTCAAAATAAACCTTTTATATTAAAGTCTGTATTAAGGAAACACTCCATAGAGCAAACCTGGAGACTGAGAGCAGCTTGTTTAAGGTAATGACTTGAATTCAGTTTGAAATGTCTTTAAGTATCATGGTTCACATTGCTTGGGGACTGTGATGTTCAGTGATGAAATCAGGTTGGGATTTTTTTTGACTTAGTAATTTCACTTTGCCTTCCTTAAGTCCTATTCCTTCTGCTCTGTGCATGCAGAAGCATGAAAACTAAGACTGATAAGGTGGCATTGGCATTGCAAAATCCCCAGAAAAATACTACTGTTAATGAGAATTGTATGTGTAACCCCCTGCTTACTGCAGTGACAATTCACTCCTATGATTCTGTCAAACATTGCAAAAACCAAAAAACCTGATGGCCCAAAAATAAATAACTGCTCAAGATGCCTTTTTTGGCTTTAAAATGCAATAGCTAAATCCTCAGCTAGTTTGAATTCACCTCTCCCCATTGAGTTCAGTGCTGCTAAACTGATTTACAGGGGTTGGGGAATTTGGCAGTTGTGAGTCAAGCTGAAAAGTATGTAAAAATTTTGTCAAATCTGTTTGGGACGGGGATGGCAATGAATATGGGGTTTCAAATGTTAAAAGTTAGCACTGGTTAAAAGAACTCCCAACAACTCAAATCCCTGCTTGAAAATCCTAAACTACCACTGCATATGTTCCAGTAATTTGCTCAGCCATGCAGTATGTTGTATTCACTGAATGAAGAAAACTTCTCGTGAGAATGTTTAAAATGTCACTGAGGTTCAGTCCAGATCAGGGTGCAGGTGGCTCTACAAAGGCTTTGCTGAGGGGATATGTTTATACAGTTGCTGCTGACGGATGGTATTGATTGGCCAGGCGACCCATAAAACAAGCAACCTCACTTTCATCTTTGTGCTTTCTGTTCCTTCAGTAGATAGAAAAGTGGTTTTAATTATTCACATCATCCATTTTAATATTTTTTTACTCTTATCCACCCACTGTCTTACAGCCAAGTAATATTCTCATCTTCTCGTTGAAGAAAACTTGCAAAGGGGGCAAGAGTGGGCAGACAGATAAGAAACTGTTGAGAATTAAATGCAGTTGCTGCCTCACTGTAAGATTAGCAGAAGTCATAATATGCTGAAATCTCCACCCTTTGAGATTGCCTGAGTCACCCTCAGTACGACAGAGAACTTGACAGCAGCTGAGATTTGGGTATTGCTGCAGAGGCTCTGGTTTTCATTCACGTACCTCAAAGTTCTGTACAGCACTCACTTCCTGCATCAGTCCGTGCATCCCTGCAATACCTCCTGCATGGGCACATACATGTGTTCTCAACACTGCAGTGTTACAGGCTGCACTGCTTTCCACCAGACAATATATTTTTCTCCATGACAATTTTTTCAGTTTTCATGTAGCTTGAGAGTTGTAATAAGAGCTTGAGGTCATTTAATGCTTCTGGGTTTTGCGGTTTGGTCGTCCTCAGAACAGAGGTGTGATCCATACCATAATGGGAATTTTGATGATCTTAATTACAATTGTCCATTTTTAATGTATTAATGGCTAATGAGGAGAAAGTGATACAACACAGGAATGTGCAAATCAGAAGATAACACCGGAGTTGACAAAACTAGAAGGAATATTCTTGGTTTTGGGAACAAAATTTGGCTGATTTACAGATGACAGCTTTAGTTAACATGTGAGATAGTTATCAGATGCATGTTGGCATCAGGATCTGTGTGTTTTACTGCTGCGGCGCGGGCGCGGGCTGCCCGACACCTTGGCCTTCCTGAAGCATTCCCACGGGGAAGGCGCTGTGGTCAGGCACAGGGGGCTCACCACACTTGCACGCAGCCGGGGGAAATGAGGCTATGGAGGCAGGAGGGGTTCTTTGTATGAGTTCCCAGCGGCGTTTATTAGCAGCAGAGATCGACACCTGCACAGCAGCGGACCTCGACGCCCATCCACCCGCTGGAAGGGGCAGGGACGAAGAACCCAGAACAACGGGAGAGTCCAGTGTTATATCGGGAAGGCAAGGGGTGGGGAGAGCATCAGGGCCAATGATCTGAGGGCCTGGGGTGGTACATAGGAGGGGCCAGGGTGTGTGGGCCTACGGGAGGACAGGGAAGGAGTGGCCAGGGGACAAACAGGGGGGCGAGCTAGCCAACGGACCATAAACCAATGGGGTTACAGAACTTGGAACTTGGCCATATGAGGAAAACAAGGGCAGTGGAACTGGGGTAACTGACAACTGGTCCTTGGACTTCCACGGGAGAAGCCAGAGCCTAGGGGGGGCCCTTCCAGGACACCCCACATTCTACTCATCATCCTCCCGGACAGACTTACTAAGGAGTACGGCATGGGCTACCTGCTAAATCTGTCACACCACGGGCTTAAGTCAGGCTTCCTGATGAAAGAGACCTTGAAATTTGAGGGGTTTGTACTTTGTGCATGCATGCTGCCCTGGAACCGGTCTTTCAAAAAATTTGCTCTTGGAGCTGTGAGTTACTCCACAGCTGTATTTTTTAAATGCTCACTTTTAACAAGCATATGTAAAAGTTATGAAAGGTACAAAATCTTTTCTGCTTTCTGGCTTCATAAAAAAAGAAAAATGCATGAAGTAAAGAAATGAGTTATGCAAGAGCAAAGAGTTTCTAGGTGGACTGGTTGACAACTCCAAGGAAAAGCAGCAGGTAGAGAAAGAGCATTGCTCCTGTCTCTGGGATGGCCTTACACCGAGTTCTAAAGCAATAGCAGTCTCAGGTTCAGTAAATAAAAATGCATAGGTATGTTGTCATTCATAAATAGCTTTGTATCTTTGGCACAGCAGTAAAATGAGATGGAAGAGTTCCTTAGTCAACTCGTGGAAGTGATTGTTCAGACAAAGCTGTAGGGAGCGTGACTTTTCTGCTTTTTTTTTTCTTGTTGAGATTCTCCATTTTTCTTCAAGCTAATTTTAACTCTAAACCAGCTGTGATTATTTTCTTTTTAAATCAAGTTGAGCTTTAAGGAGAAGGGGAGCAGGGAAATAAGAATCAAAAGCTACAAGGTAGGAGCCCTCCCTCCTGTGCACGGGGTCTGCTGGAAAGCACAATTGCAGAGTCCTGTTGAATGGTAGGAAAAGCTGCCTCCCTCTCCCATGACAAATACACAAGTAAAAGGATTAGAAAACCCAAAAACAAACAAACCTTTCCCCCCAACAAAAAATAAAGAACAGCTTTTCAAAACCTTATTTTATGCCTCTTTCATATTTAGCATCCAATCCTGAATGTACAGTGCTGGTTTAGAGTACTGTATATTCTTTTTATGCTTCTTTGGTTCCCCTGTCACTTCAGACTGTCTGTCAGAAGTAATAATTTGTGAGTGGGAGAAAAAAAGTTGAGCTTCTAACAGAGGAGGCATATTCCCCATTCCCAGTAAAATAACCTAGGAACCCATGTAAATGAAGCATAAGGTTTGTAATGAATTGGGCTGATGGCAATGATGTGTTCAAGTGCATCTCCCAGAGTTCATTAACTTAATGTAATATACAGTGGCAAGAATGATACCTATGATTACTCCAATTAAAATTATAGTTTTATGCTTTTCTGTGATGCAAGTTAGTGCTGTGAAAACATGAAACATACCTCATAAATGCCACCCAGCTGCAAAAGTGACAAAGTGAGTCTGCCAGCTTTTCCTAGTGGCAGTGAGAATAATAGGAATGGCTGCAACTGGCTTTTGTTATTGCTGGAAGCTCTGGCAGCTCACCAAGCATGGGAAAACCAAGACAGTCAGACTGTGATAGCATTGCTCAACAAGTGACTAAAATACACTAAGGAAAATGTGGAAAAATATACTCTTAAATGGAAATGAAAATAAAGTAAATATCACTGCAAGTGTATGGTATGTGGATACTACTAAGAGAAGGCTGTAAGCAAGTGAGGGTAGCACACCATCCTGCTCAAAATAAGTGTAGGATTAAAGCTTTGTTCTGTTTTGAGCTGACTGCTTATTAATAAAGAGTGGATGGTAACTGAGGAGATGAAGAGACTGTATTGTGAGATACCACAGAGCACGGCATGTGTGATGTTCCTTCTGAACTCATAATAACCATTTGATTTCTGACCCTGAGGTGAATTTTGTATACTCATATGCATGAAGGAGGTGAAAGGATATACACTGAGCTGTGCCCTTCTTTCCAAACTGTGTTTTTAGAAGTGATATAATTGAGGCATAAATAAAATAACAAAGAAGGCTTTTGTAGACATATATTATTATTTCAAACTACCAACACTTGTCTTTGCACTTGCTGGTATTTTAAAGTCCTGAATTTTAAATGGCACAGCTCTCATTTACCATCTCCTGTAAAAAACACTCAATAGGGAATACATCTTAAGGGAAAATTCCAGAAACCGGGTCTGTATGGCCAACAGTCCAAGGAACTCTGAGTTCCCAGCTCATCTCCTATTTGTCCTGTGACATCTCTGAAAATAAAGAATGCAGGCCTAAAATTGGCACTTAGCAATAGGTAAGTCCATATCCTTTCCCCAGAATTAGAATGGGGGCCTAGGGCATGGTAGTTGCTTGAAGTGTCTGCCATTGTATGGGATGCCAAGAGCCCCCCCTGCTGCTTTCCATTCAGAGGAACGGGAAACCTATGGATAAATCCCCACCTGCCGCGCCTGGTACGGACACTGCAAGCAGCTGTCACAGGCTCTCTGTAATTATGCAAATATTCTAATATTACACAATCAGATGGCCCCACCTCCCTTTCTTTCGCTGGATAATGTTTCTGTAGGTGTCAGGAGCACTGAGCTCTCCCCTTGTTCAATCACTTGTGTCTCTGAGCAGCACAAGCACCATGTTCCCAATGCTTCTGGAGCTGGCACTTCCCATGCTACAGGTTGTCTTCTGCTGCTTTTTCAGTGCTGCATTAATGTTTTGTGTTGTGAGCTATCCAAACCCGTGGTGATTGCTGTCAGTAAGCACCCACACCTTCCTTCTCTTAGAGCTTTCAGGTACGGCTTGATGTGAGAAAGGTGAAGCTGGCTTTGTTCTCTTCAGCAGAAGCTTTTTGCCAGCATTTAGTGGCTGAGGTGTGGTGTGAGACCAAGAAGTATCAGTGCATCCTTTCTGCATCTGAGGCATCTCTGTACTGAAAGGAACAGGAGAGAAACGGGGTGGTATGATGCAATGCTAACCCTTTCAAGATTAAACAGAGTGCAGTTCTCAGGATGGAGAACCTTAGTAGCAAATTCTTATTTTGTTCCCAGAAGTGGCTCAGAAAAGTACATTTTATCAGATAATGTTCCTACTTTTCTCATATTCTCCTTCTTCTCAGGATCACAGTCTATAATAAGCAGTGAATTTATGAATACCAGAAACTTGAAATTTCCTAAAGATTCTTAATAAAAATGGCTGATACCCTTTTTTTTCCCTTGCAAAACACAAGCCTCAGTGCCATTTTACTATCTAATACTTTAGATTTTGTCCATTTTTCCTGGTTTTTGTTTTGGCAAGCCTTTATTTGAACAAGGAACTGGGCAGATCTCTTGATACCATAGAGGGTATCAAATCTCACCCTGAGAAGTTGGTATTTATTCTGAAGTGGTCTAAATATTGTTTGTTAAAGTAATCTACAAAATTTACCTTTTTTTTTTCCTATATTTCTTAATAAAGGAAACATAAGATGAGGATCTGTTTTTCAATTAACTTTTTCCTGTTAGACTAAAGTTTAAAAATAAGTTTAGATTCAACACCAAGGCGTGTTAATTAATAATAAATTAATGCCTGCTTTTTTACCTGAATTTGGGCTAAATCACAGTGACTTTTAAGCTTCAAAGGCTTCCTTCTTTCTGCCTGAAAGATAATTCCTGTAAGCAGAAATTGTGAGCCAGTTTTGAAATTACCTTTATTTCTGCTGTGTACAGGATCCTCAAACCTTCTTACTGCAGAATGCAAGCAAATGTTATAAAATTGTGCTTTGGGAGCACCTGTAACCATGAGCATTTAACCCTCCTTCCGTGGACACCTGGCACTGGCTGTGGGAGCTGAGCTGGGGCACAGACTGGGGAAGGTTTGTGGAAGCCACTGTTGCAGAGACCTGATGGTTTGTGCAACCTGCAGTTGCATTGCTTTTCAAGTAAACAATGAGGGAATACTTTCATGCTGTGCAGAGCCCAGGACTCTTAAATGGCCTTTCTCCTCTCTTCCCGAAGGTTAGTCCCTTGCTTGCTTTGTACATTCACTCAGCAGCAGATTTACGACACTTTAGAGATTAATCTGCACATTTCAGATCCATGTAAATGAAGTTGCTGATAAAAGCACACATATCCCATGCTTTGAATGTCCTGAAAAGGACTTTTGAAACAGAAGACTATGTAGAACATATTTTTCTGCATTTATTTCTTGCATTGATGTAAAGACAGGGATTTTGAGAGCGGGATGAATATGACAATAGCAGAGCATAATTTTAAATTGATAAATGAAAAGAACAAACCATGGTAACATAATGCCCCCTATGGTTTGTAAGGCAGTATGTGCAACAGCTTTAAGGGCAATGCTTCCCTACATACCTTCTCTTAGTGGAACCAGAATTATATGTTATGCTCCCCAACTAAAGAGGAAAAAATTCCTGGTTGGGTTTTATTATTAAATAGGTCAGATACTGTTAATTTTAACAGTAATTTTACTGTTAAATCTCCTCCTGCTTTTTGGAGATTCAAAGCAATTGGGATCAAAAGCGTTACTGAGTAATGCAGAAGCAGCTGAGGTACCGCACTCACTCAGCAGCCGGTTCAGGGTGGGAAGGGATCCCGGGGAGAGGCGGGAGCGGCCCGGAGGGAAGCGCTCTGTAATTGAGGGAACAGCCGCTTGATGGCAACATCCTCCCGCACACGGGCCCCGGTGACACTGCCGGGGAGCCGGGGCACGCAGGGCCGCGGCACGGCTGCACCTGAGGCTCCCATCGGCCGCGGGTTGCCAGCCTGGCCGGAATGCGCGCTCAGCAGTTCCCCTGCTGGAGGCTGTCATTTGGGATGGTGGGGGGTTCTTCGGGGAGCCGGCCCTTCACCGTGTTTGCAGAGTGGGGAGTCACCCCAGCAGTAAGTTATACAGAAGATATTGTGTAAATAATGATAGGCCATTTTGCTGGTAAATTAATGCTCGTTTTTTTACCCCGCTACCACATGTCCCGTTTAAAGGCAAGCCTTCCCTCTTGTGCCCTCGGTCCCTTTATGGTCTCATGGTGCCCGTGAGGGCAGAAGCAGCACCTCAGAGCCGGGAGAGGAGCACACCTGCCCGTTCAAGCAGTGTGGGGTGAGGGCAGTGCCCGGCCGCGCTGCCCTGTCCTGCACCTGCAGGGGATGCCCAGGGCAGGTGCTCCATGGAGACCAGTGAAATGATCCAAGACCTGAACTGGATTAAATGAATTATGCCCACCTTTGAGCATGATAAGGTTGGGAAAAACCAGGGCTGGTTCTCTTTCAGCTCCCACAAAGCTCACGAATTCACTTTTAAGCCTTCCCAGTGAAAAAAGAAGCAGCTGATGCTTGTATGTCAGTGAACTCAGGGGAGACCCACAGGTGCCTATCAGTGCACGTAAAGTGAGAAAAAAAATCTCTGAGGATTGTTGCATGTCTCCAAGGAGCCCTGGAGCAAATGTGTACAAGTTAGATATTTGAGCAAGTTGGCTTTGTGTCATGTGATGGAGGAGATGTCTCCCAGGCCCAATGTTTGAAGATTGTGCCTTAGATCGTTTTGTGTTTCAAGACTTAATAACCTTGATGACACGTTTCTCTTTCAGTAATGACTGAAAAAGTCATGGTTATCATATATTTATGTCTTTGCAACCTGGGGGCTGGGTGGGAGGACAAAATGGGACTCACTCACTGCCAATAACTGTTGCATGTTGTCAGAACATAGTGAAAATTATTTTGGTCTTCTGCTTTTAAGATGGACTCCTGCTAGTAAACTGTAAGCAGACTGATTAAACAGTAAGTTTAATCAGTGAAAAACCCCAGACATTTCATTTCACTGACAGTTTATGATAATATGATGATAATAATAATATACATGCTACATAATATAAAAATTATTATGAAATTAATCCTCTTGCTACCTTTCAGGTGCTACCAAGTGCATACCTGGAGCAGGGAATGCCTCTTCCTCACTCCTTTTGCAACCGTCACTTATTGTGTTGGACTGGGACTGAAAATACATTTCACTGCTGAAACTGCCACAACTAAGGTTGGACAAATGGTTATTTGTTATTTCAGCTACTGCTCCATGAGCATATATACAGTTAAAATTTAAAATCCATGAAAAGACATTCACAGGGTTTGTGAAAAATGAGACAGTTTTCCTTCCCTTAATGACAGGGGTCTCAAACGAGTTGTGTTGTCAATGGGAGAGCAAGAGGTTATATAGTTTTCCAAAATCTATAAAGCTTCTTCAGAATCATGTCATTAGCTTTCCTGTGGCAGAGCACAGCGGAGCTAATAATGCAATTATGGTTCATGTAGTTAAACTATGCTATTGATATTTTTTTTTTTCCCAGGAGGCCTTCATTTCTGGCAATTCTAATCATCTTCATTGTTCAGCTGTATGGATTCTATGTTTCACTCTGAGGGAAATAAAATTGCAAATAAATACCATCTTTTCTAATGTCTCTGTAATGCCAGATTTACTAACCATTAACCAAATGTTGGAGTCCATAAAATGTAATGTATAGTTCTATCTGTGCGTACATATATATATATATATATATATATATATATATACATATACATTCACATATGAGTCACCCACCAGAACAAACTATTATGCTGGAATAAACAAGAGTAGAATTTCCTCCAATATTTTATTGTTCTCATTTCTTGCTGCTGTAATTAATTACATTTTCTCGTTTTGGCATGCTGTCTCTCCCTGTCTTTCTACTGTATTCAAACTGTATGTATTAGAGAAAAATAGTATAATTACCACATAAAAATGGCGTGTGTGTTAGCAGGAGGGGGATTGTTCTTTTAACTTCCCATTCTTTTGAAGAAATCTGGAACTTGGAGTTCGTATCTTTACCTGATACACAGTAAGTATGACAGCTGGCAAGCACAGGTTAATTAAGATGTTTAGTCTATTCTTAAGCATTAACTTAGTACTCCCATTAATGAAAAATTTCTTTAAAAAAAAAAAAATTCTATCTGTTCCAATCCCCACTACAGCAAAAAATATCAATCCTGAGATGTTGAAATCCTAATTAAAAAACATAAAATATGAAATAAGGATGTTCCCTGCTTCCATGGTCTCAGTCTTACATGAATCAGAGTCTTCTGAGAAGATAAATTATTAGAGCAATGAATCTTTGAAAGGGCTGCCCTGTTTTCTTGGGTGGGGGGCGGGGGGAAGTTTCTCTGAACCTCTGTATTTTTCTGAGTAAACCACCAAACACAAAGCCTTTAGAAAAGACACATGATAAAACGATGATAAGGCATGTTAATCATTTTGCTGACAGTCATCCTTCTTTAACATGCCTGGGACATAAACAGTAGGAAATAAACACAGACAATAATTGCTATTAGGTGCCTGAAGAAAAAACAAAGATATGAGAGGGACATGCTAATTAGGCTTCCTCAATGGACCACATGGAGCTGAAAATAAAAATAAAGCAAACAAAGCTGAAGTATTCAGACAGCCTTGCAAGAAGTTGTTGTCTATGACAATGATGTCCATGGTCTTAAAGTCTTTAGAGATAATACCTGTCATTTTCCTGCATACATCAGCAGCAGGGTAGCACCAGGGTGTCACTTTGGGATCTCATGGGATAAACAACAATACTGATCAATCCTAAGGGAGCTGAGATGGGGAGACAGCAGGACCAACTTCCTACCAGAGCGTCTTGTTACGGGAATAGAGGAATTCCTGCCATTCCCCCTCTGTGCTGGCTGCAGGAGAGAGAAACTGTGCAGCCCTGGGGCTGGCAGACGTGTTAGGGAAGTTCACATGGCTTTTCCGTTACTACGCATACTTTTAAGTTGTTCAACTTGTTCTACAAATTCTATTCTTGGTAATTGTTTTCCTGTTTCATAGTAACTGGTTTGGCTTCTGTACTTCAGTAAAGCATTGAAAATATTCAGCCTGGGAGTTTGAAATATGTAAGCAAAATGCTTATTTCACTAATTATAAAAACTGTGCACACACAACCTCCTAGTGTTCACTTTTGCTCTCATTTGTTTTACAGATGGTGCTAGGTCAAAGAAGCAGCCTGTCTTTGCAGGACAAGCAGTTCTGAAGTTCTGAGCATCTCTACATTTTCATGTGTGCAGAAGTTTTCTCCTTAGCTTTTTTTGCTTACCTAAGCCATTGCTGATGTGCTAACGTTTTCCTCTCCTCTTTTGCTTTATATAACACAAAATCTGCAAAGTGCTTTGCAGGAATTAAAGTACAAATTTGTTGCTTTTGGAATCAAAAACAAATGTAAAGACTTGTGCTGTTGTTTTGTTTGGTTTTTTTTTTTGGTTGTTGTTGTTTTGGGGGGGTTGTGGGGTTTTTTGTGGGGTTTTTTTTTTGGTGGGGTTTTTTTTTTTTGGGGGTTTGGGTTTTTGGGGTTTTTTTTTTTTTGGGGGGTTTTTTTTTTTTGGTGGTTTGGCTTTTTGGGGTTTTTTGTTTTTTGTGGTGTTTTTGTTTTTTTTTTTTTGCAAGTAACCGACCTGTGATACAGGAAGAGAAGAATATAAAACAAACCTGGGAAAAAAGAATCAGGTTTCCAGATCTGCTTTAAGCAAACTAATGAATGGACATGTCTATAAAAATGAGCGATTGGACCAGCAGTGAAGTGGCTGCTTGGTGACCACTGAATGCTCCAAGCAAACTGAGGCACAAAACACCTGCTGTGCAGCTTGATGTCCCAGATAAGTTCCTAGAATTTTATTTGACGCAGTTGGGATGCTAATGGATAACTGTTATTGTATGGTTTTTCTGGAAAATCCACACTAGATAACAATTGTAATAAATTCCATGTGTTACCCCTATTGTTTATCAGTTGGAAATAATGTGAGAAATAAAATTACTTGAAATCCTGCAAGGATTACTTTTCTTAGTGGGCCACTACTGTCCCTTCAGTAGGTACAATGTCTTAAATGCAGTAATTGCAAAACCAAAACATTTCAAATTAAAAGGAAACACTAATAATTGTGCTGTACTATTGGGTAGAATTCCAAAACATTGATACTAAATGTCAAAAACAAATTGGATTGAGATTCTTAATTCCTTTTATTATTTTTTTAGGGGATGAAAAGCTTTATCAGAACTAAGCTCATCTAAAACTTATTATTCCTTCAGTATGCTAATTAATAGAGGAGGATCATGAATTTGTTAATTAAAATAAGATACCTCAGGGAAACTGAAATTAATTTTGCTCTCCTAATAGATTTACCATTACGCCATTAAATCTTATGGATGTCTTATCCACTTTTCTTCTTTTCCTTCTCTCAAAAAGTAAAACAATATTTTATTTAGTTTGAATTTAGAATCAGAATATTGAATGGTGACTTTCTGAAAAAGTGGAGAAGATCAACCAATAATCTTGGAATAGCTTGGTTGTCCAAAAATTCTGGAATGCGGCCTTCATGTGAGTGTCAGGACTTGTCACCTCATGTGCTCTAAATGAGCAAAAAACTGTTCACCTTTGGATGCCCAGGTCTGAGATGCTCTGTGTAACTTGTTAGCAGTCACTCCAGCATCCTGCTAGAGTAACCTGGTAATGTTGGATTGTATTTTCCAGAGATGGAACTAGCAAAACTCAACCACTGGGCAGGCACTGTAATGACTGCTAAAAATATGTTGCACCTTAAATGAAATGTCTTCCATGGATGGAAGGTGGTATCTGACAGCAGATCCGGTGGTGGGCTGGGTATGTCCATGTTGGTGATTTAATTCATGGGGAGTGTTTTACGGGAATCTCCTGGTCATCCCCACCTGCTGTGCTTGCGGGTAGTTTTGGCTCAGTCCTCTGGTGTGCAGCCTGATTCCTGCTGGTGGGACCAAGTTGAAGGTAGGCTCCAGCAGCACACCAAAAGGTGTTCAGCTGCAGAGACCCCCAAGAGCCGAAGCAAAGCCTGGAGGGCACCGAGCGCAGCGAGTCCTGCGTGCCTGCTCTCTGTGCAGGTTTGCTGCTGCCGTGCTCTGCTGTGCTCTTGGCGAACAAGGGTCGAGTTTGGGTTGACCAGATCTCACCTGGCCCTGCCTTGGCAGGAGCTCACACTGCTGATGGGACAGTAGGTGCCAACCTCAATTTCAAACTAAGTCATTTTTACAGAAGGAAAAGCACTTGACATATCCTCAGGGTTTTCTGATACTCTGGATTTTCAGTACTCTTGCTTCCAGTTTAGATGTTTCAGAGAAGAGAAAGGCAAAAGGAGGGGTAAGTGTGAGAGAAGTACTAGTTTTTCTTCTACAGCAAAGCACAATTCTTCTGATTTTGCTTGATGAATTTTCAAGGCCAGCAAAGAAGTTCTCCATCATCACCAAGAGTATTAATTGCAATTTTTACCCAGGACTTCTGTCATTCAGTGTACTAGAAGATAGAAATAATCTTATTACTATACCAGTGTATTCTGAGCACTTCATCCCATTTTATCGTAGGCTTAAATGCATAAAATTTAATTAGAGACAAGCACCAAATCTAATTGTTAGGGACTGCTGCACAGTTGCAGTTTGGTTAGTCCTGTGAAAGCTTCTGACTTCCCAGGAAGAATGTCTGCTGTTTGCTTTCAGTCTGTAAAATGTTCAAAGGCATTGATTACATGTAAGGACAGGCAAGATGCAGTGTTGTTACTGTTCAGTCTGTGCCTGATCAGCAAATAGGATTTGAGATGTTTTGTGAATTTCAGTTGAACTTGGCAGATGGTTTCAGGCAGAAATAAAAATAATAACATGTGAAATTAATTTCAGTTTCTCAAAATAGATTAATGACTTTACTAAAGTAAGCAGAAAAGTATCCTAAAATATCTTAGTTTCCAATACACAGTTAAGTAAATTCTGTACATCCAGTGTGCTCTTGCCATGGATCTATAAAGTTATTCTTTCTCACACTCAAACCCAATTAATATTAAAGGATATTTATCTGGAGCAGAATAGATCTTCAGGATAGATGTTAAAAGATTCCCTCAGAGTGCTCATTGTTTAGAACAAAATCACTCAGAAGTGAGAGACCAGTCTGAAAATTTCTTCATGCCCAGTGCTGAATTTTGGTACAGGTTTTGATGCAAGATATATTCAGGTCTTCTGTGCTGCTCCTTCCTGGCCTTATTTAGTGTTATATCACATGGTCTACTTACATAAATCCGTCTCTTGATGGCCACACTTCCTCTACTTTTATTCTAAAACCTGCTTAATGTGATTAAAATTGAAATATTTGGGTCTGGGGATGAATTAAGTTTTTTGGACTAATTGCTTCGTGCAGCTATTTCAGAACTGGTAGGAAACCAGGACATGCATGAACTTAGTGCCCAGAGCCCCTTGAAGGCTGTATTTTCACAAGAACAAGATTTTAGAGATTATTGAAAAAAACCCAAAAACTCAGTGCAACAGAAATCCACCTCCAAAAAAATCCCTGACAAAACCAAAAACCAAACAGCCGTTCCCCTAAAACCCCCCAAACAGACAAACCCCATGCCAAAGCTTTCTTTTTTTCCTGTGTCAAGATTTGGAATGGAAGCTGCTTTATGAGTTTCCAGTGGGTTGCTGTATTTTGCTGACATCTATATTTAGTTTGTGATCCATATCAATACTTGCTGGGGGTAGCATTAAAACTTCTGACACATACTCAGTACCATGTGCCATCTCTAAACACAAACGCTTGGAAGGTTTATTTCCTTACACAATCACTCTGACTGCTGTTTTCATCCCATTTCTCCCAGTTGAGTTAAGTGCAGAATAAAGATCAGGTTGCTGGAGAGCTGTTATTTTAAAGATTGCGTTTTGCTGTTAATTGGTGCATGACAGACACCCCGAGCAGCAGCTCCCGGCAGCGCTGCCTGGGGAGGCGGCTCTGCAGCCTGCGCGCTCCCTGCGCGCTCCAGGCGCTGCCCGCACCTGCCTGCGGAATTCCAGCCTGACCGCAGGCGTCCGTGCAGGGGAGGAGCTCCTGGAGGCACCGGCTGTAGCAAGACGCCTCACTAACAAATGTTCAAGGTGAGAGCCCTACGAGGTGCTGCCTGATTTAAGAAATCGTTCGGTGTTTTTTATTCCTCTCTCCAGGGCAGAAAGCAATACTGGGTGAAATAATGTAACTTGGGGCTTGTAATTGCACAGGGTAACAGTCTGATAGTTATGATCACGCTCAGCATTTCTCCCCGTGCTAAAGGGAAGACAAGAAGAAGGAAGAAAGAAGGGTGTAATATTTCCTATTTAAAAAAAAAAAAAAAAGCCAATAACAATGCATTTTAATGATGTTGCTCACAATTTATATTTTGAGGAAAGGAAAGTTAGACTGGAAGCAGTGGTTGGTAATGACCCCTCTCAGCAGCAGGGAAGCTCAGGCTTTGCCTGGTGATGTTCAGGTGCATTTCCTGCTGCCGGTGAGCCACTCTTAGCCTGCTGCAGGATGGCACAGGGCATCCCCGGCTGCCTGGAGCTCAGGAAGGCCAGGTGGGGAGGAGCCGAGCTCTGTTGCCTGAGCTTGTGGAGATTGTGGGGACAAGGGGAGAGGCAGTTTCTTCTTACCTGGAGGAGTCCATAGTGGTACAGTGGGGAAAGGGGGGTGCCATGTCCTGCTGAGTACAAGGACAAATACCTCACACCAGGTTCATGGAGCAGCTTTCTGAGCAGCAGAGAGCGTGATGAGAAATCAAACAGCTTTTCCTAATACTTGGAAATTTTGTTACTGTCTCCTGTTTTTCTCTTGTGAAGGTGTTTTTTATGAAACCCTCGCCATACTCTTGCTGTGGTGCCTGTAGAAAATGGAAGCGTGATTAGGCTCCAGAGAAATGGCACCTACGCTGAGACATGTGACATTTTTGCTCTTTTGAGCCACCTGGTTGACTATTACTGCATGCTTTCTGGAGGACAATCTGTGTTCTGTTTCTGTGCTGGGGACAAGGATGTCTTAGTCCATGGGTAAGTTTCCTACTGGCTGCAGTAATTTATGTAATAACCATTAACTGCAGTGGTGTTTGTACATCAGCTCAGCAGGGATGGATCTCTGGGCCTTTGTGGAAGTGGTAGTTGTTGAAAAGATGCAGTTTTTCTTTGAGGGAAAAAGGAAAGTCTTAGATGTATAAACTCCTCCAGCCAAGCACTGCTTGCCCTGATCTGGATAGGCTCATTGATTTTGGTGGATCCTTGCTAACTTGTGCCTTCTAAGGATTTATCCATCAATTTTTATCAGCTTTACTGCATGGGATGGAGCAAGAATATTTTACAGCTAGTGGGAATATATGTATGTAGACTCAATTTCTTTTTTTTTTCTTTCTTTTTTTTTTTCTTTTTTTCTTTTTTCTTTTGTTTTCAGTAGCTGTGAATGTGTTTCAGATGCCCAGCATATGCATGCAGAGGAAGGCAGTGTATTCTATTTTAGTGCTGGGACTCTGACTGGTAGAGTCAATGTAGGCAGGGATATCCCTCCACTGGGCCTTCTTCAAGAGGCAGAGGCAGCCAGTTCAGTCTCTTGGCTAAATTCTCCTTTGGGTGCTGCTGCTCTGCTTCCTGGAGGCTCTAAAATATGGTTAGAAGTAGCAGTACACAATTCTTTAAATGTTTGTCCTCATTTCTTGAGTGTTCCTCCTGTGCATATCTAAAGGGCACCAAAGAATGGCTGTCTTTGTGCCTGACTAAATATGATTAAGTCTTCTGTACCTGATGTCTCAGTGAGAATTCTTGACTGAATGGCTGGAGCCAATTTGGACCAATATATGAGTATTTATTTAAAAGAACAGTACTAAAAATTTAGATTAAAGAAATTATTAAATGTGTGGTTTTACTTGTAAGGACTTATACCAATGCAAGACTATTGCTTACAAAACCTGCAGAAATCTACTGATATAATCTACTAAAATTATTGCTTCAGAATAAAACAGTAGAAATGGGGTTAAAAGGGGACATTTTAAAAGAGGTGGAAATTTGTGAAAAAAATGAAAAAATGTACTTAAAAAGCACAAAGTTTTATATGTTTCTGTTACCTCTTTACTGCAATCTTCAAACAATGTCAGAAAAATTAGTTCTTTAGGGCAGAACTATTTCAGGGAAATGTTTATTTCATGAGTGTCAGGAAAATGAAACCAGTCTCCTGCAGGGAGGGGAAGGTGGCTGTGCTGCCAGGGCAGCTCGAGCAGAGCTTGTGCAGAGCTGGCCTGTCCCAGCCACGGCTGCAGGAGGGGCCAGGGCTGGCCCCTGCTAGAGGCACAAGTGCAGCACAGGCTATGGCTGAGTGCTCCTCTGGATCAGCAGATGAACTACTTGGACTTCTCAAAAAATGCTTTTTAAATGTTTGAAATGTCTTCTTTCAGCATATATTTTTTTTAGTGTGTTTTTTCTGTTTGATTGTTTTATGCATTGATGGAATTACTGGGACTTTATTTTCCCTGTAATTTTCTGGGAGGTAAAATAAGTCTTTATTAACTTTTGGAGGTAAATAAGTACCATCTCATTTGAATTTTCATCTGTCATTTTTAAAGATACTTTTACTAGATTTATCCAGAGCTTTCCTCGTATATTTTTCTTCATTTTTTTAGGCTTTTTGTCTTCTCTTGGGATTACAGCCTTTGTTCCACAGAACCCTGTCCTTGACAGGGAGAAAGGAAGCAAAAACTTACAGTCATTCTTAATTTTTGTTTCCAGTTATGTCAAGCTTCCTCCTAATCCAGAAGGATTTGTTTAGTAGCCATTTTTCAGTCACCAAAATTTTTGTCTCTGTCACTTCTCTGTTTTTTTCCAGGTGTGAGCATAGCAGGGTCTGGCTTCTGAGTTGGCCTTTGCTTGCCACTGCACCCAGGGAGTTCTCAAGCAGGCAGTGATAAACTCCTGGGAAATTTCACGTAGCCAAATCCATAAGGAGACCTGAGGCTCTTGCATTTGCTACTATAGTCTATAAAAATCAGCTTCCATATAATTTGGGGTTTTTTGGGGGGATGAGTTTTCTGTATTTTTCCTTCAGAGAAACCTCATCAGCATCCTCCTGAGCTGTGAACTCTGGAATGTGATCTGCTCAACCGTACTTCTGCAGACAGATTCAAACCAATAGAACCTGCAGAAGCAAAGAGGAGAAAAAATGGTTGCCAGCACCTCCCTCTGTTCTGCTGGGCTCTGTGCATAGGCTCTGCCATTCTTGCAGCTGTGCATCACAGCTGCCTGCAGATCACATCTGCCTGATGATTTCCACTGCAACTTGGGCACTCAAGGCCGGAGTATGAGCTGGTAAGTCAAGGTTACTTTCCCTCCTTCTCATCATCTTTTCCTCCCAGTGCAAGGGGGTAATTATATCTGTCACAATTTTGGACAGTGCTTGTCTAGAGCAAAGCACTTCCAGACTGTTTTAATTCTCCAAGTCCAGTTCAAACACCTCTCATGGATCAGGAGAGCCCTGCATGGATGTGAGAGTTGGGGGACATGGCAGTGGGGGAATGTACAGGATGATTTTCTGGGGCTGGGTGTAGGTATGACATCCCTTGGAGGACATCCCCTGGCTGATGTTACATAGATGGAATACAGTGAGAAAGCCAAGGCAGCTTTTCCTCTTTGTGCATGGAAAATGTTGATTGGGGTCAGCTGTAGGGAAATCATAGAATGGCCTGGATTGGAAGGGACCTTAAAGATTATCTAGTTCCAACCTGCCCTGACTTGGACAGCCAAACCTTTCCCTAGACCAGGTGGCTCAGAGCTCCATCCAACCTGGCTTTAAACACTTCTAGGGATGAACCATCCACAACTTCATTAGCTCCTCTGTCTTTACTGGATAGCCTGAAGAAGTAGAAACACAAACACTGAACTAAAAAGATAGAATCTTTGTACTCTCAGAATAGACACATAAAGCAGGGGTTTGGGTCTGATGTGTTCATTTAGCCAGTGGCTACACTGCAGCTTTGTCTCTCCGCCCTGGCTGGACTCTTTTCCCTCTTTCCAAGGGTGCACACGCCCTGCGTGGATCGGTGTTCCCGGGTCCCTGGCAGCCTCTCCCCCTGTGGCCGTGAGCGCAGCGCTCCTCCCCTGCTCTGCCAGCTGATAGTGAGCAGACAGACACCTTCTGAAGTTTTGTGCATGCTGTGCGCTTTTTTTATTTGCTGCAACAAGAAAAGCCTTTTCTTTTAACCTGGCTTCCTTTGAAGAAGTAACTCAGGAAGCTTCATGGCCTCTGAAGGTAAGTGCATCTATAGTCTGTATTTTCAGATCATGTTTACAGAAAACTACAGTCTTGTGTGTTTCCAGCAATCAGCAGTCTGATGAAATGAGTGTTTCAGGCTAAAACCACATCAGTCAAAGCACAGTTGTTTTGTCTTCCTTTAATTTTTCAGCATCCAAGAGGCTCCCAAGGAGACTAAAATCTATACTAGGATGTTATTTGAATAAAATACATTGTGAAATGTTAGCCTCTGCATTCAGTCAGAAAATTTAGTGTTGGTATCTTTGTGTTTAAATCTGTCAGTACAGAGTTCCTGGGAAGAGTGGGTAATGAGCCAAGGGTACCACTATTTTTGCACACTTCCTCCCTACCCAGCTTTGAAAATACTACATCAGGAAATGCTTTTCACATTCAAAACTGGCCAGAGACCTGATAACCACATATGAAAAATAATATCTGAAGAATAACTGAATTTAATGAGGTTACTCCTATTTGGGTGCATGTTTGTCACATACTGACTTTAGCAGTAGCCGGTTGAGTGCTCCGATCTAATCAGCCTTCTCAACTCGTTTTCTCCAGGCTTTCAAATACTTAAACTAAGCAGAAGGATACAAATCTCTTTTTCTCCTAACATGAGTGCAAATCCACGGAGGTCATTCTGTTGGCATGTGCAGAGGCAGGTGTTGGTCCAGGGAGTTTCAGCAACTTCTGTCTAGGTTTGCCAAATGTTTATCCCTCTTTCTTGCCCTCAAAACACTCAAGACATTCTGCATTAGAGCACTAAAAGGTACACAGGAGCAAGCAGGTTTTACAGCATTGTTATATTCTTGCAATAGAGGGTTTTTTAAAATTTTGTTTAGCTTTAGCCATATAAGAGAAATCTGGTTTTGCATATTTTTGGTGCATATCAGTTAGGAGAAACAGTTAAATAGTAATGGTGTGGAATATGGTTTTTAGTATGAAGAAACTTGACAATACACCTCTTTTAGGAACATGCAACTCTACAAATTATGTTGGTACAGAATACTCACTGTATCATACGGTAACTTTTAAGTTTTTCCATACTAGTAATGAAATAGGAATCATACACAAAAATAGACAAAGTGTCAGACTAGCTCAAATTGTCATTAATATTTAATGTATTTACTGTTTGATTTTTGTATAGCTTAAAATTTGACAGGTAGAACTGCAATTTGTTGTCTTTTTTTCTCTTTATTATTCAAGAATAACACTAACACTGGGCTACTTCGTGGCATTTCATGTAACAACAAGAGTTACGGCAGTAACAGAACCCTGTGAGGTAAAATGAGGCAGAAGAGCATGTAAAATATTTATTACCCAGTTATACATTTTTAAAAGCCGGCAACATATTCAAAGGGGTTACTTCTTCCTGTGGTCTCAGACTTTGAAAGAAAGCAGTGGCTGCAAAGACAAATTAAGATCAAAATATGATTGAATGATGAATCTTTCACAATGAGTTCAAATAATACTAAAGGATCTCATTTAAACCTACAACAGCAGTGGAGAGATTCAGACTTAGAGCCAAAATTCCTTCTGGACCTGAAACCCTATTGTGTTTCAGTATTGTCAGACATGAGATGAAAATGATCAGTTTGGGGACTGCTTTCCTGCCGAATCACAGGGGCTCAGCTCAATACAAGGATTTGCCATTTATATGGGGAGAGCTTCAGTTTGCTCCTCCTGGTTCCTGCAGAACCAGCGCTGCTGAAGGTTGACGAACAGTGTACTTGGAAAAACCAGTAGGAGTTTTTTGGAAATCCAGTGGTTAAGGTGGTCACTGTACTGTGGGAGATGGTGCCTGTACCTGTGAAGGAGTGTGGCTGCTCAGGTGGCAGTGGCAGTAAATGCTCTCGTTACCTTCACTCCACTGGCCAAGGTCACCATCTCTGGGTCCTAACAAACTTGTTTGTGATATCAAACCAGAAAACACAGCATAATGATATCTGATCGATTCATTAAGATAATAATGAATAATACACTAAAAGAGCCTGTGTAGATCAGAGCTGTAATATCCGTCTTGGGGAGTCTGAGATCCCTGGAAAAGTTATCTCTAATTAAGAGAAATTATGGGAGTCCTCATGATGCTGGAAAGCATCTTGCTGGGAGCCGGCCCTCAACAGCTCAGGGCACACTGGCACACAGGGCAGCTCACAGGGACCAGTGCTGGGCAGCCTGTACTGAGGAGCTTCTGGCCACCCTGTGTGTGAGTCCAGGCCAGCTCCAGCCTTGCCACACAGGCTCTGTGCTCACCAGCTGTCAGAGCAGATCAGGTGCCCTCCAGGACCACATCTCCTGATTCAGCTTCATCTGCAGTGATTCCTCTTTGCATATTCTAAGGCAGCTGTATAATCAGAGTGCTCGATGTGTGGGACCATCAGGTGATTCCCTTTGGGTCCTCACTCCTGACCTGCAGAATGATGTTACTGTTCCAGCTTTGATCCAAGAAGTTAGCTGCTCTTTGGTCCTGATATTTTCTGGTTTTTTTTTCTGCAGAATCTCAGGGACAAACCAACCCAATCTTTAAGGATTACCTCCCTGGTTCTTCTGATATTCCTCAACAGAATACGCCTGTTGAACCTACAAGTCTCTGGAAGCAAACATCACACACTCATAATTTGCCACCTGGTCTGGAATACCTGAACCAGGTCCTGAATCTTTCTGAATGTTAGAATTGTTGTGTTTTCCTTGTATGTTGCTTTGATACCCTGGAGGATTAGATTGTTTGGATTTTTCCCCTTGGGGGAGGGGTAGGTTTAGATGGACAGGCTTTTTTGTTGTTTGATATTACTATGAAATAAGGAACATAGGAGAAACAAGCTTTTTCTTCATTGCTGCCATTCATTTTATAGAAATTAGATGAGCATAAGTCTGAGTGGCTACAAACTTGCATTAACTCTGTGTGGGAAAGAAAGTGCTAATGCCTGAGAGAGGAAAATGCTTGAAAACAAAGGCAGAGAAGTACGTCATAGATGGGGAAGAAAAGTGAATGCTTAAGTCTTCTCTATCCTACTGCTAAACATATGGCTGTTCCTTTTGCTCTGTGAAACCTCCCAGCTCCTGGAGCTCAGAGCACTGATGGTCAGCAGCTCTGCTCCAGAAGTTTCATCTTTTCCTGAACCTTTTTACCAGGAGGGTCACTCCCTGCTGTTGCTTTGACACTGACTGAGGTTTGCGTTTCACATGTGGCTGGATGGTACCACTCTTACAAGCTGAGTAAGGTGTCAAACACCCTGCCTGGTATGGGCAGGGACAGAATCAGGCCCCCACCATAGTCATAGATGATTCTGATACATCTTTGCTGTGTTTGCATTTTGGTGATGCTGGAAAAGGTTTACTTCCCTCAAGATGTGTATTTTAGGCACACATTTCTGCTAGTTTTGTATAGAAGCAGAAATTGAATGTATATTATATTTGGAGCTAAGTTTCCTAGATAGCTAATGAAATGGGGAGACTGTTCAGAAACAGTCTTTCATGCGGAGTGATGACTTTCATTTCAAGATGTCTGAGCACAAGATGATATGTGTTGTCAATTACATGAGCATTTGCTTACAGACTGTGGGAGCGGGATTTTTTAGTCTAAAAGTGCTTGTGATAGTAAGTACTTGGCAGGTTACATATTCAGGCTCCTGTACGAAAAAAGAATTACACCTCAGATTTACCCAGACAATGTGAGCAAGCAAACAGTATCACTCCATTTTATAGAAGCTTTGCATCTGACATTAAGACAAAAGAGCAGGTTGCTCTCAGAGCTGTAACTGGAACTGAAGACCTCATTCATGCTTGTTCTTGGCCTGTGCTGCAGCCCTTGCTAATTATTCTCAATTTTCTCTGCAGTCTGAAAAGTGGGAAGCACGTGTGCAGTGCTGATTGTTGGCATGTACCCACAGCTCGGGTTTCCGTGCCTTGCAGAACGTTTGGTGTGTGATGCTGAAGCCACACTGGCTGTGTGACTGGTGAAAGAGGCTCACTCAGGATAGATGGGAGCACGAAGGAGATCCCACCAGCAGGGAGAGGGCTGCCTCCAGAATGCATGTGGGATCCACAGCTGCTAGGGGAATCCCTTGGCATTTATCCTCAAGGACTAGGAGATTTTCACGTAATTCAGTGCTCAAATGAAGATGTTTCTAGCAGAACTTGGAATTATTTATGCCAGTGGGAAGACTTCTAGAAGACTGTGTCATTCTGGCGCTGTGTGTACTGGGGAAAGATGGGTTCAGACTGAGTCAGGCACAGAGAGTTCCTGCACAGGGAATAGAGGACCTCCTTTAAAACAAGACTCCATCTATTTCATCTGTAGACTAAAAACAACACTATCAGAGAGGGAACCATGACTGAGTTCTTAGAAGAGTAAACAAACTGTGGGAAAGAGACATTTAATTTATAGAATTACATTAGCGGACGAAAGATTATGTAGCGAGTAGTTGTGAATAAATACTGAATAACAAGTAGAAATTACTTTCCCTGGCAGGAGTGGGCAAGATAACTGGATAGATTTGAGAAAGCTGAATGTATTTCTCAATAAGACCATGACATGTTTGATACAAGGATCCAAATTTAGCCAGTCTCAGAGAGATCCCTAAATTCTTATTCTAAATAGCAACCCAAGGATTGGGTGAGAGGAAAGGAAAATATGTGTCCTGCAGGTAAAGAACAGCCAGCAATATTTCACTCTGCAGATCCGCACCCAGAGCCAGTTCAGGTGAAGGAATGACTCTGACCGGCTGTTTGAGGTGCACCAGAGAAGGGAAAAAAACTGCTTGTGCCTCAGCAAACAGATCAGCTTTCTACGACTATCACTCTTTAAATAACTTCCTACAAAAAAATGTTACCTAAACCTCATTACTATCTTCCAGATTACAGCCATAGCTCAAAGAATTGTTCAGTGTCCATAACAAAAATGGAAGGAACCTTTTCCCACAGCAGCAATATACAGGTGAAATCTTGGAGAAGAATTTTCTGAGTAGCTCAGCTGCGTGTTGTGTCGCCATTCAGGTTTAACTACTGTTGTGAAAAGCTTCTTCGTTTAGACTTGGTTACACTGATCAGATGTAAATTTGATGCCCACAGAACTGAATACTGAGAATTAGCTGTGTATAAGGAATTTTAACATATCTGAACTCAAGGGGAGCAGACCCTTGTTAAACCAAAGGGCTTTGGGTGCTCTCAAATGCAAGTGCAGAATTCCCTCAACCCACGGGTGCCCCAATAAAAATGAATCAGAGTAACTGCCCTGCAGAAACCAGTAAAAGGCAAAACAAGGATAACAAGTGGTACTGCTGTGTTGTCTCAACATGGTTTATACATTGTGCACAGTAAACCAATACACATACCAAAATCATTCAAACAGCTTTTAACAAATCAGGCTCATTAATTTTCTTTTCCCTTTGAAAGTCTACATGGGACAAAGGAATCCATATTAAAATAAAAACTAAAATACTAAAATAGTTCTGCCATCTTTAACTTGTTTATTCTCTTTCCATCAGCAGAGCCCTTCCCTTGAGCTCCAGGAGCTCTCTCATGAGAACCAAACAACAAACAGCAAAGATTCTTGGGAGAATATTTTTACATCTAAATATTTTTATTGTTTCAATTACTGGCATGCACATTTCAGAGATTAATGAAAGGAATAAAGTTCCTCTTTTTACCAGCTTTTCTTTGCAGCCTGAACTAGCTGCAGGAGCTGATTAGAAGTGACAAATGGCTGCAACAGTTTGAATATGTACCAGGCAAGATTTATCAAATTAAAATATCCAGGCACTAGAGAGCTGTGACATGCTGGTCTCAGAAGGTCGCTGTGTGCTTTGTGTCTGCAGCTGTGAGTAATGGCAAGACCCTGTGCCAAGCGTTTGCCCATCAGGAATTTATGGAAAAGAGATTGGTAAAACCTAAAACCGTCACATAAAAAAGGCATAAAAAGTCACATAAAACTGAAAGGTAGACTGAAGTAAAGTCTTGCTGGTTTTATAATGCTAACAACTGTTCTCCAAGAAAGAATAATGTCGGAGGGATGATAAGCACAGCAAAGCTGGGTATCATGGCAAGCAGGTTTTCTCCTGCATTTGTAACCAGGTTGTGGGGGAAGACATTTTCAGCCAGCTGAGTATTTCACTGTTGTTTTTCTCATTCTGGTACCCTGGCGTGACCATTTGCCAGATTTAAGGTGCAGGGCTTGTGTTCCTGAGATCAGAGCATTAAAGCTGGTGTGTGCCATCGTTGGCATCCCCTGACTGCTTTGCTGGGCTGCTCCAGAAGGGTCTTTTGGGATGTGGCCACTGCACGTTTTGAGCTTGAGCCCAGGCTCACTCACTCCTGCACGGCCTTGGTGCCCAGCACCAGCCTTGGACTTGGGGCAAGGGGCTTCCCCTCTGCCAAAGAGGAGCAACAGGAGCGAGAAGTGGATTCAGCTTCTCACACACAGCTTCCTGTTGCAGTTGCCTTCCTTATTCCCCCAGTGAAGATTATTTTCCTTCAAATGTGTGGGTGACTTACATGGCCACAGTGCCTAATGTCACATTCCTCAGCTACAATTTCAGAGAGAAGTCTAAAGTTAGACTTGAGATTTCCTTCAGGCACCCAGCCTGTGCACCTCTGGAAGGAAAGAAATCCTAATAACAGGGAGATGAGCAATAAAAATAGACATGTGACCATTGGCAGCCTCAGACCTATCCAAGACCCACCATCTTGTTTATTTTTTTTTAAGCAGCTGGACCAGATAATTATTCATCAGCAAGTGGAGCTTCTGGAAGGTATGGTGCAATCCTTGTCACCCTTTAACAGTGCTGGTACGCGGGTGTTTCCAAAAGGCATCCAAGTCTTGCCCCCAGGTCATGTATCAGGCTGTTATATAGTGATAATGTGGGGAAGACTCACTTTGTTGTTTGCCTGTTCTGCAGCAAAGCACTGAGGGGTGACTAATCTCTACAACAGTCCTAAATTCTCTCCCTCAGACACCTCCCTTTCGGTCTCATGAAAGTTTAACCATCTTTCCAACCCATGGAAAATTTTATTGCTTTTAACAATAAGTAACATACTATGAGAAACAAAACAAATAGAGAAAGGAAGGTCAGAAAACATAAAAGGAAGCAAAAGATTTTCTAATTACTTAGCTTCTCAGAATTTCAAAGTACTGAACAAGTATTAAATACTGTAAAATTTTACTGCCAGTAAAATGCTGTAAAATGTATTTCTCTCATTCAAAATGGTTTTGGCCTGATTCTCGAATGACCTGCTGGGTGAAAGCTTTGTCACTGAAGTGGGACAGTCTCAGGATATTACTTTTCACAGATGGTAAAGTAAGAGAAAGCCCAAACAAAAACTCAGGATATGAATTCTTGTTTGTGATACGTACTTTAGTGTACAGCAAATCAAAGTCTGAATTCCTTCAAAATACAGTCCTGGCACTTTTATTTCCATATATTTGTATATTTTCTTTGTGTTGCTACTTCAAAACAATTTTTTAAACAAGCTATCTCACAGACTTTTAGAATAAATGCTCATATATATACATATATATATATACACTCACATTATAATAAGGGAGTAACAGACATTATATTACACTAATGTTCTACATGTTTTGTTTTATTAGCCATTCTTGGCACAGAGACCTCCAGCAAATACGAGATAAAAAACCACCTGGGACAAAGAGTTTACTTTGCAGTAGAAGAGAATGGCTGCTTTGACCGCAAGCTGTGCTCGCCCTTCAGGCCTTGCACCATCAGGATCGCGGACAACTCGGGCCGCGAGGTGATCCGAGTCACCAGACCCTTGAGGTGCAACAGCTGCTGGTTCCCCTGCTTCCTGCAGGAGGTGAGGCAATCCCACATGCCCTTTGTCCCAGCATCTCGCCGCGGTGCAGCTCCTTTGAGGGTGGCAGGAGGAATTCAGGAATTGACAGCCCCCCCTCAGGCCAGGGACCGCGGGGAGGCCTTTGAGTAGATACAGCTATTGATACATGAGTTCTGTTCCCTGTGTGCCTCCTCCCTTCCATGGCACCTGGCTTTGCCGACACCCCACACAAAGCTGTGGTGTCTGGTGATGTCTCAAGTAACACCCCAAAACACCGCTTGCACTGACACAGGGAGAGATGACGCACTGCACTCCTGGAGGGTGAAGGCTGGAAACCCCTTGGAGGCCACTGGGATCTGTGAGTGTGACTGGGAAGAGCTCTCTGAGGAGGCTGAGCCTTCACTCCATGGATCTCCCTCTTCGGGGCCATATATCCCTGGGAAATTGAAGACCATGGAAGTAAATTTCTTGGAGTGAAAATTGCAGATCCCATAGATCATCAGATCTTTCCTCTGTATTTTTTGACTTTCCTTTATTCAGACATCTTTATTGTGTTATGAAAATGTTTTACAGGTTAGCTCATCCACTTACCTTCTTAGCACTTATCCTTGTCAGGATTTTTAAAGAACAGGTCCTTTGGTAGTACAGATACTTAAAAAAAGGCGTATAGGATACTCACTGAATACAATAATAAATTTTTTTCCCAGTTTATAGCTTTTATAAAATCTTTTATTGTATGTCAGATGTTGCCTTCTGGTGCAGCTTTTGAGCTTCATATTGTCCTCTATATTTAATAACACCATTAGACAGCTTTGCAATATCCAGTTCCATGTTTGGTAAAATGATATGTTACTATATTCAGTAAATAAATATTTTGCCATTATATAAATAATACACTATCATGGAAAAATACATTATATAAAATCAACTAAAACAGTTTTTTTTGTTATTTTCCTTTGTTTGCTAGTTAGAAGTTCAGTCCCCACCAGGTACAATAGCTGGGTATGTTGTACAGAACTGGGACCCTTTTCTGCCAAAGTTTACTATACAGAATCAAAGTAAAGAAGATGTGCTAAAAATAGTTGGCCCATATGCAACCTGTGGCTGTTTTGAAGATGTCGACTTTGAGGTATGTTTTGTACAGGTGTTAACAATTTAAAAGTTTTACTACTTTGAATAAATTTCTCAGATGAGAGGGAGAATGGGAGATACTTGAAGAACCTCTGAACAGTTTTCTGATGTGACCAAAGTGCTTTGCCTTAATTAAGAATCATAAAGGAATTTTTGGGTTTATCAACTCATTAGCCAAATCAGAAGACTCTAGTGGGTACTGTCTGAAATTTCAGTATACTGTGAGAAACATACAAATGGCTGCATAATTGAGAACATACCTGTCCCCTGAGGGGACTGGTCCACAGCAGCATGGTTAGGAGAATATAAAAAGTATGAGACAGGAAAAAAACCCACAGTGCTGTGAAGGAAAGGCAAAACTGGCATAAACTTTCACAGTTGCTTTCTCCCACTTTGTCAGCTCTAAAGATGCTGATGTTTCCAAACTTGAGACCCTTTCTTGCGTGCCACTCGTAAAGGGAAATTTGACGCTAATAGAACATCGCAGCAATAAGAATAAAAGGAGAACCTGACAACTATAGCATACTCTGCATGTCAGGACACAGTCATTAATTCTGTGGAGATGTCATCAGTGTGCACTTGATTTGTTTACATTTATGTCTGTTCTTGGTTTTCCTTTGTGCAGGTGAAAGCTCTCAATGAGATGACAACGATTGGCAAAATTTCCAAGTATTGGTCTGGATTTGTCAACAACATGTTTACCAACACTGCCAACTTCGGGATCCAGGTTCCTGTAGATCTTGATGTGAGGATCAAGGCAGTAATGATTGGTGCTTGTTTCCTCATTGTAAGTGTGCAAGGTGGAGAGGCAGACCAGGGCCAAAGTGCTCTTGCTGTCAGCTGAGAACTACAAAGGTGCAAGTGCAGTGGAAAGCCAAACATGATACCTAAAAGATAAACTAGTTACAACCTTTTAATTTTTATGTCTGCTTTTTTTTTATGTTCCTAAATTTTTGTTTATTAAATTGTTTAAATAGTATTACACATGCAGTTCAATGTTTTGTATGGCAGGATCAAATCTCAATGTACATGTCAAACCTACCAAATTCCTCAAACCCTTTATTGTGTTTGAACAACTGTATGAACCAAAAGAAAAGTTGTGCTGTTTCTAATGGTGATTTCAAACCAATTCAATAGTTCTGTTGAGTGTTGCATGTAAGACCTTCAGGTCATGTGAAAATTCCTACAAAAATTTTCTTGTGAAGATAATCCGAAGAATTATATGAGAAGAAGAATACTCAGTGCTAGGGATAAAGATGAAGTTAAGATGTCTGTTTTCTAGAATTAGAAATTGATATTTACTGTGTAGCTCTTTTGCCAACATAACTGTGTTAGCGTGAAATGGTTTCAAACTCCTCTGTGATACTTACATCAGAGAATATAAACCAAAATTATAATACTATTTAAATTATTCACTGAAAAGTGTTTGCCCTAAAATTCCAACAGCAATTCAGAGATTTTTCTTTTAGTAGGATTGAAATAGCAGTTAAGATTTTTTGATTGTCCCCACCAAAACTCCTGTTTCTCAGTGGCAGTGATAAAAAGTGATTGACTAATATAATTAATTTGTGTAACAAAAGCCTACAAGTAAGACTTTTGATAGTAATTGTTGCATTTTTATGCCTTCCATATCTAATTGACAGTTTGTTTATTTGTAGGACTTAATGTTCTTTGAAAACTCTTTGGATGGATTATAACAAGATGACAGAAACAATGAAATATGCAGAATGTGTTTCAGTAGGTAAAAATGAACATAAATTGATCTTCTTGCTTTGAAGACTTATACATTTCTAATTCTTTTTCATTTTCTTACAGAAATCGCTTGAGCTTTGGACATGATTTTGAACTGTTCTTCCTTACAGGAAAAGACAGGGAGCTAATGATGATGTTTATTAAAATATGGCTCATGTAAATAATAATTTTCCACTTACATTTTATATTTGCTGTAGCTAAACACATACTTTTCACACAGAGCACAGTTGCTTTGGAACAGGGCTGTTCTCTTCTTTTTCCTTTGATGTTCTTGCATGGGAAATCATGAAAGATTAGATGAAGGCATGCAGCATCACTGATGAAAGTCTATATTTAGAGAAGCCTTTGATGTTTTGCAAGTGCTGGTACCAGTTACTAACCACATGAGGATGTGTTCTGGGGGTTTTGCTTTTTTATAATATTAGAAATAATTTTCTGATTTGTTACTTAATTAATAGTAGCCAACTGGTATTGAAAGTAACAAATATAAAGACATACCCAATGGGAAGTTCAAGATGTCACGTGTTTCAGTGAGTTGGAAGAAGGGAAGTTATGTTTACTAGTAAATTAATTTTGCGACAAAGATTGTTTTAATGAGTGGCAGCCAGAAATTAGGCTTCCAGCCCTAGACTTGAGAATGTAAGGTCTATTCCAAAAATCTAGTCTTCCACAATTTCTGCTGAATGCAGGCCATAGATAGAGTTTGGGAGATGGTCCTCTGTGTGCTGGGGGCTCACAGATCACTTCCCTTTGTACTATCCAGTACTATCCTTAGATCCTTGCTGCCACCTACTCAAGGCTTTCCTTGAAAGGTTTGTTCCTCTTTGTAATATCTGGTGACTGATAATTTTTCATTCAATTGCCTGAGGCCATCCTAGAACAGAATTATTCTTTTCCTTTGGCAAGCTCAAGTATTTTCTATGATGACTGTGCAGAAAGAGCTTTTTGTAGCTCAGCAGTTTTACATAATGTTCATTCCTGCAGTCACACCTCATCACACTGTTCCCAAACATTTACACCAACAGGCTTTTTTTAATACAAACTTCCTTTGTAGGAATGACATATATGCAAGACATAAACAGATTTTTTTGCTGTTGTTGCAAAGTATTTGCTGTATGAACTTGCTTATGCCTCTCAAAAACTCTCTACAAGAAGCAAACCAGTACCATAAAATACTGGTGGCAAATCCAATTGCTGTCATAGTCACCAGTCAAGTTTCTAAGGGGAACATTTTACAAATCACTAGAAATGCTGGATTTTTTTTTTTTTTTTTTTGTGTCAACCAGTAATTCAATTCTTGCAGACAACCAGCACATCAACGGAAAGAGAGGAGATAATGAATAATTCATAAAAATGAAAAAGAGCTAAATTTATCAGGTGATTAATTCACAACAAATATTTAGACTAATTTTAAATTAATGTTCATGGATATGAATTCAAACACAGTGAAGTCAGGAAGTTGCAACTAACGTTCCCATAGTGAAATTAACTCAGGAATGCTTATAGATTTAAACAGTATGTTTTAGATTATATACCACACTTAGGTATTTATACGGATTTACATATGTCTTGAAAATAATTGTGGTTAACAAGCTCTGACAATCATCATTATCTGTTAACCATTTCACTACTGGCTCTCGCTGTGACTCGCGGCAGTGCAATCAGGCTGCACGAGGTGGGAACTCACAGGGAGCCACTGCTGCCACCTTTCCCAGAAGGAAGCGCCCTGTGAGCTTCGTGGGCAAGAAGCTCCCTCCTGTGGAAATTCAGGAATTTGCAGAGGAGTACAGGATGCTTTCTGCTATTCTCGCTAATCTCACACTGGTGTCGTTCTGTTAAATGCAGCTCCTGCACGCCTGACTGTAGACTGAGAAAAAGTTTCTCTTTAAATCCCTTTGCCATCTTGGACAGAAGTAGCCCATAATCTTGGCTCTCGCGTACTGTGATTGAGCTCTGTGTGTCTGAACAGTCGACTGCATTCAGTGCCTGAAGGTCAGCAGGATCCCCTCCTATTTCCCACGTTTCCACTGCAATTTCCAGTTTTCTTGTAGTCCTTAACAAACCAAAGACATCTCTAAGCAAATGTGTCCAACCTCATTGAAGTCAACACAAAATAAGGTTTTATTTACCTGCAGGGCTGAATTTGGCTGTGAGTGTCCATGTGTATACCTTGTAGGTAAGCAATATATACATATATATATTTTTAATGAATTGCAACCAGATGATAACACAGGATTTCTCACACTTAGTGACTTTGTTGCTGTTTTGTGTGTTAATACAAGGCGTTTTTGCTGTTAATGTGTATGTGTATGAATATGTTTGAATGCCTCTGTTTACACTCAGAGGGAGCTTCTGGGACATACAAGAACAGACTCATCCCCTGGATAAAACAAGCAGTGGGGCGGGGTTTGCTGTTGCTGCTTAGAACTCCCTCAGGAGCCTGCTTGAGCTCTGTGCCCCTCTTCAGCATCCAGGTAGAAATTCAGTGCCAGTTCCAGTGCTTTTCCAGCTGGCAGGTCGTTCCTCTAAACCCCAGCTGCCACACAAGCACAGGCATCCATCCTCAGCAGAGTTCGTCGAGTTCTGCAGGATGTTGCTAAAGAGCTAATGACCTAAGATCTTAATGACCTGCAGCTCTAACTAATAACTCTTTCTTATTAATAGCAATGTGTTTCATGTTCTGGGAGCTACAAATGTTCATCTTTCACAGTTCCCCCATGGGCTAGGAGTGGCTCCCAAAGGAGAATTCAGAACCTCCCAATGGGTCGCAAATTTTTTCTAAAGCAAATTCATGTCCTGGATATCACCTAGAAAGAAGTGTGATTGCTCTAATGAAACAGACATTTTACGTAATCCAGCCAAGCAAATATTTTTGATTAATAGCCAAACTGTAAATCTGTGTAGTTCACTCTCCCTGTGTTCAGTAGATGGCAGCAACAGCTCATTATGACAACATTTAGCTTTTCACACATCATAAGCGGTACCCAGGATGCTGACTGAAGTTCAACATACCTTTTATTTCTAATTAAATTCGACTCTTAACTGAAGGATTTTTTCTGTCTAGTATTAAAACTTTTCTACACAATACTGAGATATCTTTATTGCCTGCAATTTACAGCTGAACTATGGATTATTTTATGAGATCTGATCAGGGCATGGGCATAATACAGTCTACCACAAAGTGAGCTCCTCTGGTCAGCACCCAACCTAGTTTTTGCACCTGGAGCATCTCTCCAGCTTCTGCAGGTGGACAGAGGGGAATCCCCAGCCCCAGGACATTCCTCACCTTCTGCAGGAAGAGGAAGTGCCACGTGTAAACGATATGGCTGTGTGGTGGTGTCCCCAGAAAGGCAGAACGTTGCTATGGTAAAAGGTCATGTCATGATGTTCTATCACTATGTGCTGTACTGGGGCAGAGGGATGGAAATCCCCTGTAGTGCCACAAACCTGGGTGGCACCAGCACCTGGGGAGGAACTGGTTTGTGGGAAGATCAGACGCTTCCTGTAAGAGAGTGAAGACACAGTGCCTCTATGTCCTGAGATTCTTTCATTGTGTGGTAATTTGGTGGATGCAAAAGTGTACTTGTCTTTGTAGACTTTGCTGTGTGCATTGAAAAAATCTTTTTGTGTCAATTTGGTTATTTGTTTTAGGATTAGACAAACCTGGAAATGATCCAAAATGCACATTTTCTAATGGAGTTGTCTAAGTGAAGCTGTTTGGAAAAAAAAAATCTGAAATTTCCTCCTTCTGACCCTCAGTTGTATTGGGGGTTTTTTATCAATTAGAATGGTATGTTCTATATTAGAATCGGAAATCCTAGTTTAATTCAACTCAAGGTGAGTATTGAAGGAGAAATTACCTGCAAGTCATTTCATCAGGACTCAGTAACTTGATGTGCTTTTCCGCTTTAAGATATTCATTTGAAGGACTTGTTTTTTTCTGTTCCAGTCACATTACGTAAGTGCTCTGTTTACATTGCTGATGTTTTGTATTAGAAAAACCCATACACAGCAACAACCAAATAACAGAAAAGTCCACAAGCTTTTGTTGCAGACAGTGCTCTATGAGAAATATTTGTTTCTATCTAGAAATGAGCCTGGGCATGTTCTCTTTCTGCCCCCTCCCTTTTCACTTCAGATCATAGAATCACGGAATGGTTTGGATTAAAAGAGACCTTAAAGATCACCTCCCTACCATGGGCAGAGACACTTTAGACTAGACCACGTTGCCCTAGGCCCTAAAGGAAATATCACAGTGCATATATCAAGGTCCAGTATTTCTTCATAAGTATTTTCTTAGTCATTTATGAATTGCTTGCAGATTCTTGGACAAGGCTAATGACTGTATTAGTTTTCTATGCACGTGTCTTTTCTAGACCCTTGAAAAATTATATTTTTTTTCCATCAGGAATCATTTTGGGCAGCTGTCATGATAATGCCCATTTATACCAACAAGGATTGACAAAAGAAATGCACCCTGCAATCAGAACAAGAATCACTACTAGAAATACATTGTGTATTTCACACTTTTCTAGAATTCAAGAGAAGGTTTTGAGCTTTTTTAAAATTTTATTTATTTGTTTATTTATTTTCTGGGCTTCTTGAAGAACCCAAAGTGTCAAAATACTGTTTTGTTTTAAAAAAAGAAGAATCCTATTTACTTTGCAAATCCAGGGGAGGTATTTTGGCTATTATGTATAGGATAGTGTGCTGAGTGTATAGGGTAGGAGTAAAAAAAAATTTTAAAAAATAATTTGTTAATAATTAATAATCCAGAGGGTTTTGTGATTGTTCCACCTGAAGAAGAGAAGGCCCCAGAGAGACCTTATAGCACCTTTCAGTACCTAAAGTTGGTACATGAAATTTAGAGAGGGACTTTTGAGAAGGGCATGTAGTGACAAGCCAAGGAGGGATGGTTTTAAACTGAAAAAGACCAGGTTTACATTAGATACAAGGAAGAAATTCTTTACTATGCGAGTGGTAAGGCTCTGGCACAGGTTTCCCCGAGAAGCTGAGGATGTCCCATCTGTGGAAGTGTCCAAGGCCAGGCTGGATGGGGCTCTGAGCAACCTGGGATAGTGGAAGGTGTCCCTGCCCATGGCAGGGGGTTGGAACAAGATGAGCTTTAAGGTCCCTTCCAACCCAAACCATTGTAGAATTTATTTAATCTTCTCTCCTAGCTCTAGTTCCAGATAATTGTAGATTAAGGCTCAGAACACCTGGGTAAAGACCCACATTCTTCGGCCTTTGGCATTGCCGAGGACTAGGTCAGACATGCTGCACTGGGAACCCTTGACAATGAGACTGGTTTTCTAATGGTATGGTTTGAAACTCAAGGGACTTTAAAAATACCAGTATTTAAACCAAGAACTCTATGTGCACTTGAAATTCCTTAGAGTTCGGAACAATTTAACATATTTGATTCTGAAATGTTTTCACTTAAGTAAATCTACCATATGAGAGCAGCATCACTTCAATGCTCTGAAAATGCAACAGTTGAGATAAAAACAAGTTTAGCAGAAGCCAGGACAAGTGGCTTAAATGAAAAATTTGCTAAATAAATTAATTAAATTTTTCCCTCTCAGGATGAGTTTTATCTCTGGTTTTATTGCTTTCAGACTCTCAAGGGCCTGATATAAAATGAAATACAAACTTGGAGAGGAGTGAAATCTCACCAAGAATTAGTGGTGTACAGTGTATCTCATCCTTCTTGACACAGTGGATATTGCCCTTGCAAAGTCAGTGCAGTCCCAGAGTCTGATCACTTTCCTTTCCTAATTAAGCCTAATAGAAGATCAAAGAGAGTTTTTCCTTTGGTGATCTGCAAGATGGGTCATTATATGTCTTTTGTCTACTGTGGATGCTCATACAATATTCATCATTGTGATACCAAACCAGTATTTGCACTGTGAATAACACACAGTTTGTCATGGTTCTGTCCTTGCCCCTGAGGTAAAAGGCTGAAGGGGTGCATTTGCTTCGTGCTTTTCTCAACAACTGCAAACAGGGAGGAGATGATGTGAAAGTTTCAGGACAGTAAAATAAGGACAAGAGACACTAAACCTAGGCAGGACTGTAGGGAGAAGCCCTTGTGCAAACAGGCAGGTGTGTCTTTGGCAAATACTTTGTTCAATAAGAGCACAGAAACACCAACTGATATGCCAGGATCATCTGTGCCAGCAGGCATAGCACCTGAACAAAGCACACGTGTGATCCAGAAAAGCTTCTGTAAGGTGAAACTGTTTGCTTTTAGCTGCAGTGATTGGAACCAGTGGGACCAGGTGTTTTGTTCATGATTTGTGTTTTATCAACAGATGAACTTACCTTCTCCAATGAGTTTATGCTATGGACTTCCATACAACCTGCTGTTGTCATAGAGAGGTGTGGTTTTATGGCTGGGGAATAAAAAAGATATATGCATGGCCCGACTAACATGCCCATTTATAGCAGTCCCATGAAATGGTTTTTCTCAACTCTTGTGGTCTTTTGCAGTTCTCTCTTGCCAGTACTGTGTTGGAGTGGTTCCATTGAACGCGAGGTTTTAGTTAAGTGTCACCACCCTGGGTAAGACCCTTGGCCCTGTCAAAAGGGAAGGGGTAAATGATTGTGGAGCTTGGGAGGAGGAAGAGTCTGACAGAAACAAATCCCTGCAAAATCAGGGTAACCTGAGCTAAGGAAAGAGTATGGGAACAAAATTAGCAGGAGGTGGAGGAGGACACAAGAAGAATAAGATATTTCTAAGAGTAAATGAATGTTTTCACTCAGAAGTGAAGTCTAATGTGGTCTTTACCAATACATTCTCAGTGGAAAAGAATGATGGGTCTTTGCTACAGAATAAGCACCTGCTTGGTGAAGTCATAATTCTTTACTGCATTGCTGATCTGCTCAAGCTATAAAGTTCTTTTGTCTTGTGCTTCAGAAATACAGGAATGCAACTGATAAGAGATGATTAAGAGAGAAAACTTAAGAAAATCTGCAGAGATGCAAAATGCCTCATGCAGCATTGATGTGCTTAGCACTATATATACTTATTACTGCAAATATGTGTTAGCTTTCTTGGTGAACATTTTTATCTAAAACAATTATAACAAACTGAAATAGAAGCCATTCCTGAAGCAGATATATCACTGCAGAGGTAGTAAAAAAAAAAAATAGAAAGAAAAAGTCTCATGTTCCTGTTCCTCTCTTTTCCCATGATGTCTCAGAAATTATATTTTGTAGGTAGCTTTTTTCTATGTCTCACTTATAAAGCAAAATTGTCATCTTACCTGCAGTCTTGGTTGACATAGTAGGGTTTAGAGTTCCAGCAGCTCAGTGAAGCATTAAAAACCACAGGGCTTCATTGAAAGCCTGGTAAAACAAATATTAGGTTTTGGATCAGGTCATAAGACCTTCTGTCAGATGAGTCCAGTGCAATTGTAGACAGCTCTAACAGCAAGTATTTTATATTATTAGATCAGAGACAGTAACTGGAAATGGTGTAAAACATTTGTTCTAAAGCCATAGAAAACACTGATTAATGCTAATATAGATCTAACTGGGGCAGAAATCACATGCCCTAAAATTCTGGGAATCATATAGAATAATTGTAAATACCAGTGTGGAAAAGACTTTTACTTCAATTTTGAAAACCTGCTTCAGGAACATACTGGTTCCAGAAACCTGCAGAGCTTGCCTGCATAGATGTTGTGGGCCCCCTTATCCCATCCAACTTGCAGAAGCTGCAAGTGCAGGGTGTTGGACCTGTCAGGATCAGGGGGACCCTGGGTCACAAGACCTGGTCCTGCAGCAGTGCAGGAGCATCTGGGCAGGGCTGGCTCCTGCTGTGTGTCCTGGGACTGTGACCTCTGGCAGCACATGGCAAAGCTGTCACAGCTGGAAGGGAAACTGCAACCTGGCCAGGAGTTCCGCTCAGCACAGGCAGCGTGGATGCATCCTGCTGCTGCCTGCCAGCAGAGACAGGGTTAAGGGGAGAGGAGGGGAGAGCGCAGGGCATCTGTAACAACCTGATCAGAAACAACCAGCAGCTCAATTACACTAAAAAATTGCATCAGAGATTGGATGGCAAATACGATTTATAATACCACATGATACAGCAACCAGGGAGAAAAACCTTCTGGGCTGGGAGTAACAAATCTGGCAAACTTGATTTAGGAAATAATAGGACTAAATGTGAATCTCCTGAAAGCTGTGCTCAGAATTTCTGGGAAATGGCCCTGGCCTGAGCATGAGGCTGCTGCTTTTATGAGCAATTTCTTCATGTGTGATTATTCCACATTCCAGGTAATCAGTATAAAGTAAGAGTTTACAGTACCTGACACTGGTGACTAGGTCTTAATAGTGAACAGGGTTTATATCTGATGTAAATATTTTCCACTTTCCTTTTCCTATGTTTTCTCCTCTCCAGCTTCCAAACTTCTCCAAACCCCCCAGCTGTCTGTGTGAGAAGCAGTGCCTGGTGCCAGGCTTCCTCAATTTTCATTCTTAATTGAGCTGTAAATTCACCTGATAAACTCTTGCAGATCCAGTGGTCCTTCTACATTTACAACTTTTTAATTATCTTCTTAATTAACAGAAGCCTCAAGGTCCCAGTACATTTTTACCAAATAAGTCTGTTATGAAACACATTAACTTAGATTTCACTGGTTTTGATAACATCCTCTCCTCAGTCTGGTTCTGTGTAGCAGTGTTGCTCTATTTGTCCTCATGTTGAAAAAGTGCTAGTGGATATCACAACATAATCAAAACCAGCCTCTTTTACATCTCAGCAGTTCCCAAACAAGCCAAGGGTGCCTAATCAAGAACGTGAGGTTAAAAGGCATTATTTTTTCATAATGCTGATTTCAAATGCAGTGCTAGTGTCCAAAAGAATAAGATACTATAAAAGAAAGCATGTGTGGGCCTGGATGCTGCATTCCATTCTTTGCTGTGCTCAGAGAGGTGTGACTGGTGAGCAGGGGCTCCAGAGGATGGGCAAAGGGAGCAGAGGGGACTCCTGCCCTCGAGCCAGAGGTACTCTGTGCCCCGTGGCAAAAGGCTGCTTCTTGCAGGCTTCCTTGGTTTATGTACATTTTCGAAGGGGAATGTCAACTCAAGGCCCGTGGTGCCCTGACATAACTGATTTATATCGTTCCGGTTCCACAGCAGTTTAGCAATGTTGGCTCCAGAGGAGTTTGGCCAGTGAATCCCACCCACACATGGAATGTGCTTGTGAGAAAAGGCATGGGAGGGAGGGAAGGAGGGAAGGAGGAGGAGTTCAAGTACCACTAACACATCACTGCTGCTGTATGATTAGGTGTTACGTGCAACTAAATGAAAGAACTTGGCCTTGCAAAGACCTTCAAACCCCTCCTTCTCCCCCAAAAAACCCAATATAACTGAGCATCCTGGGAATTCACAGTTCCAGCTTCGACATACAGAGCTGAATGTCTGCCCAGGATGGAATTGTCCTGACTTGATTTTTTGGTGTATTTTATTAATTAGGCTTGTATTATTTCTACTTTTTAGGAACAAAATCATGCCTAGGAATATGTTCCCTCTAAGTATCTCTTTGCAGTAGCAATATCCCTTTAGCAGAAAAGAGGATTTACAGAAGCTGCATTTTAAACTGTTGGTACCACAGTTAATCCTAAATGCTGTAAACTGTAATGGCCTATTTCTTTATGTTGAGTTGTTCTTTTCCTCCCAATATCCCATTTTCTGACTGCAAAGTAGCTTATGCTGGCTCATCTACAGTGCTGACATTCAAAACCTTGCATGACTGGCAGCAGTAAAACCTCTTGTAGCCTCCTTCTCAGTCTGAGAAAGAAATTGCTTTGGCACAAAAACATTTAGTAGCAAAACCAAATGTGTGGTATTGCTTCCATTGTTTTCAGTTGTTGTTTTCCCCTTGTGTTTGAATATCTTGAGGAAAGACTGATGGTGACGGCTGACAGCTCTCTGTGGGAATTGCTTTTCCTCTATAAGTGATTATCACGATTGTTAGTGACAGCCCAGGGGGACGTGTTGCTCCTCAGGATACATAAAAATATAAGGAATGCTACTTTATGTGGTTTGGAACTCATAACTCTCCACTGATGCTATCTGGATGCTGAATTAACTAAGACATTACAACACTAAACCCATTTTCACCCAGTTTCCCTCTCAAAGGAAAACCTAAACCTCATTTGTTAGACTGCAGGCTTGATGACTGACTTGACAGTGTTAAATGAAATCAAATATCCGAACAGTCCTGTTTACAGTTTCACAATTACAAATCTTTAACGCAGAGATGATGTGTTAGCTGCTTCTTCTGGCTTCATGAATGCATATTTTATTAAATTAGTGAAGGCATACCTACCAAAACTAAAGGACAGCTCAGGGGATATCAGGTGCCTGTCAAATGCTAGCAGGATGGAATCCATTTTCCCAGTTTCACACCAAAGAAATACTAATAGTAATACTAAGAATAGCAATTTATCTACTTTTTAAAATGCTTGTATTTAAGCTGCCTTTTACTGTGTGTACATCATGTGTGTCACACTGGTGGTGGGCTCATACTGGACTCATCATGCTGTATTGAAACGTAGATTTTGCCTATTGGAACATTACATAATTTGCCTATCTCTTTTCAAAACCACTACTAGTTTGGATATAACATGTACTATAAATGGAAAAAAGGAAAAGAACTTATTGATTCTGCATGAGATTCCTTACATGTGAATAATTAGGTTGAGGGCAGTCTCTTAAAATCTAAACTCTCCAAGGAAGAACTAAATATTTTGCGAATTGTATCAGGTAATTATCACTTTGTCATCAAAAGCTGAGAATGAAACTAACACTGTAATTTCAGTATTAGAAAGTGGAATCACTTTTATTTTCAGCACAGAGCATGCAGGGGATCTCTCTACGTAACCCAGGCACCGCAGCTAGAGAACAGATGAGTTTAAATCTACGTAACTAATTCAGACTCATTACATTTCCCCAAACTCATACATACATGCTAAACATTCCCACCAATTCTTCTGCTTATTTAGATCACATTCTCAGCAGCATAACTGTGGTCCAGAGTCTTTAAGGCTAAGATAACCACTTGCACACATGAATACAGGCCTAACGACTGACAGCTAAAGGAATTCACAAGACTTAAACATTTTTTGTTACAATTAAAGGTTTTCCCAACATCTGCACAAGTGAAGGATGGGAAGCAGCAGAAAAAAAATTGTACCCCATGGCTGGGGCTCCAGCCGGTGCAGCTCAGGGGATTTTCCTGGCCTGCCACAGGAGGAATCTTCTCTCTCTTTGTTCCTTCTTTCTTTCTCCCCTGTTCCTTCTTTTCATTTATTTCCTGGCAGCACCCTCAATTTTTCACCTCAAGCCTCATGTCCCTATGTCTTTTCTATATTTAAGATGATAGCAACTACTCTCATCTTTCTCTGCATCACCCATGTCTGCTTGCTGTTCCAGCTTTGCTTTCCAGATCACAAACACTGGAGAAGGGCGTCTTCTGTGGGATTGTGTCCACAGGCACAGAAAGCAAACTTCCTAGTAACCACTTTGGTTTCCTTCAGTAGTGTAAACAGTGCCATTCCTGAGGTTAAACGTGGTTAAACAGAGTTTGAGCTGCACAAAGGCTGTTTGCTGTCATGCACTGCGCTGAGTGAGCTTCCTGCTGTGTCCCCTCCCAGATGTCCTGCCTGAGCACTGAGGGAAAGGGAGCTGCTTAGGGGATGTCAGCAAGAAAGAGGAGAGCTGCTTTCATCAACTCAGCTCCGGGTGACTGGAGATCTGTGTGTCAGAAGCAGGTGGAGGAACTGGTCCCACTTCTGGTGTTGAGCACCACAGGATCAGATGGGGAGCCAATGTCAGGAGCATCAGAAGTTAAAGCAGTAGAAAGTAATGTTCTGAATATCCAGACAACTAGAAAATGAGGTCAAGAATCTACAAATAATGTTTCTTTTCAGGTAAACATGCTTAAACCTAGAAGACTAAATTACTAGGAGGTCATTTTCTTCTTTCTCTTGAAACAATTCCAACTTCTTTCCTAATGTCTTAGGCATTCCCCTGCTGATTAAATCTGCTCACAGGACAAAATAAAAAGGTACTGACCATTTCAACCCCCTGATCTAACAGAAAAGCACTGACTGTCAGTTACAACATCAGTGATCCTAGCTGGATAAGTAAAGAACTGGAACATTATTTGATATGGAAAAGACTGATAAATTACTTTGTACTTTGTGAATCATAGCATCTTTTTTTTCTACCACTGCAGGTGAGTAGGTTTTTTTCCTAATGATAGATGCCTGAAAGGAAGAGATATGCTGCTATCTTTGTTGTCTTTGATAGACCAATGATATTCTCATCTAAGTAATAACATGAATCTCCATGTCAAAAAGTCATGTTTTCTGGGCAATACAATTTGAATTTCAGAGTATAAGTCTGAACCAAGATAAATATAACTGTGCTATATCCCAGTAAAAAACGATAGTATCAAAAGCTGCCATGTATTTCTAATTTCCCAACCATCTCAAAATAATTCTATACCTGTTTCTTAAGAGATGTTTAAAACCTATTTCTTGCTGTCTGCTATTAATCCTCTTAGTGGACTCAGTGTAGATGTGTGGGGAAATGCTAGTCAGCTTTAGATTAGATTCTTCTGTACCTGAGGAAACAAGGAAAATAAAATCCCCAAATCCCTGTCATGTCTGGTGTTTAGGTGAAATCCAGTGCAGGGCTAGAATAATAATTTGGGGGTGGTTTGTGTTTTTTTTTGTTTTTTTTTTTTTGGTTTGGTTTCGGGGTTTCTTTTGGGTTTTTTTGGGGGGGGTTGTTGTTGTGGGTTTTTTTGTTTTGGATTTTTTTTTTTTTTTTTGGTTGGTTGGTTGGTTGGTTGGTTTTGTTTATGTCAAGTTCAATATTGAAATGGAGACCTTATTTTACTTTATTTTGGGAGGCAGAAGACAAAGATTACATAATATGTAAAGCCACAAGGTGACCTGCACCTAGTTCTGTTTTCTTTGTTAAGGATTCAGATTGAATCTCCAACCTTGGGTCTCACGCATGCACCGATTATTGTGATCAGATTTGCGTGGTTTACATGAAATACAGTTTCCTGTGAACAGGCACACGTGGACACCAGCAGCTCCAGTATGACATGGGTGCATGTACAGAAAAGGCTGCAGATCTGTTCACCAGAGCTGTTAAACAGGGTGTGAGTCAACTGACTCAAAGTCCTTTGTTTCCCAAACAATTCAGGATTGTATGTTCTTATTCCTGTGACTAAGTCCACATAAATATATATTTTCCCCTGAGGTCCTGCCTTATAGGCAAGGTAAAATTGTTCCAACTGCATTTGTTCCCCTTTGAGGGTAGACATAGAGCTTGGCTTTATCACCTGTATGCAACCTGATGTCCCGTGACTAAAAAGCAGAAATTAAGTCAATTGATTAATTAAATAATTTTAAAAGGACTGAATCGGCATTGACGCTGATAGAAATGGCAAAAGGAAACGTCACGAAGAGCAAAGCTTTGGAAATGTCGCCGTTTCTCGGCAGGGCTGGCAGCAGCCGTTTCCTGCCCGGAGCCCGGCCCTGCCCTCGCTCCCCGCCCCGCAGCGCTGGGAGCTCCCGCACGGCACGGGACGGACACAGGGACAGCGGGACACAGGGACAGCGGAGCCGCGGCTGGGGAACGGTAGGCACGGCTGGTTGGGGTTCTAAGCATCCCCACCCAGCAGGATTCCTTCCAGACGCTGCTGTCGGGTATCCCTGGGTTTTCCTCACCGGGACGCGCGATGACCAGCAGGGCTGTGCCAGGGGCCGGGCGAGGAGAAGCCCAACGCTTTCGGGTTGGGGATGCGGGTTAAGTTGGAATATATCCCTTCAGAGGAGTAGCTGGCTTGCAAGGACTGCATCGAGGGTAGGTGCTGTTGGCCGGGCTGTCCCGGGAGCCCCGCTCGAGGGAAGGGGCAGCAGCAGCAGCAGCAGCAGCAGGTTGGTCCCGGCAGCCGCGCTCTTGTCCCCAGCAGAGGCGAGCGGCATTAGCCATGATGTGCCCTCACCTCGGCAAGGCTGATACCCTCTGTGACCTGGCCGTGGCTGCCAGGTGCTGGCAATCCCAGGTGCCAGCACTCCCAGGTCTCAGGAAAAAAAGTCAGTGTATGGGGAGAGGGTACCCTACTGCATCAGAACAACAACAAATTCCTTCTGTGAATAATATTTTGTTAACTGGACAAAGATAACCTGTTTAATTAGATCAACTAGATGATTTTTAAGTGCATTCTCTCTCCAGCAGTCAAGGTTAAAATCCAGGGACTGAATGTTCTAATAAAAAAAAAAAAAAACCAAAAAAAACCAAAGACAAACAAACAAACAAAAAAACCCACAAAAGGTGAAATAATGCATGCCTCCTGGCTGTTTGGCTTCCTGTTTTTTGAATATTGCGACTTATTAGAAAGGGCCTGGCTTGTTACTTACATGGTACTAAGAATGTTCATGCTTGGGAGCTTACATTAATATGGTCTTTGCAGCATTTTAGTGAGCTGGATAAGAAATGAAACTAATTGTCGTGCTGGATAAGAAATGAAACTGCTTGTCACGCTAGTATTCTGTTTTTCTGATAAAAAGCAGAAGCCCTATAGTTAATGTAATTATGACATGTCTGAATCGCAGCATATCTAGGAACTGTCTAGGGATGAAATGAGGGCAGAGCTCTGTAAAATCTTTATTGCTTTTCTACTATAAAGCATATCAACATTTTCTAAAGCCTAGATTGTACGGTGGCTTGAGTGTGTGGTTGTAGGGACAATGAAAGACTCTGGACTACTACAAAGCCTTTCTTTTAAATAAACCATGTGGTTCTGTCTCTACTCTCCCTTTACCAAAGGGTTTAGTTGTAATTCTCAGTATTTCACTGAAGTTCACATAGGAACATCTCACAGTATAAACCGATCTTTTGCTAGTTTTATTCTTCTATAATTTGTGATATTCCTGCATTCATACAGCGACTACATTCCAATCTACCCTATGACTCCAATTAAAGTATGTGAAACAGGATGGTGGTTTTGTTAGTAATGCAGAGTTAGTAAAGTAGAAGAAAAAGTGTATTGAAAAAGGAATGTTTTAAGACCTACTGAATCAGCTGTTCTGAAATAGGGTGTTCTGTAGGATTTGGAGAGTGAGCTAGTTCCATGACATCCCAGAAGCATTAGACATTGCCCTGGAAGATCTTTACTCACAGAGTGAAAAGCAGGAAGAAATTGCTTTCAGTTTCACTTCCTGGCTTTGAACAACATCATTGAACTGAAGCAACTAGAATAATCATTGCAGACAAAATATATTGGTAGTTTAACTTGGATTATTTTAAAAGAACAACTAGTTTTTGTTGGTTTTTTGGGGGTCTTTTTAGTTTATTTTAAAGCTTTCAATCCTATTAAAAAGGAGTGCCTCTATCATTCTTTTTTACACTTCCACTTTTGGATCTCTTGGATCTGTCTGTAATAGCAGTCGCTGCTGTTGTCTTGCTTCACTCACTACTCCAGAGAAAGAAATAACTCTCAGGGTTTAAGCTGGTATAAGTAAGTGTGGTTTTCTTTTTGGTTTTGGCACTTTTTTTTTTTCTTTTTTTGTATGGGCTGTGTTGTTTGGTTGTTTTGGGGTTTTTTTTAATTCCTTTTGGCAACCACAAAGAGGTGGTTATCCTTGTTATCCTGTGAAGGGAAATACTGGATATGTGATATTTAGTAGTACCACTAGAGAAATGGAATAGCTTAAAGAACTGGGTAGGTGGTAGCATGGCTACATGGCTGCTCCAGGGTTTACCTGAGCAGGTTTTGTGGCCAACATCAATACACTGAACCAGCTGCCCTTAAATTACTGCAGTAAATTGTTCATCTGAATTACAGGATGTTTCTGAATGGCTGCACAGTGGAGTCTTGCACATACCAATGCTTTCCTCTGACTTGAGGATGTTTTCAGTATATTCCAAGCATGAATGCAGGCATAGAAAACTCAGACTTATGTAGTAGTGGAGACATACCTTAGAAGGAAGCTGAGCTATTTAAGGTTATTTTTGCTTGTATTTGTAATTTTGCTTTCCCATACAGTTTAGAGAGGCAAATATCTTTTATCAATAATAGAAAACTCTGAATAGCTCTTGTGCAAAATTATATATTTAAAAAAATCATGAGATAAAAATGTTCTTTTGCAGAACAACTACAAGCAGATCTGCGACAATGCAAGGTGAGTAAAATATAACTAAAATGTCAACTTTCGCTAACATCAAAGATGGCATATTCAAGCAATATTAGCTTAGCTATTAGCTTGCCTTCTAATTATATGAAATATGTATGAATCTTTTAAGCTGAAATTATTTACATTTTAAAATAGAATATTTAACGAAATGCAGAGCTTACATTTTCAGATCATGATTTTAGAAGTTAAGTAAAAAAAATAAATTAGTAATCTTGAAATTCAAGTTATTTCTGCTTACAAACTGAAGCTGGTAAATGTTTTTAAATCCATATCCCTCTCCATCTGCTAGTGAGGCATTAGTTGAAGAAGCTGGGAGAAAAGGTTTTACACAGAGGGGAATGGCTCACTGCCATGTTCTGTACTGGAGGGCAGCCTGTCAGTTCCTGGCAATGCTTTGAATTCAAGCCTCTTTCTAAATATCAATGAACAAAGACTGGTCCAGACAGAGTGAACTGATCCTGCTTGAGCTAGGCTTGGACTAGATGGTCTCAGGAGGTCCCTTCCAGGCTAAATGATTCTGTGATTTTGTGATATCTTCATGACATCCTGCGCAGTACCTGTCTTTTTTCTACTCTTTAAGGACCAGAACTCCATTAAATTTGATTGATGGATGCATTGTTCATAAATACGATCTTGATGTGCATTTTTGTTATACAGAAACCAGCTGCCTAGTTTTTGTGCTATGTGTACTCTGGAAAAGGAGGCAGTCTTGGGGATCTTTCACTCGAGGTGGGAGGAAATGAACCACACTCATTGTGTATGTTCCATTCTTCCAGGACCTCACCCTGCCACAGTGCCTGGAATGCCCTATGGCTCTCCTCAGCAGGTCCCTGGGACTTACCAAGGTGGGTGGCTCGGGCACAGATCTGTGACACCGTCAGGAAATAAGCATGGGGAATGTGGGGTTATACAAGGATGATCATCTCCAATTTACTTTTTCACTATTAATTCTATAGAGTTTCTTTTAATATCTGTTTTGCTGAAAAGTAATTTCTTTCCTTTTTGGTGCTACATGTTAGTATGTGCTGAGCAGTACCAACAGTGGTAGGAGTTAAAAATGTCAGGTGTTCCTCAGTGGGCACTGTGGGGAGTTTGCTAGGGAGGTCTTCTGCAATTAATATGCAGCAGGTTCTTACTTAGAATCAGATTTTTTAGTTATCATGCTACTTCAGTATTTTGCTTTATTTTTCTCTAGAAATACAGAAATGAAGAAAGAATTGTTTCCCTCTTGCAGTTCTGCATGTATTCTGTTCCTGTTTCGTACTCTGTTGCTGTACTTTGCAGGTGGTATTACCTTACACTTTCCCTCACTTGCTCTCTGCTCTTCTGTCTCATTTTCTGCTCCACTTCGAAATGCAGCACACCTGAACAGCTTCTCTCATTCTGGCAATGATTGCTTTCTGAAGAACCAAATCACAATAAATATCTAACAATCAGGCTCAGAGCATCATAAGTCAGAGGTAAAAAGCAAAATGTTTGGCCAAAGTTACTGTGCTGTTCGTAAGTTAAGGCTTGTGCATCCTGGGACAGGGCACTCTGAGGTCTGTAAGTACACTTGGCTTTAGCAGGGAACAAGCACTCACTGCTTTTGTCATGGAGGTTGCAGAAGCACTGTTATTTTGGGTAGTTGTGTGAGCACACTCTTACACACAATAGCAGTAGGTAGCTTGTGTGCAAAGCTTGTGCTCAGACATAGAAGAGATTTTGTATTCCCAAAGGGTGGATTCTTCTCTGGAGTGGGTGATGTGGCCACCTATGCGTTTTCAGCCAGAGCTGTTCACCTCACCTGAGCTACTGGGCTGCTTATGGCCACAGCCTGATCTTTCACGGGCAGTGGTCCATGTGTTGTAATGTGAAATTTGGTACTGAGCTGGTGTGGGCTGAAGGTCTGCAAGTCATCTGGTTTGAAAACTGTAGATGAACTTTGCTAAAAGGACACTTCCTTTCACAAAAGTAGAAGGTATAGTTCCAAGAAAACTTGGTCTTAAAATTCCTCATTTGCTCAAGTGACAGCTTGTGAAGGTGAATGTTTTTCATGTATTTTAAAGTATTCTGTCTTCTCTTCTTAGAAACAACCTTCATTTATTTATTTCTGTTTTTTGAATTGACTGTCTCTATGTGAATGACATTTCTTCTGTATTCAAGAATTATGCATTTATTTATTTATTTATTTGGTTTGGTTTTGTCTGAGGCATCAGAACCTCCCACAGCAGTGTAACTCCCTTCATGAAAGTTATTGTATTCTTAACTGAAATATATAATGTGTAAGGATCTCCATAGTTCAAAACAGTGAATAAATTACTCCTTTGAAAATGGATGGGGCAATTATTTTCCACCATCTAACTTTCATAACTGTATCTTCCTACCATGCCAAATGTCACAGGTACAGGGAACTATGGATTCCAGGCTCAGCCCACGGGATTCCCAGGTGGATTTGTTGTTCCACCTGTCCAGAACCAGCCCACCATGGACAGGACAATCTGGATGCCTATCCCTCCTTCTATTCCCAACTGCCCTCCTGGACTGGAGTACCTCACACAGGTAGCTGCCCCCTTTCTCCTTCCGCAGAGATGAGGTATTCTGTTCTGGGAAGCAGCCTGCATCCATGAAATAGCTAAATGAAGCATCTGGCTGTGTTGCAGCTGCATGGGTTGCTGCTTGTGGGCTGCTAAGTGAAGCCTTTTGTAATGTCTGAATGCAGAGATGTAGCACTTGCTCATGGAGTACCTTCCTGCCAAGTAGGATGCTAAAAGATGAGGGACACAGGGCTATCATGCATCCTTCCCATTTCTGAAATTACTGTTTGGGAGATTTAATGTCCTTTAGAAAGGTGTATAGAATAAATACCTATAATATGGGCAACTCTAGCACATTAGAAGCACTTAATTTTCTACATGATGCTTTCTTCACACCTCTTACTATTGTTAGTAGAAATGCCAGTCAGACTTTAGAGTGTGGAGAATGCTAATAGCAAAGTAAGAATTGTTTCCACATTACTGAATATGTCTTTGTACTGTAAAATACATTTCATCTTAGCACTAGAAAGATTAATACTGATGTATTGTTGCCAGTTTTTCAAAGTGCTAAAAAA
>WEKY01060605.1:0-17613 GCA_013390045.1 Picathartes gymnocephalus | reverse complement strand
AAAAAGGCACCGGTGAGGAGAGGCTGATTTTCCCCTGAATTTTCCTCAGAGCTGAGCAGTAGCTGAGCTTCTGCTCTAAAATATCCCCATTTTCTGCTTTTGTCTGTATGGAGGTTCTGGGACATGATGTCAGAGCTCTGTCAGGCTCTGAGTCCTGAAAGGAACAGGTGTGTTAGTGCTGTGTGCTTGTAACCAGACCAGTTTGGGTTCAGCTCCCCCCATCAGCTCCAGAGCTCTGGAACACTCTTCTGCTAAACTGGCAGAGGACAGGACAAGGAGGGTGAGCTACTTCCTTACCTTAACTGGTATATAATCCACCTCTACACAATGTATTGATCCATACATTTTTATCCTAAAATGAAACAGCAGTGGTTCTTAATACTACATTTTTCTTAGTTGTAACTTGTTAATTGTTTATTCTGTTTAATTTTTCAACCATGAGCAGATTGACCAGATATTAATTCATCAGCAGCTTGAACTTCTTGAGAGTAAGTACAAAGTATTTAAATCTAATAATCCCAAGAACAGTAAAGTATAGACTTTCTTTGACACCATGTTTTTAAGGTGGTTACCACCTTTGTCTTTCTTGTATTACCCGTCTCAATTCCAGCAGAAGTCGTGGAGGAGAGAAAGAAGAAAATAGGAGGGAAAAAGATTGTCAGCAGGTTCTATATCTCAAGATACATAGCAATGCAACTGAATAATCTTGGTTATAGATACTACAGTTGATATATAGCTAGTTACAGATGAAGTCACACATTTCCAATGTTACTTGTTAACAATGATTTCTACTCTCCTCTCTTCCTTACTCAAAGATTTTATTTTCTGTCCTGTCATATCCCACCTAATTCCATGGACTGGCATGCGGCTTTGATCCCATTTACAGGCAGTCCTGCTGTTTTAGAAAACTGAATGGCTTTTCATCTGCTCCCCTCATTCTGTGCTTTAAGAATATCCAAGTTGTATTATGAGTGTCTTTCAAATAGAAGAAATGAAAATGGACCATACAATCCAGCTGACACCTAATGTTGGTGCTGCATTTTTCTTTCTGATTCTTTTGAAAACTTAAAAGAGTGCTTTCATTTGTTATAGAAATTAATTAAAATTTTTGTCCTGGCTGTTGTTGCTTTTGATGTGTGCTGCTGTAATCTTGACTGAGAGGGGTTTTTGTGGCTTTCTTATTCTGAATGTATTTTGCCTTTTTCTGGCTTCACCCCAAAATTCACAACTCTCTTTAACTCTCATCCATTCAATTCTCCCCTGAGAACCTCCCCTGCTATGTTACAGGTAATGGTGGTGCTTGCTGAGGCAGCAGGTGTCTGTCTCTGGTGGGGGGACACTGGGGTCTCATGGGAATCTTTGTTTCTTTCCACATGTCCTTGTTCGTGGTGGCTTCTTCTCTCTGAACTTCTCCATCAGGCTTTGCTGCTTGAGGGTCCTTTCCTGTCATTTCCCTTTGCCAGTAGCTGCCTCTGACAGACTTTGAGCTGGGCTTGCCTTCCCACAGGGCAGACACTCCTCAGGAATTCAGCAGGTTTTTTCCCCATTTTTCAGTTGTGACTGGCTTTGAAACAAACAACAAATACGAACTCAAGAATGCACTGGGGCAAAGGGTGTACTTTGCAGCAGAGGACACTGACTGCCTTACCAGGAATTGCTGTGGGGAGTCGCGGCCCTTCACCATCCACATTACGGACAACCTGGGCCACGAGGTGATAAGGCTGCAGAGACCTCTGCGATGCTCCTTGTGCTGCTGCCCCTGCTGCTTGCAGGAGGTGAGTTGTGCCACTCACTGCCCTCCTCGTGGGACAGGCACCTCCTGTGCAGTTTTGAGGTGGGCTTGTCTGGAATCAAGAGGTGAGGTGGAACGAGTCAGGTTTTGCCAGTAAGGTGTGGGAAGAGAGATCCGTGGGATTTGTGCATGGGGTTCTTGGGCTGGGAAGAAGAAAGTTTGCTGCAACACTTGGACTTACTGGCCAATTCTGATTGTGGTGATAAAAAATCTGATTGAACAGCATGTCAGGGATCTTGTGGCTAGCACTGAAATCTGCACTGGAGATGGACTTGGAATGGAAGAGTAAGGCAATGACTTTGGTAAAATAACAGCTAGAGTTTTCATTTTACAGCTCTGAAAGCTATAGTGACATTCAAGACAGGAGATCATGTGGCTTTTTTAATATTAACATAATTCTGGAACGATGCAATTTCTGAAACTCGAAATCTGAGCCTACTCAGAGCTCCTGCTGAGGCATTTCTAGTAGCTGCACCCTATAATGCCTTCACTGAATGCTTTTGGGATGTTTGCTGCCTTTCTTTCACTAGACTTTGATCTTTATACTGTAGATGCATAGTTTGTGTGCTCCACAGCCTGAGGGGTCCCTTACTGTTTTCTTGAAGGCAAAAGCTGAATAAGAGGTCTGCAATCTGAGTGCAGTCTTCTGAAAACACTCTCAGCAAAATGCTTTGTAAGGCAAGATTGTTGTGGAAAAATAAGTTGTGTTTCATTTGTGTGTTGGTGTGGGTTTTGTTTGGAAGCATGGACATTCACTTGGAGGTTTTCTCTTTCCTGTGAAGCTGGAAGTCCAGGCACCTCCAGGAACAACAGTTGGTTATGTTGTCCAGAACTGGCATGCCTGCCTGCCAAAGTTCACCATTCAAGATGAAAAAAGAGTGGATATACTGAAAATTATTGGCCCATGTGTTACGTGCAGGTGTTGTGAGGATGTTAATTTTGAGGTATGCAATGTCAAAATTGTTTCCATATATCTGTTTTCAGATAGTAGTTCGTTGCTTGACTTACTACCTATCAACTGAACCATAGAATATATTAAGTAATTGCTACATCATCTTTTAATGCTGGTATAATCAAATCCCTTCTCTAGATACCTAAATTACTCTAGATAAACCAGACAAACTTCCAGAAATTACATGTTAAAGCCACTCATCAGTGATCACTGAGAAGAATTCCCTGTGGCTGCACACAAATCACTTAATTAAAATACTTAGCAGCAAGATCCTTTTGAATCTGTTATGTCAGTCTCTAAGAAAAATATAGTCAGCTGTATCAGGTATTCTTTAAAATTACTTCCTACAACCACTGATTGAATCATTTAATACTCATTCAATGAACTAGCAAATTAAGATAATTTAGACCTGAAATACAGAATGACTGAAGAGTTACAACTTTCCTTTTAAAACAGTATTGATTAATGCAACATTGTTTTTGTGGACATTAAGTAGAAGACTTATTAGGCTACAATTTAATGTCTGAAATGATGTTGCAAATAGTTAGAACAGCAAATTTATATCATTTTATTTTGGAAACTAGTCTTCCACATGACCCAGAAAACTGCATCTAACTTTAGAAAACATAATGTTGCCAGAGGGCTAATCTCTGCTTTTGAACATAAGAATGTAATTTGTTTAATTTTCACTTGAGCAGTTCCTGATAGGAGGAGAAACTAATTCACTGTCTTGGGTAAAAGACACCACTTCCAGCAGTGTGTGCATGTGGTTGCTGTATCCCAGCACCATCAAGGAATTGAACTTCCCAGTCAGATTCAGAATCAAGTTCATGGCTCTAATACTTAAGACCAACTTTCTAATAGTCTGATTGCTTTTGGTACAAACCCTTGCACTCAATAATTGTATTAATTCAAGTAACAGTCTGAAGCTTTTAAATTGATCCATTCCAAAATGGATTTGGGAATGAGTGACAGGTTTGATGATGCTTTTTTAAATTTTGTGTTAAACTACAGGTGAAGTCTTTGGATGAGACTTGTGCTGTTGGGAGGATTTCTAAGCAGTGGACTGGGTTTGTGCGGGAAATGTTTACAGACACAGATAACTTTGGAATCTCATTCCCAATGGACCTTGATGTGAAAATGAAAGCTGTCATGGTTGGCGCTTGCTTCCTTATCGTAAGTCTGTCATTCACTGGTACATGAACATAAACTAACTTTTTCATCTCCATGTTTGAATTGTGATGGCAAAGGAGTCAGTTTGGAGCTCCTTCAAGTGGGCCACAGTTTGTGAACTTCTGTGTGTAAAACTGACAACAAAAGGCAACAGAATTATTTTAGACAATAAGCGTATTCTAGATTACATGAAGTGCTAATTGTTAAGATGAGTTTCATATTTGGTGGGACTGAAAAAGGGAAAAGGGAAGAATCCTTACAGACTCATTAGCAGTGAAAAGCAAGTTTTTGGATGGTGAAACCAGAAAAATACAGATTAGCAATAGTCAAGAGACCTATCCAAAGCCTAAGCAGCCCACTGGGCTGGGGGACAGCTGAATGCTGCAGCCACTGCCTCCCAACTCTCCTTGGAAGCATGTGAGGCATTGAGTTGAGCAGGAATAATGCTCTGGAGCAGTAACTTCCAGGAGGAGGGACTACAGTGGAAGCTGAGCTCACTGAACTTGTCAGAGCACTTCTCAGCTGCACTCAGACTGTCAACAGTGCAGCTCACTTTCCTCTTTGAAAACAGGGTGCAACACACTCCTGCTTCCACCTAACGCTACAATTCTGCATCAGGGCACCATTTCAAAACATGCACTGCTGCTCTGCTGGCTGGGCTGCTGAGGGGCGTGTGAAGCACCTTGAGTTTGGGAAGATCTCACCAGCCTCTGACAGCCCTGTGCATGAACAAGGTTTTGTTTAGCTAGGTGGGTTCCTGGGCTGCCAAGTGCATCAAGTACAGCATTAGCAAGTGAGAGCAACCCGGGCTTTCAGGCATGGAAATGGTGAAACTAAAAATAGTCATTATTGTGATGGACTCCAGTCTGAGGTGAAATGAAAGGGAGTGAACCAGGTTGAAGAAAGTCGGGGCAGAAATCCTGAGTAAAGGAAGCATAGCTTTGGCTAATGATAAATTAAAAGTTCCCATGTTGTTTTTTCACCATCTTTCTGCCTCTGTGGGTCTCCCATTCTGAGAGACCCGGGTGGTGAGGGCATGGGAAATGTGCCCCCACCTTCTTCTCACCCTTTGAGGTTTCTTACAGGAAGGGGTGCATCTTGCAATGCAGCCACGGGATCTTTGAACTAAGAACCACAGTTAAGAATTTTTTTTTTTTTTTATCCCCTTAGGACTTCATGTTTTTTGAGTATAGTGGGAATTAAGCATCAGCAAGAAGGAGTTTGGTGATGAAATCTAGATGTTCTGTATAGAAGGAAGAAGAACATGGATCTCTCAAATTTCCAATGAGTTGCAGAACTCCAGTAAGAATATGAGAAATGTACATGTTACAGTTACATTTCTATAAGCTAAAAGCTTTATGGTCTTTTTTATTATTTTTTTAATCTGTTAAAATAATTTGTAGTATTCAAATAAGGACTCTTTATCTGTACAAGTCAATACTGTGATTTAAAGAACTATATAGCAAGCTTTTTTTTCTAAAAATCTGTAATTTTAAAGTAACTAATTGTAGTAGTTATTTTAAACTACTATAATAATACTTTTATTCCTAAAAAAGATGAGTACTTCTATTTTCAATATTAGTAATAACCTAAGCCTAATAAAGAGATACTGATGTTTTCCTGAGTACGCTTCTTTGGTAGTTTTGCCTTGGTGTTCACATTCTGTTGTTCCCATCTTCCTATTGAATACACCAAATATATACATTCAGAGCAAAGTAATGCATTTGAACAGAACTATCTGAAAGCAGAGTAAAATTTTATTACTCTATGGTGCTGGGTCTGGCTGAGCTGGAGTTCATTTCCCCCCAGCAGCCCTCCCAGAGCTGTGCTTTGCACTGGGAGCTGGAAGGGTGTTGATAACTCAGCAGTGTTTTGGCTGCAGCTAAGCAGTGCTGGCCCAGCAGCAGAGCTGTCTCTCCCGCATTCCCACCTGCCTTGAGTAGGCCGGGGCTGGGCAAGGTCCTGGGAGGGGACAGCTCGGATAGAAAAGAAAAGGAGGAGGAAGAGGGTGCATTCATTTTTTACAGTGTTTGCCCTCCCAAGCAATCACTTCCGTGCTGAAGCCCTGCTTCCCAGGAATCGGCTGGACATCACATGCTGGTGGGAAGTAGAGAATAAATTTTTCTTTTTTTTACTCCTTGTTTGTGCACACAAAAACTTTTGCTTTTGTTTTAGTAATCTGCCTTATCTCAACCTACAAGTTGTTTTCTGACTTATTACATCTCCCGTGTCCATCTGGGAAGGGGAGGGATAGAGTGGCTTGGTGGTCACCTGGCACCCACCGAGGTCAGCCTTGACCTTGACCAGCCAAGGTCAACCCATCACATCTAGTGATGAATATGTTGTCAAATATGCTTCCTCCTAAGCGTGACCTAATTTCCTTATTTGGGCTCTTTTGAAACTTAAGGCTTGGATGCTCACCAACAGAAGTGTAGAGGTGGCAGGAAATAAAACTGTCTGTGCCTGCTTCTGTTTAATAATCCTTTAGCAATTGCTTTGTGCATGAGTGTGACCCGAGGCAAGGAAGAACCAGTTAGTTACTTTTCAGTTTCTCCAGTCCTCTTTGCTCCTCGTTTAGTCCATCCTTTTCACTGATTGTGAGTCTGTCTGTTGTTTTGAGGGCACAGAGTAAACAGAACAAGTGTTCTGAGTAAACAGAACAGTTTCACTTTAAAAGCAGACACGTGAAATGGCAGGTCAATTTCTTAGCATTTATAGCTTTATTTAAATGTCCAAGCAATGGCTAAGTTGCAATTCCTTACTCTAGCACACAAGGACATGCACAGAATGGTTCCTGGGATCCAGCTGTGGGGAGAAGTCCTTGCCAGTATTTTCAGTTGCATTCTAGTCCTGCTAAAGAGTGCTTTAGTTCAGTATTTTCAATTTATTGGTTGTTCCTGGCCAGTCAAAAAGCAAAGGAAAAGAAATGTGATTGCTGCTGTGGACCTGGATTCTCTTCAGTGTTAGAAGAATTGTACAAACATGGGAGAGCAGTCCAGACTGTTCTGAAAGTTTTTAAATTTTATATTATTCCTTGCTAAATTATCTTCTGCTGCTAAAGTTCCTTGTATATGGAATTGCTGGAGGTACATTTTTTATTTATCCGCACTATTCTTAGGGAATTAACTTAATATTATTGTTTAAAAAAATATTTTGTGCTTTATTGACCAGCTATTAATGAGATACCAGAAATCCAATCTTGCTCAAATCTGCTAAAAGTTTCTGATTGCTTGAGTTAGGAGTAGAAGCTACATGTATTAGAAACCAGACCTGTCCTCTAGGGATTCATGTGGCTAAGTCCATCATTATTATTTTTCCTGCAAGGGGTAGCACACAGCTTCAGTTCTGCCTGTAGCTCTGAAGTCCCAGGCTCAAGCACATTTGATCCCTGCAATTCAGCAGTTACTCAAATATTCCATAAACATTATTTGGGAGGTATTTGAAAATACCTATTTACTTCCATGGCAGATGCTGCATAGAATTAAATTTACAGTTTGCATTAGAGTGAGGTCTATGACTGTTTGAGGAATGGATGGAATAATATTTTGCAAGTAGACAAAACAGGTGAAAAGGATCTTGTATCATAAGTTCATCTGCTGAAAATAAACTGGGGAGTGTATGCAAATTTAAGTGAGGTATTAGGATGTTGGGTTAATAGGACATAACCAGGAGACTTTGTTTTCATTCCTCCAAGTAAATAAAATTTTTTTGTTAAAATTTTTTTCTTAGGTATTTACCCTAAGTCCTGGAAGCACCATTGTTCCAATAACCTTGCCTACAAAATTACATAGAAGAATTAATGTACATCTCTGTAGGGCAATAAGGAAAGAATGGGAGAACGCAAATCGTTAAGAATGATCAACTTCACATCAAGATGTGTAGGAGAACTATGTTGCAACTCTTGTATCTTAAGGAGAATTTCAGTTGCAAGCAGTAACAATTGTGAAGCTGAATCAAAGCCAAGATATCTGTGCTTACACACAAGTTTCTCAAATACAGTGAAATCCAACAGTGATGTGTAAGCTTTGCTGTTGGCCGTTTAGATTTTTTGATTTTGTGCTGCTCAAGTTTAGTGGTCAAATTGCTTCAGTGGCCAAAGTTTATTCCTTTACCACATACTTAGTAAAATTAGTAAATAAGGTGAAAATTTAGATAACCTGAGAGAATAAGTGAATCCAGCTAAGGAGTAAGAAGCAGCAGCTAAGCATCTTAGATTTGCCAGAATTGTGGTAAGACCTGGAAAGAAGTTCTACAAGCTCAGATCATAAAACAACAGAGAGAGCTTTGGACTGCAGGAACTTTCCATCAGCTGGGTAACTGGATAACTCTGACACTGGTTACACAGCTCATAAACTTTTGCCTTGTGAAACAGTTCACACTGTCTCATGAAGGTAAAAATATTGCATAGGAAGTCCTAACTAAAGCTGTCAAGGGGTAACTCTTTAGTTAACCAAACAATATCTTATTGCCTTTGTCATCTCACTTTTTTTCTGAAGCTATTTAATTGAAAAATGGTTAGTCCTTAAATTTTTCATGAACTTCTGGAGACTTGCTCATTTCTGAAACTGTTAAATGAAGAAGAAATCATTCTTTGAGCTGTCTTTTTTTTCATTTTGAAAGAATCATAACAGCATCCATATTTAATAAATCACCAAAGTCAAGAACTCTCCACTCTTCATCCTTCAGACAATAAGCAATACAATGATTTAACCCCCTCTCCATAAATCCAGGCTTTGTAAAGCATTAGAAGTTTTCCAGCATTCTGCCTGTTATTCAATAGCTTCTCAGTGAGATTGAGCTGTTACATAAAACCTTTACAGAGTGAGATTTGCAGATGGATTTCTCTAGTTCTGTTAATGACCTTTCCATCTGTGCCATCCTGGTAAGTTTTTCATCTCCAGCAGCACAGGAGACAGCAGTCGTTTAATAAAACCCTAGGGTCTATATAGCACACGAAACCATAATTTATATGATATTTCTCAGTAGAAAAGCATAATTAATTCCACTTTCCAGAAAACAAAGTTATAAGTGTTAGAAAAAAGTGATTTACTCCTTTAGTCATAAGCAAGATTGGGTTTTTGCTAATAACCTTGCTAAGTGGAAAAGAGAAGGAGCATTGTTTTAAAGTATATTGTATAACAGTCTGCCTTTTAAAAACATTTTAGTCCATATTTACAAAGTTCATAAAAAGATCTCCTTGGCTTTTTTTGTTGACCCAAGGACAGCCCTTACATCCCTCATGTACCTCGTGTTGATTTTACTAACAAGAATAACTTTGACCAAAAGCTGACAGTGGGAGCAGGACGGCACAGCAAAAGGTGAGTCAGGGAAAGAGAAAGCAGTTGTTTTTCCTGAACTAAATTCAGCTCCTGCTACAGTAGGTGCAGGGGTGACTCTTGGGAAATGCACAGGATAATAAAGAAAATAAAAGCTTTGTTCAAAGGAATTTATTGTAAAATTGCATGGCTCAAGTGTTTCACTGCCGATGGCCATGTATGATATGGGTGTTAATAACTTGTGAGAGGAAATGGTAAAGGTAAAAGCATGATTCAGGGAAGAAATTGTGAAACCAGAGAAACTTGAAGATAAGGGAACCTCTCAAAATTAGGTCATGCAAACAGCTCTGGGCTGCATGGAGGGGAAACCACCACCCCACCACCAGATGGAGAGGCCATGTCAAGCAAAAAGCAGTCGTGTGGTTTGATCTTAACATTAGTGAGGCAGGAGATAAAAAAGGTATAAGGACCTCAGAGAAAATAGCAAGAGGTCAGAGGGAGATTCTCCCTCTGACCAAGGACAAGTGCAACTTCCCCAGGGTGGAGGGAAGAGCCCAGCTGGTGAGAATTCTGCTGGGTTGGATCAGGGCTCTACATGGACTTTCATGATATATATGTTTATACATGCCATGTTTATGTGCGGGGGGTTTAGTGGCTCCCTGTCACCTTTCACAGGGAGACTTCCATAGATTTCTGATTTTGTTCTGCAGAGAATTTATCTTTTGGTTTATAGCTATATTTGACCTACTTAGGTTTAGTTTATTTACAAGTTTTACCTGATAACTTTATATTATTAAAGACAGCAGTGAAGAGAAAATATCCATAGAAGCATTGCAGCATACCAAAGAGCAAGCAGAGATGAAACAGGGAGATACAATGACTGTGCCTCTTATTTTTCGATGGGTGGCAGTGTTAGCACAGAAATTTATCTTTCACTGCTTAAACCTGGCTTTGAGATCCACAGGCGGTTTCCTTGGATGTCATTCTGATTTGCTCAGTGGAGGAATTTCAGATTACACTGTCTCCAAACTATGTATTCCCTACATGAGTGTGGAAAGCTAGATGTGTCTTTCCCACCAAAGCAGCAAAATCCTAAGCTTCAAATGCAATTACACACCACGAGGAAAATTAAAAAATATGCATGTGCATGTTAAACCATGATTGATTTAAAATACTTAGACAAAATACTGTGTAACGTCCTTAAAGTTGCATTAGGCTTGGTAAATGGTATAATTTGGAATTAGACTATAATTGCTGACAGAATTTACTACATAAAGCAAAAAGTTATTAATATGTCACACCAGGGTACATCAAAGCGAAGAGGCTGATTTCATTGCTGGTGTAATGTCACTGATTTGCGTCTAAGGTGTGTTTAACCCCCTAGACATGAGATGGCTTCCGTGTGAATGGCTGTGGACTGCCAGCCGCCTCCCAGCTTTGGTTTTGTTTTTCTTTTCTTTTCTTTTTTTTTTTTCTTTTCTTTTTTTTTTTTTTTTTTTTTCCCCTGTTTTTTAATTTTAACTTTTTTTTTTTTTCCGCCTGCTGTTAAATTTAAACTTGCTGTTTATGCCTCAGCTGGTTTAACCTTTAGCTGACCTAGTTACTGAACCAGGGCAGCTGGTGGCATCTGAGGCAGTCGGTATTTCTTGTCCTTTGTTGCTCGCCTTTTGCAAGGAGCCGGCAGACCCTGGCGGAGGCTGAGCAGCGAGCACAGAGCTGTGTGTCCAGGACCCCGCGGCTCCTGCTGTCCCCGGCCCTGGAGCACAGCCACCGCCTGTCCCCGAGGGCAAATGCACGCCCAAACAAATGGGCCATGGGGCTGGTGCAGCGCAGGTACCACTGGTCAGGAGCCTCCGGTTCCTTGATTCCTGGGCTGCAAAGAGGCCGTGACCTGGAGATGTTCAGCTACAGGGAAATTCCCGTGCAACTCTACATCCCCACTTCAAGGAGCACGCACAAAGGTGCATTTCGGAGGTAAGTGTGCAAACACTGCAGTGCTGCCGTGGCACTGCCTGTGAAGCTGGGAGGCAGTGCTGGCACTGCGGTGATTCACTGAGCTGGCAGGAGCCCCAGGAGCGAGCTGTGGGCAGCAAATGCAGCGTGGAAACTCCCAGGCTGACTGAGGTTTGTGCTGAAGGCTATAGTTAAAGCTATTCATAAGAAAAGTATAAACAAAAGGTAACTTGCTAATTTAAATGACCCAGTCATGTTTTGACGCTGCAGACATTGAAGACTTTGGGGCTGCCTTTACTTTGTGATTTACAGCAACATTTTGCTGGTATTGTTTGTGACCAGCACATCAGTACAGTAGTGTTTTCCAGTTGAGGTCCTGGCTGCACCTTCCTGCTCTGTAGTCCTTCTTGTGTAAGTGTACAGTTCCTCCTCAATGTGGGGATTTTTTTTGGCACAATTCGAACAGCACAACCTCCCAAGGTATCTGACCTTGCACAAACATTTCTTTGTGCTGGTTTGTTTCCGTTTAGTTATACCCTGCTGTACAACCGAGCTGTCATGTACATCATCGAGGAGCTCCCTCCAGCAGTCTTTACATGCTGCCTTCAGTTCTTTATGATGTTTCCCAAGCTCAGCCAATATTTCAGCTGAAGTTCAGTCTCCTTGTCTTACTCTGGCTCTCTCCAGACACACATAGCTACACAGAGCAACACTTGCTCTGAGGAATTTAAACAAAATGAATCCTGATACAGCAACGGTGTGTATGTTTGGCAAAGACCTACACATTAGCACCTAAATCCTGTCTTCCTTTGCTCCTGGAGCCAATCTTGCTTTTTAGCTGGTATAAAACTTTATTTTTTGATCCCACTGCATATAGCTGTATGAGGGGACTGAGGTACACTGCTTTATTGTCTCATTTTTCTGAGAGCAGAATTAGTGGCTCGTGGAAAATATAGGTCTTTCAGTAGACTGAGGCTGAGCTTGCTGACACTGTTTATGCCTGTGTTCTGCTTAGTGCCAGACTGGGACAGAAAAGAAATACAAGCAAAGTTGTTCAACATAGACAAGGGCTCACTGTGCCCTGTCCATTTCACTGAACAAACTTTGGAAGGGCTATTAGAGGTGGTAAGCTAATATTAAAAGGCACCAAGAATTAAAGCCAGCCATTGAAATGAACAAGAACTTACCTATGTGTTGCAAAACGTAGGGCAAAAAAAAAAAAAAAAAGAAAAAGAAAAGGAAAAGAGATTTAATTAATGTGGTAGTGGTAGAGAAGAGACCAAGACAGAGGAAGGCAAAATCTGTTGAATAAATCAGCTAAATTTTTGTACATTGTTTGTGCTCCATTTATGATGTTCAACTTTTAAGCAATATGCCTAGCTGAAGGAAATATTTGTGCAAAACTACACATTAATGAAAATGAATGAAAAATAAATTTAAAAAAAAAAAAATCAGTGGTTATGCATGCTCTCAGGAAGCTACTACGATGTGATGCCAGAGTAAAACATCAACTAATCAGCACCTCTTAAGCTGCAAATATGAAATCTTTACAGCAAATTGTTTTTCCTGGGGATTTGCCCTTCAGTCATTACGTGGTGCAATTTAGCAAAAGCTCTCACTATCAGATAAACTCAAGCCAAATTTGCAGAGAGAAGTATGCACAAGTGAAGTTTTTATCTTTTCAGAAAGAGGTAGTGAGGTGTAAACATCTACAAAACACTTTTGACTTCAAAATCCTTAGAGCCAAGCTGGGCAACATCAAAGGCAAGGAGCTACCTGGTCCAGAGGGCACCTAACACCACTGATAAATCTCTGCATCCCAGCTCAGATCCGGCCATAGCACTATTTCTATCTAGGTACAGACTGGGGGATTTTTCACTAATTTACATTTATGATTAGAATTTGACTATTTAAAAATGCAAATATACTTGCTGACAAAGGGAAAAAGGGAGAGAATGATGCTAAAAATATCAGGGCTTGAAATCTCAGCATAATTGTGCTGCAGTCTGGAGTGACTGGATAAAAGAGCATGATGAGACCTTTCCTTGGAGGTGTGCTGCCTGATTACAGGTAAGGATTGGAAAACTTGCAATTCCTGAAGCTTCATTCCTTCCCCAAGACTGTTACCTTCTATCCCAGATAGCTCCTGAGCTGTCTCCCTGCAATTCATTTTTGACTCAGGTGCTTGTTCTTCAGCTAGGAGGGAGAATAAGGCATTTTCACCCAGGCTGCAACAAGTGATACTGTCTGTCCTTTTGCTGCTGAGGTAAATCAGTATTGATAAAGCATTTGCAAATGCCTTCCTACAAACTCCCACAGCAATTCTCCTAATAGCTGATGGCTGTTAACAGGCTGTCAGCATGGCATCAACAGTTTACTCTGCTGAGGACCAAAATGTTTTAATCTAACACATGTTCTTTTTTGGCTGTAATATGAGTGTATGTAAGAGAAATGCAGCGAGTGTGACATTCTGGTCAGAACACCTCATCAAGTGTCTCTTCTCATGTTAAAATATAAGAACTATATTTTTTTTTTTTCTCCTAAAAGAAGGACAAAAAACCAGCCAGGTAGAATGATGAAGATGCTCCCGTTAATCTAGAAATTTTGTTTTTAAAGTTTTTATATATTATGTAATTCTTTAAATAATGATACGTGAATTAATGATTATGTTAGATTTAGTTAGATTTAGTGCCCTGTTTATTGGAGATTTCTGCAGCTGCGGAGCAGTAACTGAGTTTCTTCCAAGTCCCATCAAGTTCAATGCTAATAATGGAGCAGATCACAAGGGCAAAATATTACTATGGTATAAAAGTTTACATATGCAACTCCCAAATGAGTTTTGGTTCAAGATTAAGAATTTATGCAAGACATTTAAAATCTGTAGAAGCCTGGAAAGCATTCACTGGAATCATCTCCCTAAGAGTAGTATTCCCTTCCTGTGTCACCACTGGAAAGGCACAGGGTCCCCTGTAGCACTGCTATAGGGCACACCCTGGGCAGTGCAGGAGGACCCCGGTGTTGTGCAGAGGGGCTGTAGGGCCCATGGTCAGTGACAGCTGCTGTCCCCCAGGGACCTGCCATGAACAGGCACCTCAGGCACAGCACACATGGAGAAACAAAGCATCTTTGCTAGTACCTGCTTTCTGAATCTTTGCTTACTGCCAAATATTTTCCAGTGGGTTATGGGGAGACCACGACACAGAGAAGTGTTGCTTCCTTGCTTCCATCCACCCACCATCTAAATTAGGTGTTATATAAATATGTAATCACCAAAATATCAAAGTCTTTGCCCAGTCATGCTCTCTGGTTATGGAGCCCCAAAATGATGGGAATCACAGGCTGAAGTTTGTGTGGAGTTAGAAGTGAATGGACAAATTCAGAATGAAGCCTCCTCCATAATGACAGACTGATAAATCACGTCTGTTTTCCTCTACAATACAAAGAGGGAAAAAGCAAAAGAATGACCTAATTTAGTCATGGAGATGAATGGTGTGACAGAAGAGTGTTCCTAAAAACACACATAAAATGTAAATCCTTCTTTCCTGTGACTGCCTGGGCAGCAGTTGACTTCTGTGACTCACTTAACAGAAATGCCATGGGAAAAAGGTTAGGCTTTCTCTGGGATGAAAGGAACAAGAGTAAATGATATAAACGCTGATTGTAAAGCAAATTCCTGCCTGATATCCCCTGTCTGCACTATATGAAAAGCAAACACAGCCACTAAAATTTTGATTGCTGCAGTAGGTTCCCTGGCTTGGGAGAGGTGAAGAGGAGAGGCTCCAGAAACAGAGCTCCAAGGCTTTGAAGGTCGACTGGAGAGTGCCAATCCTGTTCAGAAGAGAAAAGGAGTGCACCTCATCTGAGACTCTTGGTGTGCTGACTGAAAACCAGGGACATCTAACCAGTAGCTTTTTCCTCACTCCAGTCAGTCATTGGTGTGACGTGGAATAAGCTACAGGGGAGTCACAGCCAAAACATCTTCCCCAGTTGGATGCAGGGAGAAAGAGGCAGAGTGGAAAAAGTGTGTGGATGGCCTACGTGCGGCCAAGTTCCATCTCACAGGGTCTGTTTATGGAAGTTTAAATTCAGCTACACCATCGGCTGTCTCAATTACAGTCCTAGAGCACAGGGGAAATAAAAAGCTAGAATTATGTTTTGGAATGAAAGAACTGTTTATAATAACAGAACTAATGTACATTGATAAATATGGGCTGCTCATGAACAGCAGAAGGAAGCTCAGAAGAGCAGGATTAAATGGCCTCTCTCACTAAAACAACAAGAATGTTCATTCTCTCTGATACTGATTTGGAAAAAGACACACGAGGTATCAAGAACAGAAAGAGGCTGCCACTGAGATTTTGCAGAAGCCCAACTTCAGCTATGCATGAATTTTCTTGAATATCTGTGATTTAGAGGGGAATTTTTTTCTGCCTTTATATGGTCTTCGTTAGGCATTGGAAATTGTGCCATAGTGCTCTCTTTGGCTTTGGTAGCTACTTTGAGCAGGGTCCAATTTAAAGATTATATTTTGTTTTGGAATCAAGTGATTTCAATTCTTTAGACTGGAAAGCTGGGGGGGTTATCACTATTACCTCTTGGGAGGTGAACCTTTAAATTGGGTAATATGAATAGCCTGTGGCAGTAATAATACCTCACAATAGCTTTATATAGTAATTTGAGGAGTCCTGATGGCTCAGTAAATATTTAGTAACAGTAACATCATCATCCAGGTTGCTAGCCCCCTGCTAGCCCGGGTGGTGCTCAGTAGGCTTTTGCAGGCTGTCACCGCAAACTGTGCACAATGTGTCTGACCCTTGTCTGGAGTCAAACAATACCATATTTACCAAACTGATACCAATAATAAAGTCTAATTAATAAGAATCCTAGGATTACTTAATGTTCCTGCTGAGGAAATATGTTTAGTAAATACTTCTTGAAAAAACATCTGTCAAGAAGTATATCAAAAACGAGGATGCATGAAAAGGAAATAATCTGACAATAACTGATGTAAAAATATTTTTTTTTGTTTATAATTTATCTCACATATCTCTGGTTAGGAAGAATTTAGTGGCTTAACACAAATGTTTATGTAGCTTTTCCAAGTAGAATAACAGGAGTAGTATTACTGACTTTTTTATTTCCTGAATCACAGGTACAAATCCCACTCTAGGAACCTAAATATAAGCAATAGTCAATACTCCCTCTACATGTGGGAGCATTATAGCTGAGCCACAGTGAGTTCTGCAGTCAAATTTTCAGCCAAATTCTAAATTGTCGCAGGCAGAATGTAAGCACAGTGGGACAGCCACGTTAATAAGACTTCCCTGTATGTAAGGGTTTTGCAGAGGTGATAATTTGCTAGAAAGCTGCCTGCCAGAGTTAGATATATAGAGATGATAGGTTTTTCCTTATTTCATTCTGGCTATATCAAAGAACATTGTTAATGTATAAATGTCTCAAAAGCAAGTATAGCCTTACATTGGGACAGGGATACAAGGAAAGGGAGCTTGTGTCTACCCCTTTTCTTTGCCATGACAACAATTTGGCTTTTTCCTGGCCATGTAGTGGGAGCCTCCTGGGGATGTGTACTTTGTGCCTACCAAGTGTCCCTCCTCCTTTAGGTACCCTGGAACAGAGGCTGCCTGCTCAGTTTATCCGAAGATATTGTTAGATTGAGTACTGTAATTTTCAATCTTCTAAACCATACAAAAGTGATTTCGGCTACAGCATTATATACTACACATATCCTCTTGATGGAGGGAAAAAAGAGTGAGGAAGAGGGAAAAGCAGAAGACATGGACTCAGGTTTGTCAACACGTGATATTTAGTTTATGTGCCATTTTGGCCACTTTCTTAATTCTGACTGGAACCTTATGAACGACCATTCAGAGTGCCGGGGCACTGCAGGGCTACCTGTGACTCCTACTATTTACGCATCAAAATTTTCTCACCACTCTGGAGGAGGTCGCTGCCTTCTTCCAATACACAAAGTATAAATTTGTTTAGTTTTCTTCAAATAGGAAGGAATTTCTTTCCATAACATTCCCTAAGGCAGAATCAATCTGTATGTTGCCTTGAACACTACAGGCTTTGGATTATCTGGATGTGAAGCAGCCAGATCACCCCTGAAACTACCCTCCTAAAGCCTAGACTACAGGACCAAATGTACTGCCAATGTCAGCTTTTGCCAACCTTGACAAGTCATCTGAATTATTTTAGTTAGAGACTTCATCTTCTTGAGTATCCAAACTAAATAAGCACAAACTGCTGTCTCTGAATTCAAGATAGCCATCTTCCTGGCTTCTGTTGAGTGATGTGCTAAAAAATAATTAAATTTCAAAATCTTTTGAAAAGAGTTCTCTTGAGGTTCCATTGGAAGTTCTCAATTTATTCCAGTCCTTCCAAGAAAAGTAGACAGGTGAGTTGTCTTGAACTCAAAGTGGATAACTGATGCAGCGGTTTTTATT
>WEKY01060604.1:0-17124 GCA_013390045.1 Picathartes gymnocephalus | reverse complement strand
AAAAAATTAAAAAAAAAATCCCCAAAATGTCCCCTTATGGAACATTAAGTAAAATTTCTGCTCTTTAATCAGCAGCATTAGCGTGACATCTCATGAGGATGTGGTGTGAACAAGGAAGTGGTTCTTGTGCTCAACAGCACAAAGAAACTGTTTGGGTTAGCTCTCAGCAGTGAGTAGTTGTAAATGTCCTTGTTTCTAATTACTTTCAGTGAAAACTATCTTAGTTTGTAATTACTGTCTCCTTGCAACCAAGACGGTAATGATTTGAGCAGAGGAAACACGGCAACTATCACTACACTGAGGACACTACATTGATGGTGGCACCAGCCTTTGATGCTTTGCAGGGTCCCTGTCATTCCCAAATAAAATACTTGTCAGGGAGGACACTGCAGGGTTTAGGAGATAAATCAAAGATGTTTTTATCTAAATATACATACAGTCCATTTGCTTAGTTTCATGAAATGTTTCTTGACAAACTTGAATTTTCTGTAAAAGAAATATACTAATAAATAAATACTAATAAAATAAAAATACTTCAGGCCCCATAGCAAGCTGAGGGAGAAGAGACTGGGGCACATATTAATAGTACAAAGACTACAACTTCGATGTTTTTACAAATGAAGAGTGGGGCTAGTGGTGACCTTTTTCCATCTGGAGGAGGCTGTCACTGGACAGATATGTTTGCACCACTTTCATAAACGTGGCTGGTGGGGATGTCAGGAAAATAACAGAAATCAAGAAACTTGAAACCTTGGAATGCACATATATAGACACTTTACACTTTATCCTTTGTTGACAGAAAGCTAAAAAGGAGCTCTCTTTGGTGTGTTCTGTAGCAGAGTTCTCTGGTGTGTTGTGGGCGGTTATTGTGCAGTGTTATTTGGGGATTTGTGTTGTTGTTCTTGTTCATTCAAATTTCACATTTGTAAGTAACATCATCATGCTTTGGGATCTGAGGGCTGATAGGATAGTGCAGACCCCTATGCACAGTTCTGTGGATGAATGAATATGACGTAGTGGCTCCTAGAACATATTGTCTCTGGGACAGATCACATGCCACTTGCAGCTGCAAACGGAACCCAATGGTTTGTCCTCAGCTTTTGAGTGACCAGAATAACTGCTTCAAGTCATTCAACATAATAATCTCAGTTGGAAGAGCCACCCCAGATCCACCCAACATAGGGATAAGAATTACCGTCTTTTTTCTTGTTGATGGACTTCCCCTGTGTGTACTTATGCAGATACAATGATTGGCTACAGAGTCTTGTATTACAAAGCAGATCACTATTTACAGTTCCAGACAATAAATGGGACCAAGTGTTCCAAACTGACTTTGCAGTTTCTTGTGCCAACACTGTAAATGGCAATGCTGCATAAAATACAATTCTAAGTATATCAACTCATATTATGTACTGGTCGTAGCACAAATGATATTTTTCAGAGTTCCTAAGCCTGACTTGTCTCTTTGGATTGACCTAAGCAGTGTCTCCCACAGAAGGAAAAAGCTGCTGTTGACAAAGGGGCTTCCTAGTGCTGAGGAGCAGGATCTGGCATGGTGCTGTTCTTGTGCTTCTTTGCTCCAAACCCCTCATCGTGTGCCTACAGCAGCCCAGGTGCCTTCATTTTCTGTTGGGAAAATAACCCAAGGAGCTGAATTATTTTCTGCGTCTGTCTGGCATTTGTTGCACACCACTGAGCTTTTTCTGTCAGCCAGGTATAGGCTCTTAAGAAAGGAATCTGAAGGTGCCAGGAAACAGCCCGAGACTGGGAAATGGGGAGGGAAAGTAGAAACACCTCTGCCTGGGTATTAACTGGCAGTGACAAATCACACCAGGAGTGTCTCACAGAGAAATACATGTATACTTGACTGGTGAAACGCAGACTCTTCTGGGAGCACAAGAGCAGGAGTGAAACCATCTGATGGAACTGAGGGCAACAGCAGATTTGTCAGGGCAGAAAAGCTGAAACCTGGCAGGTGTCAGATGGCTCTTTACCCACTAACTGGCAGCTGACAGCCATTCCTGGTGCCCCTGGGCCAGGAAAAATAGATGAAGCACAAAGGGGAAGAATAACAATGAGCCGTTTAGCCATGAATGTTAACACTTGTTCTTGAAGCCAGAGTTTCAAATGGAAAAAAATAAATGATCCCTTTCTTTTAAGCTTTGCTTTTTATGTATCTTCCTATGGGAGGAACTCTGTGCTACTTCGTAAGGGGCAAACACGTGCTGTTTAATATTCCTTGGCCAATAAACTTCTTCCTGATATACAAATAAAGGGCCAGCCTGTTCTCAGTCACACATGCTGTTTATGGAGCATCACTGGGAAGGGCCTCTGTGCAGTTTGGGGCAGCTCCAATTATCACGAAATGCTGTGCTTGTGCTGTCACTTCTCTTTGACACCTGTACTGAGCACACTAAAGGACAAGGGCGCTGAAGTAATCTTTTTCCCAGCTGTGTCTTGGAAGGAGCCAGAGCTGGGCAAAACTCTATACCACTGTATTTGTTGTCTTTTATACCTTGATATGCATTACTGAATTTCATACAGCGATGATCTATGTATGCCAGACTGTTAATCATTACAGTTTCAGGTCCGGCTGAGTAATGCTGGCAAGGGACAAAAGATGGCTTAAAATGTTGCTGCAACTTTTAACACAGACTTGGTTCTCAGAGATTGTTCAGCAATCTTTGCTTCTTATTTGATAAATTTATATATTTATATGTTCATGTATATATTCTGATTTTAATCTATAATTTTACTGCTAAGTTTAGAATTGGGCCACTTCAACTATTCCATATATTCCTGCTTCTGTACTAGGCCTATTCCCACAATATTTGAATGCCTTCCAATAATAACTAAGTTCATGACTGCATTCCTGTTCTCTTTGCCACTCTGGAGGAGCAGAAGAGAATGTAAGTATTTGCTGAATTTTTAGTTATATGCATGTATATCATCCTATCCTTATATTAATTAGAAGATTCACACTCCAAGGGATGCTCTTCACTGACCGTCCAGGAATCTTCACTGAATTACTCTGGCCAGAAATTTTACCTCCCAGATATAAAGAATCTGCAGTCTTTCCAGTAAGAGTTTATATATCTTCTGGATCAAAAAATCATGAAATTACAGAATGAGTAAGGCTGGAAGTGACCATCAGCACGGTTATCTGGTCCCATCTCTCTGCTCAAGCCAGGTTTCCTAGAGCACATTGCACAGGATTGTGTCCAGATTCTGGAATATCTCCAATGAGCCAGACTCTACAGCCTCTCTGGGCAATCTACCCCTTTTGTGGTCACCTGCACAGTAAAGAAGTTCTTCCTCATGTTCAAGGGGAACATCCTGGGCACCAATTTATGCTTATTGCCTCTTGTCCTAATGCTCAGCACCATGGAGCAGAAGCTGGTCCATCCTCTTGGCGCCCTTCTTTCAGGTATTCCCATATATTAATGAGGTCCCCTCTCAGTCATCCCTTCTTAAGACTGAACGGGCCAAGCTGCCTCAGCCTCTCCTCATAAGAGAGCTGCTCCTGTCCCATCATCATCTTTGTAACCCTCTGCAGGTCTTGCTTTAAAGCTCTGTGTCTAGACTAGGCAAATATTTCACTCCTATTTTTTCCCTTTTCCTTCCTTATTTTCTTCTTATTCTGCAATGCAACTGATGGCTTTTGTTCGACAAAACATGGTATTGTGCAGGGGCTTTCTTTATAGAAAAGAAGAATGAACTCTATTTATGTTCCAACAGATTTAACTCTGATAGGGAGGAAAGGATATTCTTTGAGCTGTTACTGTTTTATAAAGTAGCTTTAAGGATGTTCTGCCTGTCTCTTTGTTACCTTTGTTATCTTCAGGACTTGCATGTGTCCCTGCCACTGGTCTCTAGGTCTAACCACATATGTTTTTTGGTCAACCTCTGATATTTTCTGTTACATGAACCTGCCTTCACAAGCTACGCACTCATAACCTCAGCAGTAACAAGGTTGGCTCAGCCACACAAAAATGAGTTCTTGAGCAAGAGGAGCAGCCTCTGCACAAGTCTGGGGTCAAGACACTGTGCTGACACTTGTGTCTGTCATTCTGTAAGCAGGCAATGTGCAGGACACTGTGCAAGGATCTGCAGGGACTCCTCCACCCCACACTTTCATATGCTGCACTTAAAACCCCAGAGATGACCCAGCACAAGTGCAGGAGCTGAGGGCCATTTATCTAGAATCAGGAGTTTATTTTCCAGAGTCCTGCTGCATTTGCTGCTTGTCAGATACTGCTGTCCTTCTGTCGAGTTGGACACTAACAACTCCCAGTATCATTTTGCCTCTCCCTGCTGCTGGGCAGCAGAAAATGCGGTGCTGTCTTCACTTCTCCCGTGGCTGCCAGCTGTGTCTGTGTTCCACTTGCAGTGTGAGCTGTAGGAGAAGGTGATTCATTTGGAAAGTGTCGAGGCCTAGCTGCCAGTGAGCCAGCAGCTCCTGAAGCCTGGGCCTCCCTGCTGGTCGGAGCAACTTCTAGAAACATTTTGGTTGATGCTTTTATCCTGCTCCGCTGCCACACAGATTTTGAGAGCATTTTGCTCTATTCACCAAGGCAAAGGGACTGCTGGGCAGTTTTTGTCACTCTGTCTGTCCAACAGCCTGCTCATTTTTGGGGACAGAGATCTTAGTACCCTTCTAAAGAACCTGCTGTATCACAAACTTTTGCCTTGATGTTATTCTGCATTCAGAAGTTGATTACAGTGTGTCTGCCTCTTTACATCAGGTCTGCACACTGTAAAGTACAAACTTCAGCCAACAAACCAGCACCAGGCTCACACAATGCAACCTACTGTGTCATCCACAATATTGCAATCAAAAGTATTTGAAATTACAGGAAATCTGCTCTGTGTTGAAGGGAGTCTTTCTGCACCTGGGAAAACCCCTGTTGTGGTGCTAAGGCAGGACTTCCTTAGCTATTTAACAGCCATCTAATTGTCATCCTAGCTCTGAAATATTAGACTGCAATTGACCAGTGCTGCAATCTGCTTTTAAAGGAAACATTTTGATAAGTTCAAATACTTCAAAAAGATTGGAAGGTTCTCCCTTTTGTACTTGAAGAACTTTGTTAATATGTTAAATATTCTAAAAAATTAAAGCTAAGGATTTCAATAGGAAAGAGCACAAGTAACTTTTTACTTAGCTTATAACCACAGATTTGGAAATGCCTGGTCCATCTCTAGTAGTTTTCAATTGTGTTCACATTTTTCATCACAGTAAGACACAGATGTTGCACATCCCAGTCTGAACTACAGCAGATGCCACCAGGACGTGATTTTTCAGACAAAGCCAATGCAGGTAATGCTCCTGTCTTCCAGTGCATGCATACACCCAGGTACTGTCATACATCAAATATATCAGCCAGGCAGAGTGCTTTACTGAGTCATGTACTGGTAATCACAGACTCAGCACAGACATTTCGATTGCTTAATGTTGAGTATGATGAAAGAAAACAAACCAAAAAAACAACTGAGGCCCCAGAGCCTTTATACACAAAACTGAGTTGCCTCTAAAGATCATGCTGTCACAGAGAGGTCTCCTGTTGGATGGCATCAGTTCACAGTTATGATATGCTGTGGTGTAATTTAGCAAAAACCACCACTGGGAATCAGCTGGGACCGCTTTTCAGCTCAACAAACCATGCCTCAGATGAAGGAACGTATGCTCAAGCTCTCACAGATGTGCAGTGATTGTGCAGCCAGCTCCACTTCTGCAGGTTTGAAGCAATTATCCCAAATGAAGGATGAAATGTTACAGAAATCCAGCCCCTCCCATCAAACTTCCCTACTGACTGAACTTGGATGACTTCACCACAGTATGAGGGTGGAGTAAAGTAGCAGAGAATTGCATTTTTCCTGCAGTGACCTCAAAGGAGGTAAGACAGAGAGTAAAAAGTGAGGCAGGTGGATGTACCTATGATCTTTTCCAAAGTTATTAATCTTGCTGTACTTGTTTTCAAGGGAAAAATTTGTAAAAGTGCCATGTTGGCTTGCACACAGCTGCCATGCCCCTACCAGCTGTTTCAGCTGACCTCAAAGTGTGTCCCTTGAAAAATGAATGGGCGCATGTACTTTAAATTTCAATCCTGCTTAGTTAGCAAAACTTTTTGTACAAGTTCAAAGAGTTCTAAGAAATGGATAAAAAACGTCAAGTATAATCGATTCATTAGCATGCATTCTCACCCAGTAAAGACAGGATCTTGAATCCTCCTTTATATATTAATTTAGAGCACATTTTATTTATTAAATCTACGATATGAGTAACATTGTATTAGCCTTTAATTTCATCAGGAAATGTAATTATTGAATGTTTTATTAAAGTCTTGGTTTTTTCAGTAGCTGCTATATTTTTTCAAGGCAAGTTGTGCAAGGCCTAACAACAACATAAAAACAATTAAAGCAAAAGAGGAATGATGACTGTATTAGGATGTTAGGTAACTATCAGTATTAAAAAGTTTAACAAGCACAAATGACATTTTTGTACATCAGGTTTTTTTGCCATTTCTGTAATATATCAGTACAATAGTCACATGCTGTCAAATAGATAACAAACAAGTGTAAGTGGTCATACACACTGATGCACATTAGTTTTTCAGTTCCTATCAATCACATTCAACAAAAACATCAAGATAGCTGAAGAGCCTGACCCTACTTTTGCAAGCTGATCGATGCACACAGCTGCTAACTCAAGACACAGGAGCTCTGGGTGGATGCAAGATCTGTGCTGGTGGATCACTTTACAGGAGGGGTCCTTTGTTAGGAAAATGTGGACTAATAACAAGTGGAAACTGCTCACTCATGAGGTTAAACTACCCAGGAACCAACTAGATTATTCTACTTGCTCCGAGACCTTGCATAAGAGTGTTTCCCCAAAGCAAAATCAGTAAGTTGTGGAATAGCTTCCTTCAAGCATTTACAACTTACTTAAATGCAGATTATTCCCTTGGGGCCTATAAAATGTATTCTAGCTGCAGAGTTTAGGACTTTAATGAATAAATATAATGGTATGCCAAAACCTTGCATCTACTCTAATCCTTTTCAGTCCATGGTTTTGTTTCACTAACAATTCACTATGGAATGAAATGGCAGAAATCTGAGTAATTTTGGTTGCTATTAAAATACTGTATATAAACAGGAAAAGTCAGAATAAGGCATTCTCAATGCAAGCTTGAACAATGTACGTTTTCATGCCCAGTGGAACAACCATTTCAATTTCTTCTCAGAAGCAGTGGAATGTTGTGGTGTTTGTTTTTTTATTTTGCATGTAAATCCCCAAATATTTTTTCAATTTTACAGATAAAAAGCATTATTTCATACATCAGTTTTAAAAGCATTGGTTTGGTATTTCCTTCCATTTTGTCTGCTGAATGACCATGAAACTGGAAGGAAACAGTTCAAAGAAACTCACAACATAGATAAGACACCTACGTCCATAAAACCAAACAAAACAGCATTTTGTTTCAAATGCCACCTAGAAACACTAGATAGATGAAGTATACGCATTATGGTAGGTAGTTAATAATCCCCATGTTTTTACCTGCCAGTATTACTGCAAATTACACTGTTTCCATGACATGCCTAATGGAACAGTTTACTATTTTCATAAGCAGTCACATGCACTGAAGGTAGGATCACCAGGCGGGGCCTTTGGCACCCCGAAGCAGAACCAGAGAGGCCAAGCTTACTAATCTCTCTCGCCAGATGACAAGGTAGCTGGTGTATGAAATGACACTTCTCCGCTGACACGAGTGAGCAACGTCGACCTAAGGCATTTCTTCTGGAGCCGCTGCTGCCGCTTCCTGAGTGGGTTTCTCCGCGGGCTGGGCCTCGTGGCTGGGGGCTGCGCTGTGGCCAGGCTTGTGGCCCTCATGGGCGCTGTGGCTGCTGGCGCTGCCGAGGCGTGTGGAGGCCACCACGGCTTTCACTGCGGCCTGGGAGAGAGAGGACCAAGCAAACAAACATTCCTTAGGGGGCACGGCATGATAGCGAATGGAACCGCGTTTGGTCTTCCTGGGAACGTCACGTTTGGATACCTGCCTGGGCCTGGGTGCGTTTAGAAGGCCACCTGGAATACGAGATTGAGGTTTAAAATTGCTGCTTTCACAAGGTTACAGGTTGGGTGACATGAACACAACTTTTTTTTCAGCTATACCTGGTGCTGCTTTTTGCTTTTTTTTTTTTTTTCCAGTTACTTCAGGTGTCCCATGTTGAAGTTGGATGGCAAAAAAAGAAAGTCATAATCTTCTGTCATATTAATAACAACAGTATTATCACTGATTATTCCATATTCCATGAAAATGTCACGAAGGAACACAATATTTATCACTATTGCGCTATTCCATATGCCAAGCACAATGTTGTGGAGCACATGGGCATCTTCCTAAGTATAGACATATAAAAATACACTTTGGGAGAAGGCTTTCATATCACGTGAAATATCACAAAATGAAAACACACATGAAGACAGTTATATTAGCCCTTGCCTTGAAGAGTTTTATTGCCTGAAAAAAGCAAACATACAGAGGTGATGAAAAGAAATGCTAATCTCTGTGTGTGACAGCTTAAGATATTTTTGACTTGGCAGCTCTTGCTTATGCTTCAAAGAAGTGGGTTTGCAGGAAGAGATGAAGAAGATAGCAAGTTTTGTGGATTCTCTGGAGAGGTAATCAGGCACACAAAAACCGCACACACACAAAAGAAACAAACAAAAAACTCCCACAAAAGATAAAAAGGGAAAAAATATGTTAAAAACAGACGACATAACAGATAACATAAACATTGTCAATAAAAAAAAAATTCATCTGCAACAGATTATGAAGGAATACTATAAGGCATAAGCCAAAGAAAGTGGCAAGAACTTAAAGGAAAAAATTACAGATATCCTCATTAGTGGTGAGAGGACTTTGGAAAACTGATTACAAACAGAACAAGCCACTCAATGATACTATGTCTAAAGACACTTTCAATGTAATTTACTCTCACAAGCAGTGCTGGATGTTTATGAAACAAATTCAACACAGCCTATGGGAAACTGCATCCTGACTGAAACCTTTAGACTTATTCTTTAAAATTTGGCTTTACATAAAAAAAGCCTGCTGATAGACTTTTATGTTGGGAAAGAGGAGATAGTTACGGATTATTCTTACTAACAAAACAACAGCTAAAACTTGTACTCACTACTTAGATGTCTGCTTTGATTTTATGTTTTTGACCAGGAATTAATTGTCTAAAAATTTATTGTTTCTTTTACAGATATATTAGTGGAAAATTATTAACTCTACAAGAACTGCTAACTTCAATCCATCCTGTTAATAACTGGAGATGTGATAATGTAATCTTTAGCAGAGAAACAATGAGGAAGTAAACTTATAAAAAGCAATAGTTTGTAATCACAAAAGGATAAATTGATTAACTGTCAGGGTCTAAATTAAATGAGCTTCAAAAAAATATCTCTTGTGTAAAAATATAAACAAAATCAAAACATCAATGTGAATTATAGATACAATCTCTGAGAACTTTGTAAATGACAAAAGAAATCTCTGTGCCCTGTAGAGATTCTCTGCTACAATTCTCTACTAAAAAAAATAGCAAAGCCAAAGTTAAGACTCAGTATTTTGTAAATTGGTTTTTGTATGGAATTTACTAAAGCTCTCAGTTAAGTTGCTTTTTACTCTAATTCCCCAGGGCTACAACAGCAGCTTCACTGTAGCTGTTGCTAACAATTTCTGTGCTGAAGTATCCCTGGAATTATCTCCTGAGCAGATGAAAGTCTTTAAAAACTGTAAAAGGGATTAGGGGAGAAGAAAGTTTCCTGATGGTATGTCAGTCAGGTGCTGTTTGCACCAAAAGATGTTTCCCTTCTTTTCCCCATGGTAGGTGGGTGGACGGGATGGTAAAGGAGCATCCTGGGGACATATTATGGACCTACACATCTGAAACACTGACTCTAGTTCATACAGAAGGATGTCTTAAACCTCCTGCCTTGTATTGATAGGTACAGGTAACTCAGGGTGGGTTAGGGATCAAAATATACTTTAATAGACTAATTTTATTCTAGATTTATGGATGCTCATTAAGAAATTACTCAGTATGTTGTTCTTTCTGGTCAGTATTCCAGGGATGCACCAGAAATACAGGACAGATGGATGGACAGAAGCAAGAAAGGAAGAAGGGAAGAAAAGATAGAAAGCAAGGACTTTGTGAAAGCTGTGTACATCCTCAGCAGTCCTATCTGTGTAGATAGAGTTTTCAATCAACTTCAGACATTTTTGTTAGTTTGGCTTCAGTCATCGACTAAATCAGCTTCAAATTTCTTCAGTCTTCATCAGACATCTTAAATAAAAAGCTTCTATAGCACCATGGAATGTTGCCCTCAAAAATGTGCAAGGTTTCTGCAAGGCAACTAATTTAATTGCATGCTTTCACAGCCAAAACACAGACCATGAGCAGAGACTTGCCTTAAGTTTACGCCGGGCATTGAATTCTTGAAGTTTCTTTTGTGCGTTGTCCATATGTGCAAAGTTTATTGCCTTCCCTGTGACCCATGGGTGCTGCAAAGCCTGTAGAGTGGTGAGGCGTTTCTTGGGGTCTAAAACAATCAACTTTTTAACCTGCATTGCAAGCAAGAAATACAAAAACTGTCAACCTTGTTTTTCACTCAAATTTACCTATTTTTGCATTTGGGGGCTCTGGTCTTGGTTTGGGGAGTATCTTAGGCAAGACATTCTAAGAAACCAACAACAATTTTCATTTGTTTCTTTGCAAGGATTTTGCTTCTGGCATTTCTTGGTGCTCCATAAATACCATCTGATTAAGACAGCCACTAAGGGGGAAGAGAAAAGAGAAAGAATCAACTGATTACCAACATATTAAGGGTATGTACTAATGCAGATGACCTATATCTATCATAGGCTCTTTCACATCTGAATTGTCACAAAAACCCTAAGAGATTCTCAAAATCTCTGAGCAGTATCTGTACTTTTGGATTTGGACAAGTTTTAAACTGGATTAGACGATTTAAATTATCCGCATGCAGCTCATACAGACTCGTACCACACAGTCCCTGTCAGGTACATCAAAAAGGAAATGTTTCTTTCAGTCACTGCAAAACCTCATGTACACACACACAAAAAAAGCACTGTACAAGTGTTTCTGTCTTAGCCAACTCTGAAACAAATGCTGTTTACACCATTCCTTCCATCACCAAAGCCAACAAACCTGCACTTCTACAAACATGACAGTGGGATATTTTTGGGAAAAAGGCACTGCAAACATACCCCTGGGATTGGAGATGATCCTGCTGGATACAAAGTGTGTCCAGTCAAGCGACATTCCATGGGTTTTATTGTCTCTCTTGACAAGTGGTGTTTTAAAAAAAGGAGAAAGGTGAGGATGGAGTAACCAGGTACAGAGATGGCACTCTGCAGAGCCACACTTACCCAGCTCTCCTGACTGCAGACCCTCTTGGAGCAGAGTGCAAGTGATGGCACAGGGCACTGCTCCTATGTGCCCAGGGGTGAGGGAAAACTTGCTTTAGGGTTCTCTGAAATTTCCCTACAAAGAGCTTTTATAGAAAGTTGGTGCCCTGAAGTGGGTGCAGGAGAACAGGCATTGTGGTGAATACTGGTTATGTCTCCAAGGAAGACCTTGAGTTAAGCAAATCACTTCAACTGAACACCAAACTGCCCACAGCATGGGTTTAGAGAGTCATGGTCATCATCCTTATCTACAATTTGCCATGCAATGTTCCTGAAAAACCTGAAAGTCTGAGCTTTACTTTACTAAAACAGTTTGGAGCAGCTTGGGCAAAAGGTTTATCTGCAGACTTCTGTTTATCTGGCAGTAAATTATATTTTTTTGGCTTTAGAAAATCTCCATATCTCATAAAACAACAAAAAAGCACTTTGAACTTCTATAGTCCTTCCATTTGAAATATCCTGAAGTACTTCACTAACACCAATGATGTGGCATTTTGTGGCACAGTTTGAATAAGTAATATGGAACAGAGCACTTGTGTTTTCAATGCTAATGAAATAACTGAATTATGCAAGTTATTATTGATAAAAGGCAAACTCAAGCATACCTATCTTTGCAGATCAGTGTCTCCTGGATCCAAATTACTTTATCCAGTAATGAAAGAATACATTGCAGATAGCATGCCAGTCCTTGCATTTTGCTAATGGACCATATTTAAAAGTAAACAGTCTTTCCTCACTTACTAAAAAAACACCAAACCTTAATGGACAGAAAAAGTATGTCAGAAAAAGCACTGGGGGGAAAGTTTCATTCCTGTTTATATTCTTCCCCAAAATTCAGGCTTGAAAACTGCACAAAAAGAAGGGCTTATTTCTACATTCCCCTGAATTTATTTGCCCAGAAAAGAGGAATGGTGAAACACTTCAGAGCTGGAAGGAAAGGCAGGCATACATGATCACTGTGACAGCTGCCAACAATCTATGGCTTACTTCACAGAGGAAACCTGAATATCCATAGTTCTGAGTGCAAAATTACAGCACTGTACTAACAGGGGATATTAACAGCACGTCAAAAAACAAAGACAAGAGGAAACAAATGTGAAAAATTAATTAAGCAATTATTCTGCACCCACCCCAACATGGAGTCTTTCTCAGTGGCAGAAATATTAAATAATCCAATCTCATTTTTGCTTTACTTACTAAATCCTTGGCATTCAGAGACACATCGTCCCACCAGGGGGACACAAAGTCATATTCACAGTTCAGGATTCTCTTAAACATATACTGATCTCCCCGTTCATCATAAAATGGTTCAAAGCCACAAAGTCTGCAAGGATAAAAAAGAAATTAATTTATCAAAATTTAATTAGTCTTGGGTTGTTAGAAACAGTTAATTGTAGTATTTTTCCCTACTTTGTGTCCTATAGATGGCTTTGGGAACCCAGATCTGGATGTCCTCATGAACTCCTAATTCTACAGAGCAGAGAGGAATGTCGTCATAAGCAGTCTTAAGCACTAGGAAAGGCTTTCCTAATTGTAATTTTTTTTATTTTCACATGTGTTTAATTGGAACTATTAATACAGGATCATAGAACACTTATCAGAATCCCTGTCACTCTTGCCAGAGGAATAGGAATTAGCTGCGGAAACCCATCTTACACATGAAGTTACAAGTTTTTATATAGCCATTTAGGATTGATTTTTAGCTGTGCTCATTCCTGTACATATTTTCACCCTTTCAGCCCCAATATGTAAAAACCTTTAGTAGGTTTTAACGATCAGCCCTCATCTTTACTTAGGTAACCTACATACAATCTAGAAGTCTTGTGTTCTCACTAATGACTGCATTTATAAATATATTGAATAATACAGATCCCAGCAGAGATCACACTGCTGGCCCCAGGGAAAGAAAACTCATAGACATGGTTTCCATTTGTAAAATGTCCTTTTTCATTGCTTCACTGCACCTTAATCATGCCTGCACACATAATCATATTTTTTAAAGTGAATTTCCTATTCAGCCAGTGTGTGATCTGAGCTTAACAGAAAGTCTATCTGCTCCTTTGCCTCCCAAAAATGCAACAAGCAGTAACAGGTTGAGAGGAAAACAAAAGCAGATCATAAAGATCAGGAGAGCAACAAATCTACAAAAGCCTTACATTTTAACTTGTTTTTGTATTTTTAAACACAATCAGTGTGCTTACTGTCCTGAAAAAGGAGGCTGAGGTTCAAGGAAGAAATGTGGTTTTGGGAGTGGTGCATAGCCGTGGGTGGAACAGCTGCATCACATTCCACTGCTGAAGAGGAGAAACGCCTCATTGTAAGCACATTCTGGGCACATTATTTTTCCAAGTGTGGCAGAGATGTATTAAAACACAAGGATGCAGCCTCCAAACCTTGTGCTTCAGTAGATGGTGGCCAGCCAGAGCCCCTCTGGTGCTCCCCTCCTGCTTGCTGCCTCTCCCACCTCCATTTCTGGGCTTGCAGCAGGTCCCTGCTGCCCCCATGGAACACCCCTGCGCAGGGCCCCTCGCTGGCTCAGCCCAAACTGCCTTTGGGATCCGGGTGACTGATTACAGTAAGAACCTGCTTAAGCCTCCTAAGTGAACTCTCTGTTTTTAACTGTAACTCATTACTATCACCTATTGTTTTCTTATTAACAATTTCCATAGAAACTTCTATAGAAAAAATAAGCTTCTACTTAAAAATCCATTTCAGCAGGCAGATTTTTTTTTTTTTTTTTTTTCTGCATGCCAAAATAGATGTGTAAATCTAGAGGTGTGATTTCAAATAAGATTAATTAAATCAGTGCAAGACCTAGTGTGGCTGCTCTTGATTTCATTTTATTTTGAAGTAACATTTTATTATTGTGATTCACTTTAAGTTGATTACCTACAAATAAAGGAAAAGTCAAGGTAAACAGCTTAAAAAACAACTAAAAATGACCAGATGGTGTTTTGTGTCCTAAGCTAGTAAAATAACACCTTTAATTAAATCCACATGATTTCAACTACAGGCAAAGCTTCTGTATTTGTTGACCACTGTCTGCATCTCAAACATGCAGAAGGACTTCTAAGCTGCATTAGGAATACTAAAGGACTGCTTTTCTTGACTTTTAAAACTATACATGTAGCTTCCCTGGAATTATGACCGTTATCACCAGTAGCTCTTAATATAATTTGCCTCAGGAAAAGCTGTTCTGTGAAAATATGTGTCAAAGTCTTTTTAAATCAAATGGTAAGTCCACACTGATTAATGGCAAGATACAGTTTTATGCAGATCCTCTGTAGCATGGTTGTTAATTCTTACATCCACTCTATTTTGGGGGGACATAGGGGAATGGTGGTTTGTTGGTTTTTTTTTGACTCTATGGAAGTGGGTTTCTTTTACTGAACTATGAGACTGAGATATGCAACATTGTCCTCTGGACTCCAGGATTAATGTCTTAGTAATTTTACATGTACCTTTCTGGTCTCAGTTTCTAATCCATCAGACATACTGATCCACAAAGCTTTACACACATAAAAGGGTTTTAAATATGGAGTACTGTTAAAGCTAAATGGAAGAGACAGCCACGTGGATTTTTGCCTGTCTTGTTCCTGTAGATCAAATTTGATTTTGAGGTGGGAGTAGGACAGGATTAGAAGGAGGAAGAATAGCAGGGTATCTATAGTCATGCAGCCCTATCCAGGGTAGGAACTCACACACTTGTGTTTAGACACATGCAGAGGTTTAGTGTGGCTTGGGAGCATCCCCTGAACAGCTGGAAGGTTTTGAGAAGCTACATATAGAAAATGCCACACCAGATATTCAGATAGGAATTGTTTGGAGTTTGGTTGGAGCTTGCTTACACTTGAAAACAAGTTCTGCTTAAGAAAATTCTTACTTTGAAGAGCAGCAACTTCATTAAGCCTTGAGTAACTAGGAAAGTCCATAACTTAATGTAGGTGGCTTTGAAAGGGGCAAAAAAAGTCACCTCTCCAGTCTTAGGGATCACATTGCTGGCAAATTTCACATCTCTCTGTCATGAGTGGAAACCTTAGAAATGACAAGAAATGAGCACCTGGCAGGCAATATCTGAGATGTGATCTTCAACACAAGGTCTGGATCTTAAATCAGACCTTGACACAAAGATACACACATTTTAAAAGGAGCAGATAACAAAATAGAAATCAGGAATATTGTAGCCTATTATTTACAGGTACCCAAAAGGAGACCTGTGAACTATTTGAGGCTTCTGTGCAGAACAAAAGATGTTTTCTATCATTACCATCAGAGTGTTTATATATCCTTACATGGACTTTTAGTATAAACTCTAGACAATATAATTCTTTCTTTGCAAAAGATGAATATAACTTTATTATTGCACACTGTACTTGCTGGACATAGTTAATCCTAGTACGAGAGGGATAATGGCCCACATGTATAAAATCCTCCATATATTTAAGATACACATGTAAAATATAATTTCCTTCCCATAATAGCATCTTAGAAATGTTGCATATTACTACACAAGCCGTCTTAGCATTGTCATTCCCAAGGGTCTAAATTAAGTCTCATAATTATTCTCCCATAAAGAGGAGAGTCAATGTATAATATGCAATTTCTCTTCTCAATAACCTTCCTTTGAAAGATTCAATCAATACAGTAAAGTAATTACAATTCTTACTAATCAAATCATGACTAGCCACAGTAAGACTTAGACACAAATGCCTATTTAAACACAAGTGTTTGGAACTTTTGGTCTATACTCGTTCACATTAATAGCATGATTCTGCACAGATCTTGCTGCTGTTCAGGAAGAAGTGTTATATTTATCAAATATTTAAACTGAGTGGTTTGCCATGCTCCTCTAGGTTTTGACTTCCTTCAGTAAGGTTAGGAATATAGTTATTAAAGTTCAGGATCTTGCCTTTTCCAATGGCACAGCTCATAGTGTCATGAAATCCTGTGGGTGCTACAAAGTAAACCCCATGGTAGCACTGTCTGCACTTACAGGATGTATGTGATAATTCCCAGGGACCACATGTCCACCTCAGGGCCATAGGCACATCCCCGTAGTATCTCTGGTGCTGCAGAGGACAAAACACTTGTCAGTAACATGAAATCTAAGTGAAGAAATAACAGTCACAAAGTCAATTAAAGTCCATGCACAGTCATGTCTTTTATAAAAAGTTAGGACTGTCCCTTTATGCTCCTAATTAGGCAAATTATTCCCTTCACAAAATATAAAACAAGAGGAGTCATGCCCAAGCAGAGCCAGAATAAAATGAGAAGTGTACTTTGGTATCAAATTGTTTTTAACGTTTTTTGAAAGGAACCACAGAAGCTACAGCTGCACTGGACCTACAATGTGACCAAGGAGGTGGTGCCTTAACTTCCGTATTTTACTTAGTGTTTTCATAAATACATCAACAACAAAAAGAGGGCCGGTGAAAATCTCCATCCTTTATTGGACACAGAGGCAAACATTGGAACCAAAGATGAGGAAAAGGCTGAGATGCCTTCTTTGCCTCAGTCCTCAACAGTAAGGCCTGTTATCCTCAGGGAACCAGCCCCTGAGCTGGCAGACAGGGACAGAGAGCAGAATAGACCCTGTTCAATGCAGGAGGAGGGAGGCAGTGACCTGCTG
>WEKY01060603.1:337-17881 GCA_013390045.1 Picathartes gymnocephalus | reverse complement strand
TGAGGTCTCCTATCAAATTTTTATTGTGCAGTTGACAGCTGCCAAGTGTTGCAGACATCACATTGCCAACCCCCGTCTTTTGAAATGCCCATCTATGAAGAGGACAGCTAATTCCCTGTACCAGGATACACTAACTTTCCGTGTTTCTCTTTGTGTATCTGCATGTCTGATTTCACGCTGTACTCGCATATTGTTGCAGTAAAGGTCAAGCAGAATACTGATTATATTATAGGTCTAAAGCCACAGCCCACCTTCACAAAATTTCCCTGTTCAAAATTCCATGTCCTTCAGCAGGACTTTTGCAAAACATACAGTTGTAGGTTCAGATCTCAATAAATGGTACAGTCGTTATTATATATACTATATCTGCACTGTTGGACACTGCAATAGCCAGAATGAACAGATGCTCAGGAAACTATTTAGTGGCATATGGCTGACCTTGTCATCTCATAGAAGGTTTTGAAACACTGCTTATATATCTTTTTTATATAATTACAGAAAACTATTTAATGTTTGCTCATGCTTGCTGAGAATAAGGAGGGCCATAAATCTGGATTGCAGAGGAACATGAGTACAGCTTACAGCAACAGTGTGGTTTAAAAGAAATGTCTTATCATTTAACTTGAAATTACATTATTGTAACATTTTGGAGGCTTGAGTGAGCAATTATAGAAGTAATATATCTGCAGCACTACAGAAACATAAGTACTTACAGAAAATTAAAACTAAAAACCAGACCAATTTTCCTGAAAATCTTGCCTTGGAATTATTGCATGTATTTTCAGTCACCTCATAAAATCTGCTGTTTCTTATGGTTGAGCTGAGTACCAAGGATCACCTTAAATGACATATCAAGTTGGACTAGATGAGAGAACTATCTCAGCTTTAAGCAAGGACAAGAAATTACAGTGGCAGAAATCACAAAATGTAGTACAAAAATCTCTTCAGAGAAATGGTAATAACGTATGTTACTAGTATGCAATTTTTTGACACCCAGCTTTGTCTTCAGGGACATATGACAACGGTTTACTTCTCAATCACAGAAATGACACTGTTTTTATACCAATTATCTTTTACTCTTAGTCTGTAAGTCATTCATCGTTTTTCTGTTCTTCTGTCAAGTTTTGGTCATTCCATCAAGAAATAGATAGAGAGTTTTGGGAATTAGATCCCTAATTACATGTGAATAATTAACAAATTGAAACTAATTACAGTAATATTTAATATATACAGGGCTAAAAATTATTCACATAAACTGTTTGGATCTCTTCTTAAAAAACTGGCAACACAGCTGGCCACTTTTTCATAGTTATTATTTCTGTCTGAAAATTACCACATTCTGAGATGGTGATGAGTGACTATGAAATGTGAAGGTTGCCAGCTGTAGTGAGATCAAAGATCTCTTTCCCTGCCTGCAAATTGCCACCATAAATGTACTGTCACAAACCACAATGTTATAAGACATGTGTTGCCACTTCTCTGGTCAAGAAATTATATAACCTCATATTGGTTTTCAACACCTGCACTATTTACAAGCATTTGAGTCCTTGCCGACTCAGTCCCTGAGGACAGCAATGCAGTCTTATGATCTGTTAACCATGAGGATTCATTTCTGTTGTCATGTTTTGCTATAATTAAAACTGCCTGTTCAGTCATTTATAGTAAGCCTGAAAACCCAACTCAAAACAGAGGAGCTGAGAACGTAGATTTTCCAAGCCACACATGGGCTACTCAGAGTATATAAATAAAACACTCTCTTCACTTTTTCCACTTTCATAGTTTTGTTTTCTTCCATCTCAGTGTCCCATTCTCTTCTATCCCCACTGCTCACGTACCTTCCAGCATGTGTGGCTTTGTAACCTTGTTTCTAAACCTTAGAAACTCTTCTTCTAAGGAAAGAAAGGGAGGATGAGTATCTCCTGCCTATGGTGGGAAGTGATACAGGATTTGGACTGGTCCAGGAAATCCATAAGAGATAGTTTCCCGTTTTTAAAACATTCAGACCAAATTCATTCACGTGTTCACATAGTACTCTGCATTGAATCTGGATTGAAAAATGAATTCCAATTATAATAAAATATATCATTGGATCCACCTGCTTCTAGAGCTTTAGGGCTGGGTCTTTAAGAAGCCCTTCTTTGCTCAGGAGAGGTCTGGTGGAGATTTATTTACAATGAAAACCAAGCAAAAAAAAATAGACAAGAATTGCAGATTTGTGGACATCAGACAGATAACAAAACTGTTACAAAACAAACGCAAAATGTGCAGATTTTATCTGGAATTAAGTCAGGTGCCATCTGGAATATTTAACAGATTAAGTGAATGTCTTTCACTGGGTTATTTGGATTAAGATCATTAAGACTGCCTAGAGATAAAGGAGACCAAAAAAAAAGAAGAATAAGAACATAAGAACACACTAAGAAAAAACTGCAGAAGTCAGTAGCTTTCCATGGTATGCCTGTAGAAGATATAGAGTGATAATAATATGGTGGTTCTTCCATGCCCTAACTTTTGTTGGTAGAGCAGCATAAGGTTGCTCTTAAAATACACATGTCCATTCTCTAAAATTCACATTGAAAGTAGCAAAGGTAGTAGTCATTGAAGGCAATCAGATATTATGTTGAAAGAGTTTTTGGTTTTGTTCTCTCTAAAACAGATTATCAACCTCTAATTATGGCAATTCAGAAAATAGTACACTGAGTGAGATTAAAAGATAAAAGAAGAAATGGAGAAAAAAGTTGTTACTCACTGGTGACACAGCAACATTAACTTTTTTTTCCGGGCTACTGAACATCTATGGCAAAAGCAGAACATTAAACATTGCTGATGTTTCCTGATTTGTCCTTCATTAGAAACATCACAACAACATATTTTATCCCAGTATTTGTTCATGCCCAAGAGTGGCTCAGAGAAAGCACAATAAGATGAAAAAGGAGATGTAACTCAGTAAAAGTTTGTCTCAATCTCTAGTATAAGCATAGGATAATGCAGGTTCACTGCAGCTATTTAATAGATGGATTCCTGGACCAGTTATAGAGCTGTTTTGAACATATTACTTTACTCTCCAAAGTCTCATTCTACCCATCTCTAAAATGAAAACATTAACACATATTCCAAATAAAATGCTGATAGACCTGTAAGCAAAAAGCACTCCTTATGCTTTCACTACGGATGTGTCAGCCTTGCTTTCTCCAAATTTCTGAAAAGAAGTCAGATCTCTTGTGATATCACCTCAGCAGTGTTAGCTTATCTCTATTTTTTAGGTTTAGTGCTTGAGTTGTAAATGTAAAGATAAAGTTTTGACTTGATGTACAGTATTGTGCTTTCCAGGTCATCTGGTTTTATGTGCTCAGCACTCTTTCAACACTGACAGTTTCACAGGATGGTCTTGGTGAATTTGTTCACATTCAGCTTGCAATTATTTAGCAAGTAATCACAGTCCTAGCAATGGAATAAAATGACAATAAGAGTTATGTCAATGCCAGATTTTCTCAGCTAAAACTCAAAATTACTGTTTTTCAATAAAATAAATACACATGCCATAAATATGAGCTGATAAACAAGTACAGGTTCAGTGCTTTTCAAACAGAAGCAAAAGGTGATATTAATTTTTTTTCTTTCTACTTGAGAATTCCTTATTTATAGGCTTTCAGATACTGACATCCAAAACCTTACAGGAAACATTTCAAGACATAACTTCACTGAAAGAAGCACAACAGTTGGAAAATTGCACTGTGCTCTATATTTTACTACTGAAGAAGTTGAAAAATGAAAGGGAAAAAACATCCCTTTTACTGTAAACAAACTATGTATTTTCTACACAATACTTAAAACAAACTTTCATTTGTGTCTGTTTAGATATGAGAGGAGATGTGTCTCTGTCATACACTTTTCACTGACTTAGTGCAGTTATCTTTGATTTATGCTGGTTTCATGAAGATTAAAATTTGACCCTTTTCTTGTATTTGTTTATATAAGACATGAAAAATGACATGTTTTTCAAGTAATTAATAACTGAGAGACCAAACTAATAATAAAAAGCTTGTAAATTAAAATGTCAAGGAAACTAACACAATATTTGATAAATGACTATGTTGTTTCTGAGGATTACATTTTAATGTCATTCTAATAGCTTAATTATAAAGAACAATTACTGCATTTAAAGTAGGCTGGGCAGAATATAATCAGACTCAGATCTAATTTTAAATTAACCTAGATGTAACATCTCAACAGAAATATATTTCTTACCCAAAACCAGAATTAAACTTAATTATTAGAATATGGGATTTCTTTTCCACCAACATATCTACTAATGTTATTTCCTTTCATTTTTAATGCATTTTTTTTTCCTCACTGTGCTTCCCAATATACTTGTAACCTTTCCCTTCTGGAACAGTTTACAGATTACTTGACCACCTCTATGGAAATTAGTTAGAAAAACTGACAGTCATTGACACCTGATGAGCTCTTTTGCTGTGAAAGAGGAAACCCTAAAGTCCACACCTCTGCCCCCAACCTTGCACTCATATTCCAAAGATGTAGGAAAGGATTAAAAGTAAGATGAATGAAGAAAAGGCCAAAAGTTAGAATGACCTGTTTTGTGGGGAACGTATTTTCTAGAAAATCTCTTCTAAACAATTGTTTCTCCTCTTTTGTGACACCTTTTTTTCCTCACAACAAAAACTTAAGGAAACAGGTTCTTTAAAATAGCCATAGGGTACCCAAAACAAAACACTGGGTTTAAAACCCAGGAGCCATTTCATAAGACTGGTAAAGTTGAATCAATTTTCATTCACCTGCTGGCAGATTGAAGGCAGCTCATTGGACTGTCTGTCCAGGGTCCAGGACACTGGAGTTCCCCAAGTCTAAGGTCAACACTGATTTTTATTTTTATAGTCACCAAAATATTTTTGTTTCTCAAAAAATGCCTTACTTTTCCAAATCATCTGTCCTATACTCATGAAGACATAATTTCTTACTAGTAATTTGTGCCTTGAAAACGAATCAGTGGATGGTAACACTTGAATATGTTGTTAGACACCATCTGTACTTTTGGAAAGCATGCTCAACTGTGTGATTTCATCTTTGTTATCAGCCTTTAGGATATCACTCATTTTAAACTAAAGATACTTTGGCAACAGGATGCTCACCATCTTTTGTGGTCACTGTGCACAAACCCCAGTGCAGTAAATGCTCTTACCCATAGCCTTTTCCCCACCTAGAAACATTCATCACCAAGATGGACATTTTGTTTCTAAATTTTTGTGAACAGTTTTATGTCTCTCCCCTTCAGATGTTGTTTTTCTCATTTAAAAAATACTTGTTACTTTTACGATTTCATCCAGATCCCTGGAGGTAAGTATTTTGTAAAATAAATTTTCATCTGGGACAAAAGACAAATATTTGAATAGAGAAACATGGCATGTTGTTCATCAGGGTAACCAGAGACAGCAAATGAGAGCATCAGTGAAAGGTAGACTTAAGTTCTCCTTCATGCCTGAGATAACACAGGATAAAACTAGTAAGTTTTGGCTACAGCAAGCTGTGAGAATCCTCAACATTCCGCTTGTCAACCTGCCACATAAGTTTCTCAGGAGATCTCTCCCCAAAAAATTTCCACCAAAACATTTGTATGAGCGAGGACCTACTCTTCTGATTCTTTAATCCTCTGGGGTGCATTGGATGCAGAGCTCAGGAAATTCCTTCAGCACTGCATCTGGCAGAGCAGAGGAGCAGGAGGTAGCTGCTAGCATGGGGGAGATGAAGAGTAGCTGAGGCAAGAGAGTGGTGGCCACAGCCTCAGCCTGTACAGCTGCATCCAGGTTGTGGAAGTGGTGAATGTTCATAACAGGGTGTCAGAAAGACATCTGACATTGATGGATAATGTTAAATCAAATCAGAATGGAGCAATATAGTAAATATGAAGCCTAGGAAATATTGAATATGTTAGGAGGAAGCTCCAGAATGAAGCATTCTAAGACTTTAAGGTGAGCTAAAACAAAGGCATGGCACAAAAGTAAACAAATCCTCTGCTGGCAGCAAATGACTCCTAACTTGAGATATTTAATGCTTATTTAGAAAGGCATAGAAAACTATTTTGCTATATTTTGATGCTTGCATGGCAGCCAAAAGAGTCCCTACTGTGACATGCCTCTCTTTGTGGAGTTGCCATAGAGGAAGAAGGGATTATTGCCCCTTATAAGTGGTGAGAAAATGAGCTTTGTTTCTACCAGAAATTTCAACACTGCCAATGTCTGTTTTTAAAATAATTAGGACGCAGGTACCCAGACAATGTTCACTAAGATGGGTCTTATTTGCAAGAAGTATTCATTAGGTCCCATAAATAAACTATGCAAATTATGACAACTGGCAGAGTAATTGTACAGCTGCGCAATACCGTTTTAGGAAGCACAGCAGCTTCACCTACGAGGCCTGCTTTTTGAAAGTACCAAATTTTCCCCACACCCACAGTTTCAGTCTTGATTAATTTAAAAATTTACACCTGCCCAGTTGTGAATACTGTACCTGGTAAAAAGCCTAAACTGCTGATCCTTCCATTACTGAGTTTTGGGCCTCATGGAATGACTTTGCTCCCTCACATGAGCCCATCTATCATTAAATAAAAGGTAAAAGGAAGCAAGTATAGGGCTACAGAAGCATAAAAATTATAAATGGAAAAGACTAATTGGGTAATTTAATATATTTTTCATCATTTTACTGATTCCTCGGTGCATTTAGTGATGCCTTGTCCAGTCTAACTTAAAATGTCTGAGGCAATGAGGTTTTGGTCCTGGGTTTCCATAAGAAAAGAAATAATTCCCAGGAAAAGTAAATATTAACTGTAAGTCAGAAGACTATATTCTTGCATAATTTGTGTTCTTATATATTTTCATTAACTCCGTTTACTATTGAAAAAAAGGAAGAAAATGTTTCAACACCTTGAATTCGTAAACATACTGCTTTAGGTTGCAATTTACTATACATCTTCTCTTTCATGCTAATTATGTGAGTCCACTTTCTTAGCCCACAACAAATAGTAATTCAAATATACTCAGGTTGCTTGTACTTCAGCACTGGTGCTCGAAATGAAGGGGCACTTATGAAGAACTTGCTTTCAGGTAAGAGTAAATAAAACACATGCTCTAAGAGCCCACCCAGTGCACATCAAACAAACACTGAGAGAATTTCAGACCAGAGTAGAAATAGTCTGTCGCAGAGATATAAGCCTGCTAAAGACTGTGAGATACACAGACTGAACTTCAGGGCCTCATCACCAATTGTTTACCCTTAATGCTGGTTTTTTTATTATGCACTACTTGTTAGAGTAGAAATTGACTTAAACTGCTTTTTGCACATTAAACAACATTGCGGCTCTTCATTCTTGCACCAGACTGAAAGAGCAAGTAGAAAAAGTTACCAGAGATCATGGGTGATTTGTCTGTGTATTTAAACTCTAAGATATTCCAGTCAAAGACAACAGCCAAAGACTTAGAACCAGGTTAATATTTAAGTACCATTTAAAGCAAATAAAGATTTTGAACAGAAATATTGCTTATTACACTATCAAGTACCAAGCAGCCTATTAGGACTAGGGATGGATTTTGCTACATTCTCTGATTTAAAAGATGGTTTGTGTCCTGAACAACTTGGTACCCTGATAAACATTTATAGGATATGATAAATCATTAAAGGAACAAATCAAAGTAACAGCACAGTAAAATAAGTCATATGGAGTTGGGCATACCTCACCCATTTATTAGAAAGTATTCAAAATTTAAATGTTCAAGTCCATAAAGTGACTATCATGCTATCAGAACATTAAAAGGTTGCAAATACCACGAAGCAATGTTGTGTTAAAATTCAATGGAGTACTAACAGAACTTTTTTTATTATCCAATTAATTAAAAATAAAAGGAAAACACTGCACTACTTCCTTAGCAAGTCACAATGTAATTAGTAGATCTGAACATGTCAATATGAATAAAACATCAGCTTGCAGTTCTTATACAATTCCTTTCTCACTGTGAGGTGAAATACACCAGCTATTTTCCCAGACTTTATAAGTATAGTAACTGGCTTCTCTGCTTTGGAGAGTTATTAAGAGTGTATCTTGAACAAATTGGGTACCGTTATACAGCCTCTTAGGCAAAGAATTTCCAAACTCCATTCCTTGTGATAGTAAAATCAGCTTTTCAGTTCCAGTAATACAATTCCACAATGCATAGCACTGTCCAGCTGTAAACATAGATTGCAAAATCAGACTAATTCAAAAGATTTTGACAGGTTAATTTCCTACCCCAAGTAGATTTTATATAGGTGCCCTGATGTTTGTTCATACCAAATTTCAATTAGCCTTGTCACAAATACTTATTTTATGCTATTACATCTTTTTCATTCCCCTGTGGACCCTCTAACTTCCCTCACATAGGGCTGCTATGTTGTCTTCCATTCTGGACTTTTTATGTTCCTAAACTTTTGCTGCACATTTCCCAGCCAAGTCTTTCTTTAAGCTGTAGATCAAGTAGTATTACACCATACAGTCCTAGTGTTCAAGCTATCAAGCTTCTCCAAATGCTTTTCTTGTGCAATAACTTTACATTTCTTCAGCTTTCTGCAGGACCTGTGACATGATACAACTGACTTCATTAGAGATAAATACTTGTCAGCTTGGAGTGATACAGATGAAATAATATCACATAATCTAGCATGATGTCTGTTTAAATGAGCTTAGCGATATCATTCACAGGGCCAACTGCAGTGCTTGCACCTTGATCCCCCTCCTTTTGCAGTTTCTTGCCTGTTCTCCCACAAACTACCCGAAGTACATCTCTCTTTCTGGTACATGCAGAGAGCATTCAAATAGACCCTACCATTAGCAGCAGTGTCCCCAAACAATGTCTAATAAGAACCCTAAAACCCCATGAGTTTTTTATTTGTCTAGTTGAAGATCATCCTGATTTTCAAGCTTAAGGAAGCTTGATCCTTCTGGTTAAAGTCAGACAAGTAAAGACAAATCAGCACAGCATAGGTGAAAGTGTGGAAGACAAGATTCAGCAAGTGAACACTACAGAAATTTCTTGAGTGTGGAGTTGGTGGCTGCATTTGCTGAGTAGCAAAAATAGAAGAAGAATGTTGGGACAGTACATCGGAGACTGAAATATTACAGTTCATTACTTAAGTATCTTCATGAAAGAACTTTCCCCATTATAGTAAAACTGTATTACAAAGGCTGCTGCAGAGAAGACCACCACACCCTGAATGGGGCCCTGACCGAGGCCTTACACTGCTTGCAGATGAAGATAAAGTAACAACTCAGGGCTGGAGGAGAAGAATAAATTCACAGAGCACAAGTTTGACACCTTCTGAATGGAGACTGCAGCCCCAGGGCCATCGGCTGCCAGACCCACACAGACCCTCACACCAAAGGGTGGGGGGAGAGGGGCTTTGGGTGTGTGGGGAAAAAGCCTCTGGTGAGAGGCAGTGAATGCCCATCCTATACCGGGCAGAGGAGCTCAGCTGTGAGGCCCCTTCACCCCGGGAGGACCTGCACCCACATGAAGGACACAGGGGTGTCATGGCCCATCAAAGGCCCTCCCCAGAGGGGACCCCAGACCCTGCACCAGAGCACTGCAGCATGAGGCTACAGACCCACAGTGTTGCAAGGGACAGTGTCAAACTGGGCCCCTGCAAGGGAGGCACCTGGGCATTCCCACCTGCCCAAAATGTATATTAATCCACTGGATTCTATACATTTTGGTGTGGCATGGCAGCACAGTGGCCACAGGGAACCCTCTAAAATTATTGTACAAGCAAAAGGAGAAGCCTGATGATATCTTGAACCCTATCTATGTGTAATACTACTTGATCTACAATTAAAAGAAAGACTTGGCTGTGAAATGTGCAGGGTCTCAGACGGAGGGGAGGAACGAGATGTCAAACGAGATGTCATTGGGACCCCTCGAATGGGTGACATGCTTCTACCTAACCCCTGTCAGATTCTGCCTGTCACCCCACCCCCATGCACACTTGTTTGTTTGTTTGTTTGTTTGTTTGTTTGTTTGTTTGTTCGTTCCTTCCTTCCTTCCTTCCTTCCTTCCTTCCTTCCTTCCTTCCTTCCTTCCTTCCTTTTTCTTTCTCTTTGCCTCTTTTACTATTAAATAAAACATATCAATTTTTTGGCATCAACCTCTAACTCCTTTGGTTTTAATCATGTTATCATGTTTTTGGGTACATTTCGAACCTTTCTGGGTCTGATCCATTTTGTTCACAGAGGCTTAGCTTCCTTTGGTCTTCTGAGTTAAACCAGTTTGTAACACTTTAAGAACTCTTTCCAAGAGCATACAAAAACTGCATTACTCTCTACACTTCATCATCACCTCCCACATTGTCTTGTTTCATGCACCTTGCATCCCTTATGGAGCCCTTCCATGAGGGAGCCTACATCATGTACTACAGGCTCTGCAAGCTGGCAGTAGCTTTATGTCAGTGAAAATCAGGAATCAGCAGCTGTAGCGCAATTAAGCCTTCATTCCTTTTGATGTCTGCTTCACTTCATGCTTGAAAATAATGTTCAATAGACAAAATACAAACAGTCCTGATAGGGAAATGGAAGTCAAACAAAAATCTGAGACTAGGCCACCTCCTTTTCTGGTAGTTAAGTGTATATGACCAAGCACAATGAGGGGAAAGAAATACATGTACAGTAGCAAGTTGAACTATATGGACGTCACTGTAGTTAAGTGCCCACTAAAATCTTCAATGGAGTTTGACAAATTAATTCTCTTCCTTTTAATGAAGGATAAGTTTTAGTTACCTAATGCAAACAAGTATTTTATTAACAGCATCAACATAGCAAGAGGAGTCTAGATGTCTAAAATTCACTGTAAACCACTTTGTGTAATTAGAAACAACTTAGAAACAGGTTAAGGCAGAGAAACGTATGATTACTCAAGTACTCCCTGAACCATCCCATCAATTATTGTTTCCCAGTCATGGCAATGATTTGCCGAGAGTCATTGCTGTCATATTACAGTTGGAAGGGTAACTGGCACCTTCATGCTCTGTGGCATCATGTATTCCTTGTCTGCATCAAATCAGCCATGGAGCTAATCTCCAGAAGCTACATTCCCTAGCCTTAAGGTCTCCACTCTCAGACAACGTTCCCACATTGCAGAACAATCCAGGTGTTCTTGTCGTGAACTCAAACAGTACAAGGAAATTGACTTGGCTTTAGGGATCTCTTTTTAGATACCAGTTTAAATAAAGGTATCGTCATGGTTTGAAAAAAGGGTAACTTTTTACCTGCAGGGATTTTGTAATTTCTGGCAGGCATAGCTTCCTTTCTGGCAGGCATAGCTTCCTTTGGGCTATGCCTGCAGGGACTTTTGCAGTTTTCTGTGGGTACAGCTTCCTGCAGCCCTGGAGAGCCAATTAATTGGCTAATTTTGAGATGGACATTCTATTTATCCACTTAAATAATAAGACTGCCTCTGGGGTTCACATGTTAAGAAAGTTAAGCCCGAGATTCTCCCTCCTGGTTTCCAGCCTCTGAACAGGTAACAGAGGAGCCCGCCAGTCTGCCTGGGCCAGCTAGGCCGCAGGCCTCACTGGCCCACAGGGCCGGGGCCCTCCCCCCCCCACCCCCGGCTCCACCAGGGAGCGGAAGCCGAGCCGGAGATTTGCCTGCCACCGCCGGGCAGGGGGAGGGAAGCTATGCCAGAGATCCCCCCCTCTCCCTCTCTCAGGGCAGCGCCGGGCCTGGGGAGGGCAAGCTATCAGCCGCTCCTGCCGCCGCTGGCTGCCGGGCCAAGCCCTCTAAAACCTGCCGCAGCGGCAGCTCCCCCCACACCTTCCCTCTTCGTGGAATGCGTGGAATGCAACAACTTCCAACTGCTACAGCTGAAGTGGGAGGAGGGATTAACCCTTGGTTGTGCACCTGTAGACTCAGAATAATTCTTTAAGAGTGCACAAATGGATCCAGATACAACTCTAAGTACACAAAGGGACTCAGAATGCACAAAATGGACTCATAAAGAGTGAGGACACAGAAGGAACCAACAGAGACACCAAAGTCAGTGAAAGAGAGACTGAAAGTCCAAAGAAAGGAGAAAGAGGAGATGGTTTAAGCTGAAATTCTGCTGTAAAGCCATGATATGGACTAAGCTATATTATTCCCTGTAACTCAAAATATAATTGGGAGGGATTCAACTGTTCTAACTGCAGCCTGAGCAAAGGCACCCACACTGAAGCAAATAGAGGTTAAAGTAACTTAAAGTAACTGTGGTATGGAGAACTATTTCACCAAGAAGGGACATATGAAAATCCTTACCTCAGGATAAAGAATAGAGGCAACAAGAGAAATCCCTTACCTCAGGGAAGATAATAGAGGGAAAATATCTACTCACAAAATCAGCTGTGGTAGTGGAGAACCTTACCATAGAGAAGAGAAACCTTGCTTCTGGGAATCTCAAGAGAAAGATCCTTTGCTTTCCTACCAGAAGAGTTCACCCTTAAAAATATACCCCAATAAATAAAAGGAGTCCTCGAAACCATTGCGGGAAAAGCTGCGTACCGAGGAAGGGACTACCACACGTGAACAGATATCCTTTTCTGGACGGGAGTTCGCTGTGATATTGGAACTACAAAAGTACTGTGTTCTTGTGGAAAAGTCTCCATGGTGTAACAGAAGAGACTCTTCTTCCAGTTGAACAGATGAAAGCCTATTTTAAGGTGGGAAACTGACTAAAGGTTTCAGGTTTTGTCTCTTTATGTTGTTGATGGGAAAGGACTTGATGGGATGGGGGAAGGAGATGTATCTGAAAGTTTCTGGTTCTTTTTATTTTCCTTTTAAGTTTTTTCCACTTTAGGTCTGTTAATAAACTATCTTTATACCTTTAAGGTTTAGGCCTGCTTTGCATTTCTCCTGATCCTTATCTCACCACAGAAATGAGTAAGTGCACTGGTGTTCAGCCAGAGTATTTAGACCACTACACTAAATTATCTCCTGGTGTGAGGAGGTGACGTGAAACCACTACAGGTATCTACACAACTGACTACATTCAGTATCTGAATACACATACGACTAGGGCAGTGTTTTATGTCCAGCTGTTCTTCACCTTGATGTGCTTGACCGTAATAAGGTATTCCATCAGTCCCTTAGTGATTGTAGCTATTAGTAGCACAGACTCTGCATCAGCAACATAGCATGTAGCGATGCTACACTCACATTTTTGAGCATTTTTCACTAAATTCTGCAGAGATTGGTAGGCAAGACCGTCTTATCTTCCATACTCTTACCTGGTTTTAATTATGATATTCCATTGTTTTTTATATGCCTATATTGATTTTACCCATGAAGCTGAATCTGTGGTAATTGTTAGGTAGAAAAAAAATGAGGCTGGCCTATGACAGAGGGATTGTCTAGAAGCCAAGTGTGACCACAGCACAGGGTGAGAGACAGAGCTGGATATGCAAATTTGATGGACAGACCTCAGTAGACAGATTCCTGGGTCTAAGCTGAAACAGGAAGCTTGGGGCAGAGATGTGAGTCCCAGGTGAGACGGGGAATGTCTCTGGGGGCCTGCTGAGGTCTTCCAGGCCCTGACAGTAATGCAGTAAGGAAACACTCTAAAATACAGAGTGGTGGTTTGCAAAGACCACAGTTCAAGGCCAGATTCTGCAACTGCTCACATAAAGCAAAAGTAAAGGTCCATACAAATGGCTATATCTGCACCAACTGGCAAAAAAAATACAAGGTGGTGAAAGGGTAGCAAAATTAATTACTGTAACACAACATCCAAAACGCAGTCATTTATAACAAAGGCTATGTCAGTGCAAGACAACATTATCTGAGACCTATACATTTAAATCCTTGCAAATGAGCAGAAACAACTGTCGGAGCCTTACTGTGAGAGCTACACTGTAGACTTGTCAAATTCTTAGGTGAAACTGTCAAGTTAGGCTGTAAAATTTCAAAATATAGTGGTGACTATGTGCTTTATAAAGTTGAAATGATTTACTCAAAATATTGATTTGTCTGACAAGTCTATAGAGAAAATCTATTCTACCTCTAAAGTCACATAACATTGTTTCAACTGACTCTGAACTACCAGAAGACTGGAGTAGGCTGTACTGCTGATCTCTGCATGGTATCAGACTGATACTACAGTGATCAGTCTTGCTTCTCATGTCTCAGACACTTTATTTTCAAAGATCAAAACGTTCTGATTATTTCTGTATGCCTTGTTATAGCCTCATCCTCTGTCTAGTGTTTCTTGTGCTTTCTTACCACTAGGCACCACTGACATTGCACAGTGGAACTGTGTGAGTTTTCAGAGATGTAGAATTTGGGCAGTTTCAGCACAAGAATACAAGCAGGAGTTCAAGATCTGTTTTATATCTGCACTGTAGTGAAATTCAGATTTTTCAAAACAAATTCAGTAACTCGCTTGCCAAGAAAAAGTATGCCTTAGGATACCTACTAGACAAAATATAAGCAATATATTCAATAGTCTGTGAAAGTGCAAAACACACCTCTGAGACACACAGGAGATCAAACAAGCATGCTGTTGGCACTGCCTCTCAAGCCCAGAGTTCTGCATTATTTATGTGAAGAGGAGCAGCTCCAAGATGAGAAACAGTAATAGCCTGACACCATCATCTGCAACTTGGGCATTTGTCTAGGATCCAGAATCAGCCATCAGTCAGAGCATTCTCTCATGGAACAGTGATTTACCAGCTTCTTGTTACATTTCATGGCTAACGTACACTAACAGTAGCAGTGCTGAGGTTTTACTGATTGATTAGTGGAAAAATTAATTCAGCTGTTCATCTGAATTAGTTATGGATTCTATAAGGATACTTGATTATACATTGCAATCTCCCTCTCTCTTCCTTTCTCACTGTCTACGAACAACATCCAGCACACAATAAATAACCTGTTACTCTTTATGTTAGGAGATAAGGTGGACTTCATTGCCTCTTCTTTACTATCTTCTTCTCTTCCCTGTGGAGGAACTAGCTTTTATTTCCTATAGTCTCACCAGGGTTTATCTATTTAAACTTAGAAGGTGATAAAATGAGCTAACATCTGTAGGGGCAAAAAGACAGTTAGAGAGAAATTGTCAGTTACAGAATGAAGCAGCTTGCCTATAAGAAAGTTAAAACATTCTCACACACTGAATCAAAACAAGTATCCCATGAGATAACATCCACAAGAGCAAGAATTATAAACATCAGATTAACAATCTGCACCTGCACTCTCTCAACGTGTGTTCACTCATGATTGGTTTAGAATAATTGTTTATACCACATAACCAACGGTATTAGGGGGTTAAAATAGTAGCCAATGAAATATCACGGGTGTACAGAACGGGCTATAAATATCAGACCTTTTTCAATAAAGATTGATGGCTATTTGCCTTCTGATCAACCTGGAGTTTGTGTCGTTTTGTCCGTGACAACAGTGACAAACATCCTGTAGAGCTGCCTTCGAAACAATGTTACTACTGTTTTGAGCAGAAACATTTGGCTCTAAATGTAGCAGTCAGTTAAAGAAATTTTCTGGAGAATACAAAGGTTGTCATAAACATAAGGGACTGGATTTCAGAAACAAGAGGAAGAAATTACTTGAAGGATTGAAATAGAGAAAATGGCACAATGGCAGGTTGTGAACTTGGGATCTAATTAAAATTTCTGTCATAAGTTGAAGCTTATAAGTTGGAAAAAATAAGAGGAGAACTAGATGAGTGCATGAATCAATTAGATAGTTGTAATGAGCATTTTACTTCTTTGGAAAAGATGAAAGTGATTCTAGATTCCAATTGTTATATCCAAACAAAATAAGGAAGCATACAAGGGACTAATACTCAGCTGGAATGTGACATACAGTTCTCATTGCTTGTGTTCAATGAGACCACAGAAATGGGTCGTGATACCTCCTATCAAGAGAATGAGTATGAGAAGAGTCCAAAGTCCTTAAAAGTTATAATATCAAAACAAGGAAGGAGAGGGGAGGGGATTTCTGCCCCACATACCTTGAAGACAAGAGAAAGGTAACTTGTCTTTTGAATGCATATAGATTTTAAATTAAAAGAAAACTTACAGTACTTGGCACAGAAAATTCTGGAGCAACCTTTCACGGGAAATACCTGGAGTAAGAAACATAATTAACTTCAAGGTGGAACTTGCCAAACTGCTAAAAGTTTATGCAGTCAGGTTGCCAATAAAAGCTGACAGTAGATGGTCTGTCACTGTCTGCTCTCCCTTTGTCAGAGTAAGTAGCATCTTACTTTCCTGTGTTTTTCTGTTCACCCAGGAGTACCAGTGGAGGGAGGAAGAATCTGTCCAAGAAGTGGAAGTGCTAAGTTCTGTAACAAATTATATATGCTATGTTTCAGCTTGCAGCTGGTCAGATTCCTGCACTATTGAGTGTATTAACAGCTTAGCTGGAATCCTGTCATGTAGTCTACCAGGTGCTTTTACAGACCAACACTTCAAAAGGGGTGAAAAAGAAATCTATTTATCTGTCAGTCACTCAATAGCACAAACGTGAGACAAGCTGTGTTATTCAATGTGTTCTTTAAAGATCTATCCTTTTTCTTGGAGGGACAGTGCTGAATTCTTGCAAGTCATATGGAAGTTATGCTACAGTGATCCACACTTGTCAAAGAGTAACTGTTTCTCCAGAGCCAAGTTATGACATCAGTGCCACCTGCCAAAATTTATAGCACAGATCAAACGTGGCATTCAGAGTTTGTGCCCTGTAACTGTCTGGTCATTCCTCACGGTGTGTTGCAGACTTCACAAAATGAGACTGTGGGTTTGGGTTTTTTCCCCCCTGCCATTAAGCTAATTCATAATAGCAGATGTCGTCACTCCCAAATAAAAATGAGTGACGGATGAATAGATTTCATCAGATATTCCTGGCAGTTGGAGTTCTCTTGAAAAGGGGAACCCATGGGTAAAACTGACATGATTCTGTAATCACTCGAGACAACCATACTTTGACAGAAGAGGAAGCTACTATACAATCAAAGTAAGCATTTATATTCTTGTATTTTGGCCAAAATGAGATTTTCTCTTCCTGTCTTGATTATTAAACCTGCCTAGATATACATGGGTATACATTAATTTTATGTTTTGTTAAGTCATGTGAATTTGGACAATGTTTTCTTCTTGTTCCCTCCATGACCTGGAATTCTTAATATTTCAGTATACCTTTGTGGAAATTATTCTGATCCTATGTGACTTATAAAACATAAGAGGTATCCTTCCACTGTTTCCTTTTACTCCAATCATAACTTCAGTTATTAAGCTATTATTTGTTACTATCTATTTTGGTATTACTAGAACTTCTGTATTACACACACTTCAACTGAAAGGAAAACCACCATAAAAGGAATGTAAGGGGACATTCACCAAAAGTATTCACTCTAGATGTGAAATTTAAAACATTTTAGAACTTTGAGCTTTTTTTTTTTTTGAGAGCACTATAAACAGGCTTTGAGCTGTGCTGTAGTAGATATATAAAGCTGGAAAGTATTC
>WEKY01060601.1:13181-44888 GCA_013390045.1 Picathartes gymnocephalus | reverse complement strand
AGTACGGGCTTAACAAAGGTGCTCAGTTCACTGAACGACAGTAGGTAATCCACTGCACAGTAAGCTGCCCCACAACTGGACTTTCGTACCAGAGAAACAAAATCGACATCTCATACAACCATAAGCCCCAGAACAATGGGCTTAAAATATTGTCAGAAAAAAAGGTGATGGGGTTATACGTAAGAGTTTAACACACGGTTTTCTATGACATGAAATGTTCAATTAAAAGCTCTTCTCTTGAAGCAGAGATCTTCTACTACCAATCTACTACTTTCTCCCCACTGTTTACCTTTGGATAAAACACAGCTAAGCCAGCAACTCTTTAGAAATCTTTACAATAAAAATATTATACTCTAAAGAATTCTTATACCTAAGCGAAAAGCCCTGTATATATCTTATTCATCAAAGAGCACCCAAACTATGCAGTCTTATCGTTTATCAAACACCTGTAAATTACTAATAATTAAGTTAAAAGTAACGTTCTGCTCTCTGAGTATCTAAAACATTGAAAAGATCCATTCAAATTGATGCCACTTTTGCTTTTCCTACTTGAAATCATCTACGAAAATTGGCCATTTTACTAATGTCTCACACAGTTTATACCCAAAATCACTGAGTCCAACTGAACTGTATAGCAGTCAATGTAAAGTGCATTCAGCTACGCTAAATGGAAATTAAGAGGTGTAAGCACAGACATTCAAGTTATGTATTATAAATCACAGTACTCAATACTGCACTGACGACATTTCAGATTAAAGAGGACCAGAATTTGCCTTTCTTTTTAACTCTTGATACATTTGCTTTACCATTTAGTATTTCCTTTCCTACTGAATGCATGTAGCAAATTTAGAACACTGATCATCAAGACTGAGGGGGATTAAACACTAACTTCAAAGGTAAGATCTCACCAGCTCCTCCTAAGATTTTTAATCTCTCTTCCCTTAAGTTTACAGTAAATGATCAGATAGTGTGCCTACAAATCCCAAGAGATTATTTAAATAGCTCAGATCATCAACTTCCCCTATTAATTATGAAAATTCAAATTCAACCTCAGAGTACTATCAGACTACTCAGTGAATTTAACTCCATATGAGTTATAAATCTACTTGTTCTACTATTTCAGTAGAAACAGCAAAAATAATTTTAAATTCTAAAAATTTTTAAATTTAAATCTGGTTGACCCAGTAGGTCAACCAAAATTTTATAGAATAAACTTGGTTTTGTTAAAGTGAAAACAGAGAAAACAAAAAATGATTGTGCTTTTGTTAAGTAGGTCATTAATGCCTTTAAGAGACTTAGTACCAGACAACACCAAGTGTCAACTGCGCTAGGAAGCACAGTTGTGCCACACACACCCCAGACTTTCTGAAGTCATATGAAGTGGGCAGCAGGACAATATCTACCTGGTATTTTTAAAAGAAATCTTAAAACACACATACATACTCCACTACTTCAGAGACAAGATCTAAAGGTAAAACATGTTACACTTAGGAGGATGATCTCCTCCCAGATGATTACTTTTGTAATAGAGCTTGAAAGTACCAGCTGTCAACCAAGAATTGTACAACACACTTCAGTAATGGCCAGACGGAACTCCTGACCAGTTAGGCCACGTAAGTTTTGAAATCCTGTGAACAGGTACAAGAACTACTTGCACAAAATATATACACTGTAACGGGTACCTGCACTACACACCACCTGGTTATCAAAGGCAAAAACCCCTCAAAACATTGTTATTACGTACATCGTATTAACTCGGTTCAGCACCTTTTCCCATTGTCCAAACAAACCCAGAGCCATACCAAAACACCCAAACAACATCCAACAAATCAGAATTAGGACTTCTGCCCGTAACTTTTTTCCAGAAAGAAAGTGGACTTGGAAACCCCCTCTCATCCCAAAAGAAGACACTTGAAGCTTTTCCACCTTATTCAAAGGAGTTATAGTTATTACAAAAACAACATTGCTTATTATGAAAACTTGAACATTGTTAAACAGATAGAATTATTCTGCACTGCTATTAAAAAAAAGGCAGTGCTGAAAACCATTAATAAAACACGTGGAACTACAACAATTCTGATATGATGTTATCTTGGTAACAGCATAGTCAAGTAAAAGGCATTGATTTACTGAACCTTATGTGCTGAAGGCTGTCAAAACTGCAAGAACCATGTATGCACTCAAGTTTGTATATGTAATTTATACTTTTTTTATGACCTTTACTAAGGAAAGAGCTTTAAATTTTACTCACCTGACATATTTTCCCTTTTCCTTCGTTGCAACAGCACTGCTCTTTCTTTATCTAAACTCCTGAAATTAGAAAATATATCAGTGCATTTAAGTATTAATACAGACCTCTATCATTTCTCATTGACTATTACAGAATAAACAGTAAACTAACTGAACGTTCAGATACTTAGAAAACAGTTGTGCACTGTTCCATTCTGTTTTAGAGTTCAAAATCAACAAACTACTTACCTGGGTTGGCAACGTTCACACAGATATATGTCAGGAATATGCTGTCTATCAATCCCCATGCAGTCAATGTGTTGCCAGACACTACAAAAAACACCAAACCAAAACCCCAACTTTAAAGTACAATTTTAAAAATTGCGTGAACAATACACAGAGAAAGTAAGCTGGTTTTTTTTCCACTGTCATCTTTACTCAGATACAGTACTGCCTAAAACTACATCTCAATCACTGTCTTTGCCACCACTCTGCTAGCTGACTCATTTTCTCTCTTGGAAATTTTTCTCTAACATCAGAAATAAAACAGTAAATTATCACAATAGAGAACAAGACAGAGACAAATACCCTCAGCAAAAAGACTTATGCTTTATATAACAAAAAATGGTTTTGTTTAAAACAAAAGGATTCAATTCCCTTTTAGAAATGGGTACATGAAATACTCTTCTAGAGTGAATTACACACTAAGATATGATTTCCTTAAATATTTTAAGAGAAAAGTAAATAGACATTTTCATATATCCTGTTATAAACTGGTAGTACTGCTGTGCAGCATAGAAAGAGTTTTAACTGCATCCCAGAGTTAGGGAAGAGGCTGCTTGCTAGACTGAACGCTAACCTAAAACAGTAGTTTACACTCATCCCTACATTGCTAGAAGGATGAGGGACACAAAAATAGTTATCTTCCCACTTGGAAAGATTTGTGGTAAATTCACAACTCCTCACAGAAAATCTCTTCTTCAAAGGAAAAAGACTCTACCTAACTGGTGACCGCCTACAACTCCACTGCTGGAACAACATCTTAATACATTTCAAAACAATGAGCAAGATTATCAGAATCAAGGACCATCAGAAATTACTAACAAGCTTGTTACATAAGCAGACAGAAGAATGGAGCTCAAATTAATATTTTAATTAGCTATAACTACCATTTTATAAATACACAAAGATCTAACAAATTCAGCAGCATTGACTAACCACAGCGAATGTAAAAATACAGGCTAATACTGAGTAGAAACATGAGATTTGTCTCCTCCTGTTAAGTATATCAGCTCTGAAAATTTCTAATCTTATTTTTCCAATTCCAAGTATTTCACAGCAGTCTCTTATTACATTATGATCAGGTAGGTACTTAAGCATAAACTCAGAAGTCTAAACATTTAACTTCAGATTCTCCAGTAAAAATCTAGGTTTTTCTTTTCATACTTATTAACTGAATCCTTTGATAAATAAAGAGTAATCAGAAAGATCAGGCACAGAGGAAGCAATATTTGAGAAGTTCCTTTCACATTATTTTGCATCTTGCAAGTTCTTTGACTCACATGTACGTAATTCACCACCATGCTTTATTACTCAGTACATGCAGATTAAGGAATGCCTAGGTCTTTATTTTACCATACTAACAAATAACTTGGGACAGAGTACCAGTGACATTCTTTTTAGAGGGGAAAAAAAGTATACCCTGATTAAGCAGCAATGCCCAAGTAAAGGCACGACCAAATTAATGAGTAGTCAAGACTGAGAGAATAAATTATAAAATACTCACTGGCCTTAACCGACTATGTTGCCTATTAGGAAACCACACAACCTTCAAGCACTTTTCTGATGGAAGGAAATTTCTTTTGACTCAACATAATTAAAACACCATTTAGTTACATTTACGTAATTTTTACTTTTTAAGTTATTTTAATATGCATTACCTGCATTTGTCACAACAGATCATATATCCATCATCATGTGTAAAGCCACAAATGCATCTGGTAATATCCGTTCCGTAGCTTCCATCCTCTGACGTACTAATGGTAGTAGCACTGGAGGTTTCATCAAAGTTGGGAGTGGTAAATATGCCTACTTCATTCTTGCTTATAAGCACTGATGGAGGAGGAGAAGCTGGAGGCGTTGGAGGAGGCCGAGCACCATAGTTATGGTCCTAGAATTTTGTTAAAAGGTAATTTATCGTAAATGCTCATACACTGATGGTTATTCAAGCCAAAACGTAAGAAGTCATTTGGCAAAGAACTTCAGGCTTATTTTTGTAGTAAAAGGTTAAAATTTTAGTTATATCCCAATTCAATCTTATTTTCTAACTTCTCAACTCTGTTGTACATTTAAGTGCACTATGACCTGCTCCTGATAGACCATTTTTAGCCAACTTACCCAGCTCCCAATAAGATATAGAAATATAAGCATGAATCAGTTTTTCCACATAGAAACAGCAGATTTTTTACGTAATATATTTTGTACAGAATACTTCGCACAAAACTTACTGCATAGGGCAAACCAATGTAACTGTGTGAATGCGAGCCGCTGGTATACAACTGGTGTGGATAACTGTTCGATTTTTCAACTACCACAGGGCTAGCTTCTACAGATTCTGGTCTGCAATGCAAAAGACAGATGAAGAACAAACGCAATTACTATGTAATTTATATTAATAAATTGGAGGTACCTGCTGCACAACTTTTAATTAATTCCCTTCTGGTTCTGTTTAAAGAAGAATATGGGGGCAGGAACAAACTTGCAACCTCCCCAGCAGCCCCCTCACTGAGCGGTAACAGCAGCCACCAAAAGGAATTCTGCCCAAGGACTGATGCTGAATTCCAAGGGCTGCACAACGAGAGAGCCCTGCAGTGACACACAGCGGCAGTGGCAGGGCACCACCTGCACTGACTATTCCTACAAGGAGAAACCCTAACTAGGGCAGATTATCTAAACAAGGCAGTTTCTATTGATTGATCTTTATACAGAAAGAAAAAAGTGTTAACAATTTGCAAGACAAGGTTTTATAACAAAGGCAGTGCCTTCTTCAATATACAAACTATGGTTGTTATGCACTAAACCACAATACAAAAGAAGAGAAGATAAAGGAATACTGAAACAGCAAGATCTATTTGAGCACAAAAAACTACATCATGGCCTTTCTCAAGCAGTTATTCATGTGTGCATGACTGAGATAACTTGCAGTTTTTTTGTTGCACCATATGATTTAACCACACTAAGACAAATGAATCCAGGTTACTTAAAGTGTTTTTGGGGTTTTGTTTTGGTTTTTTTTGAACAGTGTAAGGCACTGCAAAATATCAACATTTAAAATTGAAGTGGACTTGATTCACATTACAAATCGGGTCTGGTTCACTTTTCTAGTTTTATTTTTATTGTATGTGAATTCTATTTCCTATCACATATCTTATCAATTCCTTAAGCTGATTTTTAAAGTAAACTTGGTACTTCTGGATCTTAAATTAAAACAGATACTGATGGGATTTTTTTCTTAGACATTAAGATATTTAATAGAGGCTTTTTTTGCTCTGCCATGAAGCAATACTAGTTTGATTTAAAAGGACACTGGCAACTTACATTTGTTATTTTTTAGAAAAAATATAATTAATCATTAACCTTCTGAAAAAAATGCAGTATTTTCACATCTCTTTGAAAGTGTCCTACTAACAGGTTTGGTGGCCCATTTCTTCTTATGAGCTTTTTTTCCCCATGTGAGGTTACTACATGATAAAATAATTTAAAAAGAAACTAGTTAAAAGCACTTCTGAGGGACGGCTTTAGTTTCTAGAATCCAAAGAAAAAAATCGTTTTTTAAAAGATTACTGTCTCCAACAGGCATCAGCTGCCTTTTTTTGAGAGTGAACAAACACATGAGCAGAGAAATCACGTGAAGTCCTAACATTAAAAATACAACTTCTGACTAGCATGAGACAAATCAACTCTGACAGCACTTGCTCTTCGTTACCTCATAAACCCAGAAAAATCCTCATTTACTCTCTTACACCCCTTCACAACTTGAAAATACAATTTTATTTGGAGTTTGTTAGAATTAGCTTCTAGAAGCAGCTCAGAACTTTAGCTCATGACTAGAATAAATACAAAAGATGAAAACACTGTGCCTTTCCAACTGATTTGCTTTTACCTATTTACCAATTTGTGCAGTAACCACACATCTTTTCTGTGCTACAGTAATCCTTCTGATGACTTAGCCAACTAAAATGCCAGTGAATGGGCATTAGCTGTGCATCCATCATGGCTAGGGCAAAACCAGCTTCTCCAGTACAAGCAGGTCTCGACCACTGCACTGCCTCTACTGTTATTCTTCACCATTTCCTGAACGGGACAAGCAGTAGCCACGGGTACTCTTACCCACTTTGTTCAATGCTCAACCTAGGTCTTGCTGGAAAATACTCTGTTTTCAGAACAGGAAGGCTTATTAGTAAAGGACAGGCAGGAGAGGATTCTGGGACAACCCATTCAGGATTAATTTAGCAGCGTTTCCTTCACTAAAAATAAGTATTACTACGACCTAAATACCAGCTCCTTAAACACAGGAACATTCAGTGAAAGATACCAGAATGAAAGTGCCCTAAAAAGAGAGGTTGTGTATTTCATCAATTCACTACAAAAATCAAAAAGATACTCCAGGTCTCTTGCAAGACAGGAGGCCAGGCAATACACCCAACACCCTACATCCATTTCGTACCTACTCTAGCAATTTATAAACCACTTAAGAGAACAAAATTTAACCTTTAGAGGTGTAACAGTGGTGGGAAGCAGAAGCATAAAGCTTCCAAAAACATTCACTTATTACCAACTGTTTTAACACTCATAAAACATATTCAGGAAACAATTTTATTAAGAAAAAGGGCCATCTTTACTTGAACAAGGAAATCCAGAAAAATGGTGGGAGAAAAATCAGGTGATACAGAAAGACAACTATTAAAAAATATGGAGCACAATCAGCTTTCAGTAAAACTTTTTTCAATGCTTATCCAGGCACAGACACTACTTTCAATTAAAACATGCTCACTAGAGCTCTGAATGTAACTGTTACTGTTCCATTTACCCACTGCACTGGGCTGGGGTAGTGAGGAAGAAACCAAGAACTACGGGAAGGAGCTCCAAGATCATTCATTGAAGTTAGAAATTAACCATCATAGGTTTCCTTTACAGTCAACAGACAGTGATACAGGCCCCATAAGCAGTACAGAATGAGCATCATTTCTCCACAGAGCCACAGACAGAATCAACTTGGGCAGACAGGTCACTGAATTCCTTATTACTCCTGGTTTTGCCAACCATGTGCATGACCTTAAACAGAAAAGATGCCCTCTATACTCCTGTCTGTTCAAAGGTCAAGCCCTTCCTCTGAAATAGGCATCTCAGAATCGCGAAGAATTGTGAATTGAGAAGAAATGCCTCTTGGCAAAATATTTAATTGTACAGATGATTAAAGCATGAGATACCACCTAATTCAAAAATCAAGTTTTACATTTTTTGGGCTCAAGTACCAGGGCCCAAGCAGCAAGGTACTAACTGCTGTACTACAGACAAACACCCCCTAATCTCACCATTGGCATTCTTACAGGCACCCCAGAAAGCAAGTTTTCAGGAGGAAAAAGTGTAAGCATTCAGATCTCTGAGAACACTGTGAGGTTCTCCTTGCTTGTATTTTTGGACAATAGCCAGTTCTGTCAGAGATTGAGGTACTAAGCCTGTCAGCCTTCTGATCATACCACATTTTTCAGTTTCACCTCAGACAACTGGAGTCTTACTGTGTAACTAAGACATTAATTGTATTTTTTGTTTTCATCAGAACTGCAATGTTTGTATTACAACACAGTATATATGAAGTTTGATCAAAACGTTAATATTATTTCCTAAGTAAACAAACATTACTGTGCTAAACTACCATGGTATTTTGCTAAAATATCATATAAACTTGTTAAGCATTGTGGTCAGCAATTCAAAACTGTGCAAAATGTTCACAAGGAACAAAACGGAAAGCTCTATACAAAAGCTTTCCACATGCTCTTAGGCTGCAGTGATTTAGGACATTCCTGTACCTTGAAAACAGAAATAGAGCATTTTCTCAAATCAATTAAAAAAAAAAAAGATGCTCATATTTAAAAAAAACCAAAAAGCCTTGAGAGAAGTTTCATTTAGCAAGTGAAACAACTACATGTTCTGGATTATTTCCTACTGTTCGTACCTAAAACGGAAACAAAATACTCTGTATGTTGCCAGTAGATGGCAGTAGTGAGAAATTAAAAGTAACACACGAGACCAGTTAATTTACCAAACCTCAGTCCCCACACACAGGCAACTTGTATTAAGGGAATCAACTGGCAACGACTCAAAGAAAGTCAATTAGTCTCTAAAACATGATCTCCCCTGCTCCATTCTTTTTAAATAATGGTTTTTTTCTGGGCATTTAGGGGAGAAGAGAGGGGAGAAGACAAGAAAGCACACTATTTTTGACTAATACCTAAAATACAATTAGTTAGAATTGGGGGTGATCAACCACTTCCATAAATATGTAGATATTCAAATGGGAAACAACTCTCACTAAAACGTTTGAAGGCAGGTGGGGTATCCAAACTTCAGGCTGTGAAAATCTAGCTAATAGTACTTCCTGAAAACGTGTCAGAACTCCAAATGCAACCTCAGCAACATCAATCTTCCACAGTCCAGTTTGATAGGTCTAATTTTCAAGGAGTTCAGGTTTGTTTACTGTTTGTACCAGCACATCTGAACAGTATCTAACTGAAGGTCATCTCAGATAAAAGAATACAATATATTTTGCATAAGACACAACGTTTTCTATTTCAAGACATTTCATCTAACCAAAGACATTTGACAGGCTTCAATACCAAGACAACAAGAACCAAGGACTGCTTCTCTACCAGGGGTGGATTCTGCTAGCTAAGCACCTTGTAGCAGGCCCTACAAGTACAGGCTGGCTTGATATTATCTGAATTCAAGACTACACCAATGTTCTTTTTCTCCTGGATACTCAACTCAATACAGTGATCTGTACCCTGTGATTGTGAGGTTTACTATACAAGCCTTCTCTCTAAAAAACATGTATAGATATTAAAACCAGAAAAACAGTACTGTCAATGGCATTTCCCAATGTGTAGCTTATACTTACGCTCTAAGCTACACTAGCACTCTGAAGCCAGGAAGTGTATTTTGAACCTTCAGAAATGTCGTGTTCTGCTTACTACTACAAGGACCTTACCACTAAGAAGTCACACATCCTCGCTTTTAGTAAGATCTACAAGTAAAGGCAAAGTATGTGTGCTCTGACTACGACGGTATGAAGATCTACCTGGAGACCCCACTTAAGTACACCTAACTAGAAACAAATTATTTCACCCAATTTTTAAGATGTTTAAACTTCTTAGTAGGTTATTCTACCCACAATTTGCTACAATTATTAAAATAATACGTGGAACTATTAGTCATATAAACTATCCCTTTTTTAAATAGGCTTATGCCTTGGTTCAAAGCATATGGAAAAATCTTTCAGGACTAAGAGACTGCACGACACAAAGAGCTTTTTCCCAAGCTTCACCTGCATAATCAAGTTTGCCACTCCCCCATTCTTGTGTTTGCTCATGCTTCAGCAACTGATGAAGCAATATCAGACCTGCCAGTCACAGCAGAAAAATTCCAGCTCCTCCCCCTTCGGAAAACCCCAGAACTTGCTCAAAGACCATCTATGACTGTTATTAATACACTCTATATCCAACCTGCTACTCTCTGCAAGAATATGTACAAGAACAAAAAGTAAATCACATAGATGGTAATACAAAAGGTTTACAACTGTATAAACTGGTAGGTTAGGGACACACCTTTGCACAACAGTGACATGGCTTTTGAATCAGCGTACGCCAATCATGCAAATACACACATTTCAGCATGAGTACGGCAGAGACGACATGAATTCATCTAACTGGTAACAGCCACTTAACATCTGAAGAAAAGCAGCTCCTAACTGGGTCGTTTTGCCCCAATATCAAGCAGGTAACACACTGAACTCTACCTTGTTTATACTGACAACTAAATTTATTTATTTTAATTTCAGCATGACATGCTGTACCTTCAAGGAGTGTCAGCAACCTCAGGAATCATGACCCTCTCTAAACATAAAAGAAAAGCATAGGAAAAGAAAAAGAAAAGAAATGTGGATAGTTCACTACAGTTAAAAACTTTCTGTTCCAAGGCAAATAGTGTTCATGATATGAAAAGATAAAACAATTAAAAAAATTTAATGTAACAAAAAATTTTGAATTGCAAATTTTTGGTTCTCTTCAAATAAACAACACAAACTTTGAATAGCCTCATATATAACTGGATGCACAGTAAAGAAACATCTCTTTAAAAAGCTGTTTTAGAGTTCTGCTAGAACTTTCCTTCAAAGTTTGGAAGAAAAATAATTTGGTTCTTAAACACTTGACAGTCACACTGATGCTACACACATGGGAAGATATTCGTTTGACAAGAAAAGAATCCAATCAGAGATCAGCAATACCCAAACCTTAGCCCATCAATACTGTAGAGGAGACTAGGGGGGAAAAAAATAAAGAACCACAACATGAAAAAACCACACATGCACAACAACCCCTCCTCCCACCAAAACCTAACAAAAAAACCCACAAGCCACCTTCTCCATCCCCCCAAACCCAGAAACTCACTATACTACACTATTTCGTGCAAAGCCAGAGTTTACTGAATGCATGATTTCATTGGTTCTTTGTAACTCTTTATACACAGCTACGAAATGAACGATTTTCCACTAGTTTTACAATTAGAAATAACTTTCTGAAGACATAGTATTAGCCATTTAAGCTAAGCCTTCAATTTGCATTAAGAAATGCACTCTTGTCTTAACTACTACTACTACTTTCTTGCAGTTTAACGAACCAAATTAATTTATCTTTCTAATGTGCAAAATAAAATAAAAATTTTTACATGTAGTTAGAAAGGAAACTGAAATGGTGAAATATTTGAAGCATGAAAAGTAAACCAAGCAGCATCTTTATTTCTCAGTCTGATAAGCAAGAAAAATAAGCATTTGTAGAAACACTTAGCTTCCCTCCCTTGCTCCCCCTGAAGTGGAAGAAACTGACTTAAGAATAAAGTGACAGTTATTAATTTAAGCAATTAAAGATTCAACAAAACTAAGGAAACATTTCAGTTTTCTCCAACTGTATTCAAAAAACAGTCATGAAGGAAAAAATAAAAGTAATTAAAAACTAAGCAAGAAAACTTACAAATTATATTCACATACTTACTCTGAGCCTGCAGCCATTTCCAAATAAGAAGTATCTGCTGTGTCAACCCCCAATGGGATCACTATGCTCATGACGTTCGTTTCTGATAAATTCGATTACTACGGAGTCCTATGCATTGGTATCCAAAACACTGGGGCATGCCAGCCACAGTGCTCATTGCAAACATCTAAGTGCATCCACAAACCCTGTGAAAAACAAAACAAAACATGCACAAGATGAAGTCAGTTCATTTTAAACCCAGGCAATTTTACATCATGTATTTACTTTAATTAAAAAATTGCCACTTTTATCTGTCACGATTATTTCAGTAGTTTTATTTTACGCAAGCAAAAGGAAAGGAAAACACTCAATCTTCTCTAGAAGTTAACCGCAAATAAACTTCTTTAAAGAGTGTGATGATTTTAACACCTGACTTGAAAATACTACAAGATGGACAATCATTCCAATTTATGATTAAAAACCCCAGCACAATCAGGGAAGTGCCAGAGACTCACTTTATGGCAGAGTTACTAAATATGAAATACATTTGCTTACTGCTCTGTGTTGTCAAAGCCTAGTTGCTGTACCTTTCAAGAGAAACCTAGTTAGAGAATTTGCAAGTAGGTCTTAGGCAGCACTGTTCACTTTTGTTTTGCACTTTAAAAAAAAAATCTAATGTCTTAACTACCATTTACTATTTTTTAAAAAACAAAATCATTCTAATAATTCGCAATAATGATAGGAAACATTTTCCATTTTAATAAACCACCATTAGAAGATACTATGCCTGTTCAGTGCCACTTTTGGAAGTGATTTTTTAAAGGAGTAAAATAAAAATAATCAGTAGTAGTTTTTAACTACAGAGCTGACTACGATCTGCTTGACTCACACGAGAATACAGAATCCGACCTGTACACCAGTTACTACCAGTCCTGCGCTTCCCTTACTGCACAGGGCAGAACACCCAACCAAGTAATCAGCTATTCACAGATTAGTAAACTAATGCACGTTTATACACTAATACAGACCAGGTTTTACACATGTGACTAGGTAATTTAAGTAAAATGGCCCCGACTGTCTTCAGTACTTATGTAATGAATAATTGCAAACTCTTTCCAAAACGTCAAAGTTGCAAGACCACACACCACTTTGCAAGGAAGCACATACTATGCCTAATAAAGACAGTCCTCTCACACCACAAAATGTTCTATCTATCTTAGCTGATGTCTACAGGAACACAATTTTGAAATCAACATAATTTCACAGAATCAGAGAATGTGCTGAGTTGGAAGGAACCTACCAGGATCATCACGACCAACTCCCAACCCTCCAAAACACCATTCCCAAGAGTCACACCATTTGCCTCAGAGCACTGTCCAAATGCTTCTGGAACTGTCAAGCTGGTGCTGTGACCACTGTCCTGGGGAGCCTGTTCCAGTGCCCAACCACCCTCTGGGTGAAGAACCTTTTCCTAATACTGAACTTAAACCTCCCCCAACACAATTTCAGGCCACTCCCTCAGGTCCTGTCACTGGTCACCACAGAGAAGAGATCAGTGCCTGCCCCTCCTCTTCCCTTCATGAGGAAGGTTCCAAAACTGCAATGTGGCCTCCCCTCAGCCTCCTCCAGGCTGAACAGACCAAGTGACCTCAGCCACTCCTCATATGGCTTCTCCTCAAGGCCCTTCACCATCTTTGTTGCCTTTCTTTGGACACTCTCTGATAGTTTAATATCTTTTTTATATTGTGCTGCCCAAAACTGCGCCCAGCACCCAAGGTGAGGCTGTCCCAGAGCAGAGTAGGACAATCCTCTCCCTTGCCCTGATGGCGATGCTGGGCCTGATGCCCCCAGGACAGGGTTGGCCCTCCTGGCTGCCCAGGCACTGCCGACTCACGTTCAACATGACCATTATCTTGGTCATGCCATTGACCAAGACCCCCAGGTCCCTTGCTGTGGTGCTGCTTTCCAGCCTCTCATTCCCCAGTCTGTCCATACAACCAGGGTTGCTCCATTCCAGGTGTAGAATCCGGCACTTTTCCTGGTTGAACTTCATTTTAACGTGTTATCGTTACCAAACACTATGCTGACAAAAAGCACAAGCCCACAGTGAGAAATGGACTTCAGACAAACACTGTGAATTAAATCTGGATTGTCTTCTTCTACTGATTAGGTCAGCACCTTCAGGATGACAAAGCAGCACGTACAAGACATCTCTAAAGCATGAGATGGTAGCAAGTCTTCATCTAACTTCCTATATTTTGTAACACTAGTGAAGATTGGCAATTAACTTAAGAACATGCCAAGATGTTTAAGTGCCTGAACCTACCTGAGTTACCTCATTCTCCTTCTAGACAGCAAAAGATGTGTTTTGGTCTTATTATGTGAGACATCATATACAATGAACTGGAAAGCTATTGGGCCAAGTAGCCATTGGAATATTTTGCTTTCCTCATTTAAAGACTAAGCGTTTTCTTACTAAATACCACAAGTAACAAACTATATCATAACTATATAAAAATTAAGAAAAAACACACTATTTTCAAGAGTAAGTAGCAATAAAAACATGTTAAACCAAAAGCAAGTATAGAATATTTTCAGTAGAAGGCTTGAAAGAAAACCGTAAGCCCCTCTAACAGTTTAAGTGAGCACTCATTTTCCCAACATATAGCTAACTCTACTCATAGGGCAGAACCCTCAATAGATGCACTGACAACTTAAGAGTAAACATCAACTCACCATTTAATTCCCATCTTCTGAAAAACGAAAAATTTACCCAATAACTGAAAAGAAACCATGAAATTTTTAATCCAGGTATATCAGCTAGCCCAGGGTTAATGGCAGTTCCATTACTCCCTGCAGTGTGACCTATGCTAACAAATCATTAGCAGAATGGAGTTTTCACTTTATGCCTGTTGTTAGGCAACTCTAAAAAAACAGCTCTAGTGGTTCCATGTAGGTCTAAAAGACATATTGGACAATACTGCCTGGGATCAAGATCCTCACTTACAAAGATTTTCTTGCACTTAAACTTGATTTTGGTGGTGGTGTGGTTTTTCTTAAAATATTTTCTTTAAACACTTCTAACCAGGTAGAGCATCAGTTGTAAAACAACACAGGCAAAAGTGCCCTGGAGACTAATGGAAGTGAAGAATATGCTTAGACAGCTGTCTCACCGGCTGTGATGTCTCCAAGCATACATAAAACAACTGAGATTACCAATCATATATTCCAGTGACCTCCACTGTCAACATAGAAAGAAGACATTTGCTTACCAAATCTGATAATCAAGTAATATTTGGGGCTCTTTTTTTTTAATGCAATGCAGAAAAAGAAGAGCTATGTATAAACTGAAAATCAATGGCTAATGTGTGTCCCAATTAATGATAACCTCTGACAAAGTAAATACATCCCCATTCTTGCTAAAAAACCACAGCAACAAAAACAACAAAAAAGAAAAAGGGGCGGGGGGGCAGCCAAAACAAACTTCCTACCCTATGACAAGCTATTAAAATACAGCTTTGTGAGAATTCAGTCAAAAATGCTAATAGCCTGATCTACATTGAATAAAATTAGAAACTTGAGGAATCAAGATTTTTTTGCCTGAAGAGCATTAAACAAATGTTGTTTTACCTGGAAGGAAGTGGAACATGATTGCAATACTAGCTCACTGTTCCTTACCACCTTCTTCATCACACACTCAAAACCCTCTAGTGCTTTTCCTCTGCCTATAGTTAAGTATGGAAGAACAGAGGCAGTCACTGGCTTGCAATACCTACATGGCCAAGTTAATTCAAACACTGCTCATTCTTTATGAGTAGCCATCCTCAACAAATGCCCGTAATGGAAGTGGTGGGAGACCTAGGATAAATTAATAACACTATACCCACTTATTAAACAAAACTGTGACCTTATATATAGGCCATCCAATTAAGATCACTACAGTGATGTCAAATTTGGAATGATGGAAACTAACTATTTTTTGTCATGTCAGAAACAGAAGCATTGTCATGACATACTAATATTCCCAGTAATTTTATAAGTTCAGAAAGAAAATAACACAACCACTGGGGAATTTTATCTATGAAGAGATTGCTTATCCTTTGAAGCTTGGTATTTTAGATGAGTCATAAAATACTATCTGCTGTCATGATTTGGTACTTTCCAATTCCTGCAAGTATCCACCTATTTCAAATGATTATTCTTTCAGGACTCTGACAAACTCATCCATGGCCTTTAAGAAACTGTTTTCATAGGTACATTAATTTCCACAACGTACTGTTTAAGAAAGTCTTTCTTCAAGCAGTACATGAATTAGAAAGATAGGAAGACCACACTGTTTCTCTAGTTAATTTCAAGGTCACAGAGTTAAAAGCCACTATATAAAAACTGCTAGTCCAAAGATCAGCTCTTTACTGGGCAAAGTGGCTCATCTACTGTACCTTAATTAACAACAATAGAGACCCTCCAATTCTGTTACAGTCTACTCTACTAGAGATAGTACACTCTAACCTCTGAAAGAATGCTGGCAATTTCTTAAGATTCAACGAATTTTCTCATAATCACCCTACAGCTTTATTACATGGAAAAACCCATCCCTTATTCAAATAAATTTTCTTTTTATTTAGTTGCAGTAAAAAAGTTTATCTTGCCCTAAATGTTAATCTTAAAACCCAAACAAATTTGTTTAATCAGGTTAAAACATTTATCTTGTGCAAGATCAACCTCTTCACACCCATCACACTTCACCATACATTCATACTGGTTTACACTTTTAATGGCACTTCTTATTGTTTCTAGAAAATACACAGGAGCTTTTTGACTCAACGGCCACATCCAGTCTACAATATTTGAAGCCTCACCATACTTCTCATGAGTCACTTTATGACACCAGAACCCTTTTTCTAAAAATTAATTATATTCAAACAACAGAAATACAAGAGCATAATACATTCCAAAATATTAATCTCTGTGGCTTTGTACAGAACACATAATTTATGCATTAAAGAACAGAAAATAACTCACACATTATCCCTGAGGTATTCCACTAACTCAACATTATTCTGTGGTCTAACAAAGACCATATGTTTCCTCTCTGTCATGTCCTGCTAAGATCACTTGTGTCACATCACAAGAAAAAACTTAACTTTTCCACTGGTACAAAAAGGAGGAAAAACACCGAAATACAGACAGCTCAGCTCTTGAATCAGAACCTAAGTGTGTGATCTCCTAAAATTGCATCAGTAGTTTTAAACCTGCTAGACCTCTATGCTGTATGTCTCAGAATACTAAAGCTCTTATCTCGATGCACAGATACAAAACTCTTCATAAAAATTAATGATAAGAGATGGTGGCAACACCAGTAAAAATTTATTTGTCTTAAAAAAAAATCCTGAAGAGACATTAATATATCAAGATAGTATCATTACTTACAATACATACAGTAATATTATTTATTACAATATGGTGAGGGTTTTTTGTTTGTTGGGGTTTTTTTTAACCATGTTTACGTCTAATACTACAAAAACCAAAGACAGAAAAAAAACTAATGAAAGCTGTATTTACTATTCTTCTTCACATCTCTGACAGCTTTTTACACAGACGGTGTCACTGTTCCTTGTTTTTCCCTTCCCATGAATCTATTTCCAGATTCTGTTGTCATGTGACAAATACAAAAAGCAAAAAGCATAGAAATGTTACAAAAAGACCAGTTACTATAGAAGTTAGGAACAGAATTCAAAGTGACTTGAAACTTAACATTTGTTTTCTAATTTATAAAGGGACATAAGTGGAATCGTGAATAAGCCTTACAATTAAATGATATCCTACCACAAACATAAGAATTTTCCCACATACACAGAAGACTCACTAACTTAAGTACACTGATCGCTAGATCAGTTCAAGTTTCTCATATCACAAGGCATTACAAAAATACGAAATCTTTTTGTTCCTGTTTTTATAACTTCAATACACAAATAAAGTTCTTCAATTTTTTTTCTGCCAATTGCAGTTATTAGTCATCGCCCATCAACAACTACAAGATAAAAAATATAGTTATTAGATGGTTTAGATGTTTCAAGATTTGGGAGATTTCATCACAGAATGCCTCTGCAAAGAGAATTACCAGGATCTCCCTAAACACAGAGGTTAAAGGAGAAAAACCTAATTCTAGTTAGTCATTTCATTAGATGCAACAGTGCTGGTTTAAGATAAACAATTATTTAGATTTTATATTGACACATACAACTTCACCTTGAAGTCCTTATCTCATGTCACTACAGAAATATTAATATACTAACCAAATTACCATCTCTATACTCTGTCTACTCTATATTTTCACAAGGTCCATATACAAAATCCACATAACTAGAGTTGAAGAAAAATTAATCAAAACCTTCTAACCTATCTACATATAACAACTATCTTTTCTTAAAAGCAAAATTATATACCTTGAAATATGTATTGCAAAACACATAAAAGGTGAAAGCAGTAATTTTCCCATATGTAGTAAATTGAGTAACTGAAATGGCCAAGAATACTTGTCAGTCCCCCAAACACCGAAAAAGTTACATTGTTTCCCAACTTACCCAGCAATGGACAGTTCACCTCATGTTTACCCAGAGCTTATTTCCCCTGAATACAAGCACAGAAGAGGCTCTCTTTTGCTAAACTAAGAGTACTGGTAAACCCCTTCCCTCACACCTTTAAATCCAGGCAAGAAATTAGTAACCATTTCCTGGAGCCGTACTAAGTATCAGAATACGCACAGTACATACGAAGGCTCATTTTCATGAGATGTGCACAAATCTTAAGGGAATTAACTTGAAGCAACAAATGAAATTGCTGAAACAGTCAGTTTGCCACTCAAGCACTGACCAAGGAAGAGAAAGAGTAGAAGAGTTACAAGATTTACAGATAAAAATAAATCAGTGTTAAAACACAAACTATGTGCATAACAGCCTTGAGTCAAGCAAGACCTTTCAGTTTAACAGCACACAATGCTAACCTGGTTGTAGCTTCAAGTCAATTTGAATGCAAAAGAGTTCTACAGCACTAAGCCCAAACCAAAACGCTGAACTTCCACTTGCTCCCAGTACAAAATTCACACTACTGTGAGCCAGCTTGGCTCCACAAAACGAATTACTGTTTTCCATATCAATAAGGTCTTTCAGGCAAGATGCAACGATTTCCAAGATTGTATTGCTGCTTTCAGACCTCTGCCGACTCCTGCATATCTTATTGTTACTTATTTATACAAAGTCATCTCAGGTAATAGATGACCAAAAGGTAGTATTCTGTTTTATTGTATTTTATTACCTCACCATGCATCTTCTATGCGTTAAGTTGCATTTATTCAGAATGCAATTTAAACATTCTCCTCCTCCCTCCAATTACATCATATGTGTACACACATTTTGCAATCATGAGCAAAAGCAATTCTTGTCATACTTTCCTTCAGATTTACAGGCAAATAATTTTAACCCATGGTCATGGGAACCACCTTTGACCACAAGAAATCCACAAGAATGGACCTAAGGAAAGTTGATACACCTATGCCCTAGCACAATCTATACAAGAGAAAACTAACTAAAAATGCAACTATCAACAGTGCGTCAGAGTCCACAAATACAGTGTGAAAACTAATGTCCTGAACTGTCACAAGGCCAACAAACTAAGCTTTATTACTTGGCTTTCCTACCTACAGGTTTTTTCCCTCTTCGGATTTTTTTTGCTTGTTTTTGGGTTGGGAGGTGTGTGTGTTGGGTTCTGTTGGTTTGTTGGATTTTTAAACTTTATTTTTAATTGGGAAAGGAATAAGAGAGATTTAAAGAAGATTTTATTAAATAAAATCATGCTTTCCTAAACTGCTGCTTTCTACCACTGCTTCGAGCATATAAATCGAACAACAATTAGATATTTTCAAAATTAGCAAGAGAAACTGGCATTTTAATGGTATACTCTAGATGTCCTTCAAACAATGAACTACACTATGCACATGTATATATGTATATGCATTATCAACACACAAATATGGAAAAAATATGCAGCATGTATACACATACCATAAATAAATATATAAAGTAATCAATATTTATTCATTGCTGTTTCTCAGGAGGTAACACACCTTTAATCAGACCTAGAAACAGAATACATGAATAAATGGCTGATCTTACAGACAAGGAAATTTTCTCTGTTTCCCCTAACATGCTCCATAACCGTACAGATTTTCCTAGGAGGTCAGGATTGATATCCAACTTGCAGATGTTACACCACTGCAGTTGCAGTAAGAACTGTGCAGGCTTAGAAACAACTGCAAATCCAAATTCAGACCTTTGCTACTGTTGGCTGATTTCTGTGGTAACCTAACAGATAAGTTAGCAGTTTACTTCTCATTTGAGCTGAGACAAAAACGAAGGGGGAGTAGGAAAAATAAGACATAGTAAGCACACTCAAATATACAAACTAAGACCTATTAATGACCAACTCCTGCAAATCATAGAAAAGAAACAAATTGTTCTAAAAGAAATCTGGCATTTGTAGTGTGTGCTCACACATTCCCACTGATTGAATGTTCTCTATATCCGTCTCAGCAGTATCTTCTTCCTCACCACAATATTAACTGTTTCTAGTCTCATAAAAGCCCCTCAATAACCTCCTATGCTTTTCAGGGTCACCTACATATTGTTGGTACTCATGTAACTGCCTTCACACGTGCCCTGGGAGAAAGACAAAAACCCAAGAAAGTATCTGCTATGGCTGGTTTGAAGTCACACATGACAGATAATGGCTAAAATCATTATGCTTCCTCGCCCTGTTTCTCACAGGACACTGCTTATAGCTGCCTCCATCTCCTTTTGGATTTTCAGTAAGCTTCAGAGAGCTCAAGGCTACTAAGTTTCTAGCCCTATCAAATTTCTGTTTTATTACATTACTGGTTGTAGTAACACTACTTGACCATTAGACCAACTTATTTGAGAAACACTGCTATTACAACAAACTACAAAGTAAGACTCCTCCTCCAACTTCGCTTTTAAAATAGTGCCAATAAGCATGATTTACTAGCACAGAATCACAGAATGGCTTGGGTTGGAAGGGACCTGAAAGATGATCCAGTTCCAACATCCCTGCTGTGGGCACGGACACCTCTGCTACCAGGTTGCTCAGGGTCTCCATCCAATCTGGGCTTCAACACTTCCAGCAATGGGACATTCACAACTTCTCTGGGCAACCTGTTTCAGCTTATGAACATCCTGAGACAAATGCAGGATTTTACATTCAACAAAGACCACAGTCACATTTGGAGTAACAGCTAAACTTATGAATTGGTCACAGTTTAGTATCTAAAACAAAGAAAAAAACCCCTGTCTCCTTCATGGTATTCAAGATTTATGCATAAAAAACTTGAGTTTCCATCAGGTAACACGGTTTCCGTCAGTACACAGGTCATAACATGCAATATACAGACTCTAGTCTGCAGAAAGCAAGCCACGCTTTTAAGTACAAACGAAGAGTCAGTCTGCCATTTAGCCAAGCCTCTGCTATACACCAAAGCTGCTTTCCACTGGACAAAAGCTATTTTCCTTTACTGTCTGGTCAAAATGTGCTGCTCTTGCTTATTTCTGTGAGTGAAAGCAAGATCTCTTCCTCAAATATTTATGCCAGTCCCTTAAAACATGAAGATTTGCCCTTACCTCTTCTCTCTCTTCACTCCTTTTCTTCTCTCAGTGGAAGTTAGACAAAATATGGGACTAGGAAGAGAAAAAGAATGAGTGGTAGAAGGGAAATAAAGGTAAAAGCAGTTACAGAAAGAGTAAGAATTAGTTTATTGAACAGAAATCTATCAAAGTAGCAGTAAGCAGAGATATACTAACGAATACCATGCTTACAGATTTTAGATTTTCTATCTGCAGAACTCAACACCCAGGATTGAAAATTAACTGCCAATTGCTTGATGTCTGTAAGTTTACTAAACACCTGCTATACTTCTGGAAATAGATCACACAAAAGAAGGCCTAGCCATTCAAAAACCATCAATTATTTGAGCTGGAGAGTCAAGGAACTGTACAATATGAAACAAGTACAGCACATGAAGAGGAGTAAAGTTTTTTCATAGCAATATTGCTTGGAGAAGGATATAATACATTAGTCTGCTATAGTTTATCACTGAGAAATGTAAAATGCCTTTAAAGAAAAATTCAAAGGCTAAGAATACTAACAAAGTAGTTTCTCAGTAAAAATATCTTTGTTTTACGCATCTTTTGTGTCAGCTATTTTATTGTAAACAATTATTTCTCCATCTAGCACAAAACAATAAAAAGCTGTTCATTAAACTTAGACCAAATGCCTGTATGTGACTTAGCAATTACTCTCGAAGAAAATATTTCATCTGTTACCTTACACTATTATTCCTGACAAACATCCTAAAATACAAAGGCTTTCTGCAAGTATATACAGTCCACATTCTATAAGAATATGCTGATTCACATCTACAACTGTATGAACTAAGTCTATTTATTTTTTTATTAAATATAACAGTGTAACTCATGGCAATTCAGTCACCAATATTCCTCCCAACAAGTACAGATTTTGGAGTGAAAAAATATGTGGCTAAAAATAGATATTGGTATTGCCTTCAACACTATAAACATTTTGCACGTTTCAGGATACCAAATAAACTAATTAATTTTTTCTACACTGCTTAATAAAACTTGGGAGTCTACTGTAATTATTAGCTACCTACTACAAAAGTAAATTATCTGGACTTATTTCAAGTCTGACTTCGCTAAACATATTTTTGTTTTAATATGTTTTCACTTATGTAGATTTCAAAAACTAGCTCCTCTTTTTTATCCATGGGATTTGATTTACTAAATAGCTCAACAGTACTTCTACTTTTACTTATGGAAGCAATTTGTAAACATTCACCTATAACTGCTACACTTATGCCTAGGAATCTAAACAGAAGCAAATCAGAAAGTCACATTCTTTGAAACACGAAATTTTAATTCTTTCTGGCAGTTAGAAGAACTTCTTTGTGTAATTTTAACTACAGTTCAACCTGGACTATATCTTTTGGCAAAAATTTGGCAGTATTTCAGTGTTCTTTACAAAAACTTGGGGAGGATACTGGCAATAAAAAAAGAGGGAACAGATGGAGAGACTATATCATGTTCAAGGACACATGAAAAAATACAGAAGCTAAGATCAAAAGATCCTTCCTACTTTCAAGAAAACAAAACCCGATTTATTTTCAACTGCAATTATTTTGCAAAACTATTATTTGGGATAAGAAATTTAGATTCCATGCATTTTAACTCTATAGCATTGTGTTTTCAATGGAGATTTCAGTATGTTTCTCAATTGTAGTAACAGAGATATAAAATACCTAATCTTTAAATAAGCACAAAGAAATTCTGCTCAGCGATGGAAGCTCAATAAATAGCTTTAATTTTCACTACTACTACCACACAGAAGGCAACAAAAAGCAGTGTTTGGCTTTTGTCTTTCAGCACAAAAGATGTGTTTGGAAAGTAAGACAGAGAACAAACATTTAAAAGAACCCCACAAGACAGTCATTCATAAAAATCCTTCATAACAATAAAGATATTAAAGATTCGCATCAAATGTTCCTATCCTAAGCAAAAGAAAAAAAAAAAAAATCAGTGGAATTACTTGGTAAGGCATTTGAGGGAGGGACCTCCTCCTCATCACCAGTAGAATAACTACTGTATTGTTTATGAATTATATAGAAAGTATTCATGTTTCTTCCACAGTTCTAGAATGATAGGTTTGGAAACCAAAGGAGACATGTAATCACTCTGTACCTTGCTCAAAAGTTATATGCAAGTTGCTGTAATTCTCAAGTCTTCAGTTTAAGCAGAACTGACTAAAATCACTCCTTATTGGAACAGTTTCTTTAAACCAAGAGTTAAACCAGGATAAACCATCTAGACTTGAATATCATCTGTCTTGGATACAGTTTCCAACTTAGGCCCATTATAAACATTCTAATTAGAGGTTAGGTCCGTCTGTCTACTCAAGCCAAGCTAACAGCATTACCAACTTAAAAAGTATCTTCAGCCCTATTAATTTAGGAGAGTTAAAGAGTAATGAACACCAAACAAATTTAGATATCCAGAGCTCCTCAAAGTAAAGGACCCAAATCTACCACTCTATACAGAACTTTAAACTCCTGAGTGGCAAATACAGGCTATTCGTTTTATCAGTTTCTGTGACTGATAACTAACTGTTCTGCACAACATCTTTAACTCTGAAATGGAGAGACATGAATGTGATGGATGGACCATTTGGTGGATAAGGAACTGACTGCATGGTTGCACTCCTACAAGTTGCAAGAGTTGCAAGCTGTCAAGCTCGTTGTGAAAGCGGAGACAAATGATGCATGGCATCCTCACAAACTGGTACTGGGACCACAGCTGTTTAAAACCTTTGTTGGCGACATGGATTTAAATACATTATCAGCAAGTCTGTCAACGAAATGAAGCTCTGTGGTGTGGCCAACACGCTGGAGGGAAGGGATATCGTCCAGAGGGACCCTGACAGGTTTGAGAGGTGTGCCTGTGTGAACCTCATGGAGTTCAATACAGCCAAGTGCAATGTGCTGCATCTGTGTCAGGGCAATCTGAAGCCCAAGTACAGGCTGGGAGGAGAAACAGGAGGAGAAACAGCCCTGAGGAGGAGAGAGGCTTGCAGGTGCTGGTTGACTCGACAGTTGGCACTCCCAGCTCAGAAAGCCAACCATGCCCTGGGCTGCATCAAAAACAGCACGGGCAGCAGGTCAAGGGAGGTGATTCTGCCCCTTTGCTCTCAAGAAATCCCACCTGCAGTTCTTTGTCAAGCTCTGGGGTGTGCAACACAAGAAGGAAGTGGACCTGTTAGAGGAGATCCAGAGGAGGTCACAAAGACAACCCAGAGGCCTAAGCACCTCTCCTACAAAGACAGGCTGAGAGAACAGAGGTTATTTAGCCTGGAGAAGAAAAGGCTCCAAACACCTCAACAAAGCCGTTTAGTACCTAAAGGGGGCTTATAAAAAAAGAGGGAGAGTGGCTTTTTACATGAGTAGGTAGTAATAGGACAAGGGGGAACAGTTTTAAACTAGAAGATGAGAGATTTAGATTAGATGGCAGGAAGAGATTCTTTACTGTGAAGGTGCCAAGGCACTAGAAACAGGTTGCCCAGGGAAGCTGTGCATGTCCCACTCCTGGAAGTTCAAGGCCAGACTGGATGAGGCTTTGAGCACCCTGGTCTAGTGAAAGGTGTCCCTGCCCATGGCAAGGGCATTAGAACAAAGTGGTTTTGAAGGTCCCTTCCAACTCACACCATTATATGATAAGGGGGCCAACAACAGATTATATGTCTTCCTTCTTAAGTTGCAATATAAAGTACAATGATGTCATTAAAATTTAGTCTTATCATCTTGTCTTTGAACTTGATGGCAATTTATTTTTGTGATGAAGATATAAAAGTGAATAGATTATGACGGTATAAAATATACAAAATGCAACTGCAAATGAGAATAAAATAAAAAAGCTTTCCTTAACCTGAGCCTGCAAGATGAAATTTTAACATCTACACTATCCAAGTGCTAACTTTAAACTCTAAAACTAGGAACAATACTATTTTGACAAGTGCCTGATTTGCAAAATTGCTGGTCACTTCAAAAGTCTCACTTAGGTTTTACAGCACTGGATCTCCATCTAAGCAGCATATGAACTATCACATGAAACAAGAGAGAGCACTCTAGTAATACAATATGCAATAGTAACAAACATACTCTATTTGCACACGGTGCAATCTGTGTGCTACTATAATATGTTCATGTGCACTTTTGAAACACATAACTTGAATGGACACTGATTTACTATAGTTCTTATCCATATTTTAATTTTGAAAAATAAGATACAAAAACAGGTCAGGTATGTTAAAAAAATATACTCTGTGCAATAAAACTGTCTTCAAAGGTTATCTTACAGATAACCTTATTAAAATTTCCTAACAACCAACACAGCTTAAATCTTGCCTGTTTCATTAATACATTAAGATTTGCAAGAGGAAATAAAAATAATCTCAGTATCTCCTAGCAAGTACATGAAACCTTGAAAAGGTTTCTTTTAAGTACTTGTTTGTTATGCCTTAAAGGTTAACAGCAGTTTTTCTTTGAACACAAATACAGCAGGTTTTTTCTGTAATGTGAAGGTCATGAGCAGCATTTTGGATCCTCAAAGACATTAGGTTTTGTGGGTACAACTCTTTGGTTACTAAGGAAATGTGAACACTGAAGCAAATAGAAATATCCACCTTGCACCATTCAAAAGACCACTACAATTAGTATTTTAAAGAATCCAAAATTTGGAAGCATGGAATTGAAGTGTTTTTTCCTAATCCACATTCCACATCTGAGGAAACTTTTTTTTACCCCAGGGATGCCTTAAGTGTCACTCTCAGCAATAAATCAGAACTATTTGTACAGTGGAAACACTTAAAACGGTGTACCTGCTGAAAAAACAGTGTCCAAAAAAATCTGTTTTTGAGAGATTTACAAATGCTCATTTGTATGGAAGTCATGAAGCAAATAACATGGATGCACTTCTTTAGGATCTCTGTAGAAGTCTGAATTGGGTTCTATTGGACATCTTCACCCATCTATACCCCTCCCACTAAATTTTGTTAGAATGTCACGTGACAACAGCAAAATACTTTCATTTAACCTTCATTTACATTAATCTAGTTAGAACAATACCATGATTCCACAATTACATACACCACTTCTTTACTCAGTCCCACAAATAGTCCTTACTAAAATTAGTATTAGTGTGCATGCAAAATTAAGACCGTGCTTAATCAAACCAAGATCAGAAGTGGAGAAACACTTCAGCCTTCAGAGTGACACTGATTTCTGTATTTCTGCTGCTTTCCAACACAACTTTAATAGTTGTGTGTGTTGAAATTGTCCAAGAGAAATCAGAAGTTGCATTACCTCAAAGTAACCTGAAGAGGTTACTTAGTCCTAAGAGAAACTTTCCCTAGATTTAGTCTAAAGAGTCAGTATTATTTCTCCTCTGGAATTTCCCAGACAAAAACACTCACCACCCAAAAGGCTAAATAACAATTAGGCAAATTTTCCCTTTAGATATGAAAAATTTCAAGATACATAAATGGTTTCATAACTCCAATCCGTACTATTGTATTTGTAACACAATGTTTCTGGAAAAGAAACATGTCTTAAAAAAAGAAGGAATTTAGATTTCAAACCTTCCCTCTTTCAAGAAGTTTGTATTAGTTTTGAGGGAGGGGAGGTATTTCATTCTTTATGAATATATAAACATCAATTGAGTTAAAAAATAGAGGTAGAATTTGTTTTGTAGTCTCATCTCCTTAAAACAAATCACAGATCTGTTTTAACAAATGGAGAAACTGAGTCACGAAGGCAAACTGACTCATTAAAACTCATACAGGAAAACTCTGGAAGATCTCTCTAAATTCCCAAGAGATTCTTAATTCATAAAATAAGCTGTAAAATTTGAAAATTAGTATTTTTTGGGTTATTTCATTACCCTCCTCCAAACACTTTTTGTAAAGTACACAATTATTTTCCTCTAACTGTGCATCATATGTCTGCTTGAGAACATGACAGAGGCTGTGAAGAGCTGCAGACTGTATAGCATCAAGAACAGGAGCTTTCAACTGAAGGCAAGGAAAGAAAAAGGCAAAAGGTTTCCATAAAGGCCCGTATACTCTTTAAAGTCTTTTTCATATACTTTTAAATTAAGAGACTAAGACATGGTTTAGGAAAAAAAAAAAGGTATTTATATAAATAAAGATGATAGGAGCATGCATTACTGGACAATTAATGAAATCACTCATCCTTTGGCCTCAAAACACACTAATGGCATGCATTAGCGACACCCTAAAACCATCTTACTGTTCAAATTTAGGTATAACTTAAATCCCACTTCAGTGCTTCTAAACGGTATTCAAATTAAAATTTGTCAGAGATTGAAGACAGCTTTGCCACTTCAATACCTCACTTCTGATTGCTTAAATACAGAAGGTTCTAAAGCTATACTGGAATAGGAATTAATATCTCATTAATTTAAAGAATGATATTAAAGACAGGCATTTAAAAAGGTGAAAAATTATTTTTTTGTTATTGTTACTTAAAACATAAAGTTTGCAGTCTCTATAGTATGTACCAGAGTACACTACACCAACTATCAAATAATGAATCCTTGTGACCTCCCTTCCCCCCACTCAAACATATTTATAGTGGTGATATTAAAAGGTTCATATTTCATTTAGGAAAAAAATTAGAGGTTACGTACTGCACCTTCCCTCAGTAACTGCATCTGTATTATTGCACATACAATTTATATAGCAATATACCAAATAAATTGAAGAAAAAATGTAATACCAACATTACATAGCAGCAGAAGAAATTCCGCATCTCTAAATAAAGTAACAGGTTATAATCTTGCGTGCATTATTCCCTTAAGTCCATTTTGTATTCTCAAACTACAAATACATGCAATTACTACACTCATGTCCAGTGAAGGTATTTCCTGGAAGATGAACATGACGTTCATAAATGTGTTTCCACGAAGAATTTAGCTGACTGTCTTAGTGATTGTAATCCACTACTCGTGTTGATAAATATTACTGATTTTATGTCGTTAGTAGGACAGACAGTTGTACAGTATGGATCACAAACGCAGGAGCTTTTCCAATTTACTAAACTGACATACATATTACCTTACAGCACCATATACACACCTCTCCAAGGAGCTTCTTGAGGCTGTTGCCTCTTTCCACCCCCCTTCTCCCCGACAAGAGTGGTCTCGTTCACTTGCCTTTCACACACATAACCAATAAAATTTATCAGCTGGAACACAGCATTTTTAAATCGCAGTAAAGTCAAGAGATGTTCTGTACGTTATTTGAAGGGAATAGCCTTTTCATTTAAACGTAGTAAGACACTAATATGCTGCAGACAAACGCACTGCATGGGGTGTGGAGGACCCGAGCTGATTAGATTACCACAACATCAGCCTGAGGCCGCCATTTTTAGAATCTCTAAAGGACAAAAGAGGGAAATTAATAAATTTGCTCTACAGTTTTCTAAAAGTAACTTTAAAAGTATAGTGATAATACTCAATCGTGCATTGCACGTACTGCCATGGATATCTCCTGCTTCTCTCTGATCTGAACCCTGAGTAACAAAAACGCTTCGTTATTATTCCTTTAAGCTACTGTAAATAAACAGACTAAAACATTCCTAAATCTAGATGCAGCACTGAACTTCTGCTTTTGACGACGACACGTAGTATGTACCATTTTAGGGACCTCAGGGCTTTCAGACACCGCACATTCCCTAATAGCTGAGTACAGGGGAATACAGGACCTTTATAATCAGGCTATATTATGTTTCTCTACCCTATTTAGCAGTACACAGTGAACCGTTTCTCTTCCCCTGTGTCTGCAGCAATACGGTCTAGCCCACCAACACTTACTGCTTCAAGAAAGAGACTGAAATATGCCCAACACTGGCTGCAGAAACTAAAGCAAGAAAGGGGTGCACCAGTGTAACTACTTACAGCCTCGAGAAAGGGGGTGGGGAGAATGATCCCCTTTTAAATTGGCACAGAAACTCCTGGGGACAGCTCTTCGTTTGTCCAGGTTACACCACGAAGCAAAGATATTAACAGGGAGGCAGGCAGAGAGGCGGGGGTGTGGAAGGCAAAGAGATTAGGCCTATAACGAGCCATTTTAGTACCACAAAGCAAAAATATACAGGATGGAGGAAAAGAATAGGCTTCCCCAAGCTTCGTAAAACTCAATACGCAGTCCCAATAACGCACAAACCCGTTCTGAAAACCGCCAGCCCAAGGAAGCCTATGTTGTCACATAATAGCTCCTTTTGGCTCATTTTCCAAGCATAATGCATAAATCTGGCGTAACTGCCAAAAAATTCTCCTCAGCCTCTCCAGTTACAGTAACCCGCCATATTCATAAGATATAGCGACAGCCTGCCATTTTTTAACCAAACCCCACAAAAGCAAAAGCAAATTCAAGGCAACTTAAACAGAAATTAAACACATTTCAGGGTGGGAAGGAGTTATACTCGCACCGAAGGTAATGAGACATTGCCGTCGCATTTCATTCCCTTTTTCCACCCTCCCCTCCCCCAAAGCACCCACAGCAGAATATGCTGGTAATAACCAAAGACTCACCTGTAATGGTCACAGGCCAGGCAGCAGGACCCCTCAGCTGAGCCCCTTCTCTATCCCAGCCAAAACAATGCAACAGCCCCACTGCGGATATCCCTACCCTAGGCAGGACTCAGCCCTCAGCAAGCTCTAGTAAAAGAAAGAAAAGGAAAAGAGGAGACCCCCCTCCCCCCAAACCTAGCTCAGGGCGCAGAACCCTACAGGGACCAGCTCAAAGGCGCCTTTGCCCTGGGACCTGTGTACAAACCCCACTGCTGCCACCGCCGCTGCTCCCGTGCCTGCCTCCCTCCCTCCAGCCTCCTACGCTCCCTTCTATGTCACTGCCTCTCTCTGGGAAAATGGCGTCCGCTCTCCCCTCCCTCCCCCTGCACGGGGCTCACCCGCCCCGCCTGACAGGGGCAGGGTTACCAAGGCGAAGCCAAACGGCCGCCATTTTACTTACGGGCCGGGAGCGCAGCCCGCGCCCGCCGAGCCCTCAGAGTCCATTTTGCAACACACTGAACGGCTCCGGGGTCTGGGCGCGGCCGCGGCACCAGTCGGCGGCAGGGGCTGGGCAGAGGGACCGTGAGGAGGGAAGTAGGGCAGCGGAGGAGGGGCGGCGGTAGCGCGGGCTGGCGCTGGGGGCGATCCGCGGCCCCGGCAGCACAGCCCGCGCGGGAGGGGCGGGGGCTCCGTCCCGGCCTGTTGTGGGGCCGAGCGCGGGCGGGAGCGAGGATGTCTTGAGTCAGAGCTACATTCTCGGAGGAATAAGCGCCAAAACTCCCTCCTCGGCCCCTTTCACACCCCCAGCCTCCGGGTTCTTCCTCACGACCGTCGATGCTGTCAGCATACGTGTTCTTTATGAATCTCAAACAGCACATTTTCAGCCTAAACTGCGCGAAAAGCCGGGTAGACCCGCCGGATCTCACACACGCAGAAGTACCTGAGGGGCGGGGAAGATGGGAGCGAGGAAGGAGCAGGAATTTTTGCAGACCTGCTCAAGAGGTTTTGACTGAAACTCTCAGTAAGACACTCAAGGCTGAGAATCTTCCTCAAAGCGTTTAGGACTCAAAGGCAAGTGGGAGAAAGCTTTTTTTCTTAAAGAGAGTGGGACAGCACTCGCTGAAGGCATTTCTGTTCTGCAGGGAATGAGACAAGCAGCGAACAAGCCTCGTTTGCCCTTTAGGGAACAGCGCTCGGGGAGCAGGAATGGTGCGCTTCCATCCGGACCAGCAGGCGCTGCCAAAGCCAGGAGTTCGTTCAGCCTTTCAGGGCAGACACAGCCCCGGCCATTCGTAACGAGCCCTCTTCCTGCCACCATGTCTCCTCCCAGCTCTCGCTGTACCCGTACGCCGCCCTGCTTCCCCTGCCCGGCTTCAGCCCCTCCAGCGATACGGCTGATTGAGGGAGGGGAGGCGGCGGCTGGGGTTTCGTTCGACGCCCACCAGGGGCTGAGCGAGCCTCCTTCAGTGCGCAAACTCGGGGCACGAGATAAAAGCTGGGCTGGCAGCTCTTACCCTGCCTCGATGGAGCCGCCACATTCGGGTGACTGGAGAAGCAGTTAGCAGCAGCGCCATAGACTAGCGTCCCCCCACACCTTGGGCACAGAGAGTTTTGGGGCTCTAAACAGCTGCTGCTGCGGCAGGAGGGAGCCGAGGTGAAGGGATCTGCTAGCTGGTTGGACGCAGAGGAGGCGGCTGTAATGGGGCATTAAGTCTGAGGGAGGAGGGGGGGCGATTAAACGTCTTGTGATCATGGCGGAGTCTATGGGTATTTTTTTCCTGTCTAACTCTTCTGTGCGTGTGTCTCTTTGTTTCTTTCTCTCTTTCTCTCTCTCTCTCCTTAGGGCGCTTGGCCGGGGCTGCTCGCTCGGGTTCTGCCTGTTGCGCGAAATGGCGGCTGGCGTCTTGGTGGGTTTGGTTGTCGGCTTTTTGTGTAGGGCTGCTTTTTTT
>WEKY01060601.1:0-13170 GCA_013390045.1 Picathartes gymnocephalus | reverse complement strand
GTTGGGCTTGTTGTTGGGGGCGTGTTTTTTTTTTTTTTTTTTTTTTTTTTTTTTTTTTTTCCTCCCTTTCCCTCCTATTCCCCTCCCCGCACTTGTGCCTTGGCTGCGGCTCCGCAGCGAACCGCGGCGGAGCCCGAGTCAGGAGGGGGGCGGGAGCGGCGCGGCAGCCAATGGTTGGGCTGGCCGGTGTGGCCCGGGGGGCCCTGATTGGCTGGCGCTGACATCATCCTGCAGCAGGGGCAGCCGCAGCTGGGCGGGGTTGGGAGCTGCCGGGGGAGGTAAAGGGAGAAAACGGGCGCCATGATCTCAGCGCCAGGGAGAACTCCGCGGGCAGGGCGTGCCCGAAGAGCTGGCGAAAAGGAAAGCAGGACCAGGCCTGGGCTTCTTCTTCCCAAATATTGCCGGGGCTGTGCAGAGAGGAGCGGGGAACGAGCGAGAGGGGAGCAACCAGTGCCTGCCTTTGTAACTGCGTCAGTACAAGATGGCGCAGGGTGTCCCTGGAGAGGGAAGGGAGTTGCACGTCCGCCGGAGGTCATGTGACCGCGTTGCATTCCTCTGGGGTTTGGCTGCGGACCAAGCTGGCTTAGGCGGCGGTGGCTGCCCGGGAGAGCCCGGGCTTCCCTCCCCCTCCTCCCGCACAACGTCGTCGGTGCCGCGCTGGTTCCCTTCCCCCATCAGCCTTATGCACGAGGGTGTAACTGCTGCCGCGGAAGGTTCTCGCTTCTCTCCTTACTCTCCACCCACCTCCAGGGTATAGCTGTTCTCGGGGGACGATTTCCATTCCGCCCCCTCTCTGCGCAAGGCTTTACCCACCGCCAGGGAAAGTTCTCCCTGGGCCCCTGCTGGCTCCGCCCGAACGTGGGAGCCGGGTGCGCTCATGGTAGTGCCGCCAGCTCGGTGCGAAGGCACTCTGCTCCAAGTTAAGTTCCCGGGGGTTATGGAGTGGTTCTTACCGGAACAGACGTGTTAAGCGATGTCTAAATGACCTCATTAAAGCCGCTGAGGAAAATGCACAGGCTATGCGCAGTTGTTCTTCTGACGAGGAGGTCTTGGCTGTTCTAGGGTTGCTCTGCTGGGGTACAGGTGGAGGGACCAAGGGGAAATCTGCCAGGTGTTCATGATTTTATTCTGTTTGAACAGGAAAAGCGGATCGCTGTTCTTTGTATGTTGTTGAACCCTATTGCAGGAGTTGAGCAGCTTTCTGTGGAGAGATGGGTGTATTCCAAAGTCAGGCCGCAGATGGCCTGCATCTTTAACACAGGAATTGATGTATATACTTAGTGCAAATGAAAAATATGATGTGCGAATACTGTGAGGGCTTCCCATACGGTACTTTGAGGTCCATACGAAAATGAACTCGTTACTCAGGTCTGGATAGGCCGGGAAGGTTGGCAAATATGTTTTCCTGGGTCTTTTTTTTATTTCAATATTTGCTGAATGGGAAGTGAAAAATGTATGTTTTCCAATCCTAACCCTTTTCTTTAAAGAATGCAACTCCTGTTATGTTTAGTTGAGGTTCTCATGTTTTCAGAGTAATTCAGTGCTACTTCCCATATCTTGTTCTTGTATGCCAGGGTGTAAATTTAGCCATTGCATCTAACCCAATGAACAAATTAACAGTTAAAATTGTTGATGATTTAAGGCTGCTGGTTGGGTCTACTTAGAAGTGTTTCACTTTTTATGTTCTCAGTCTGTCTCTAAATAGATAGGATTGTTTTTCTTTTTACCTCCACAGTAGCAACCCGATAGGGCATAAAGCTTGAATATTTCACGAATGTGCTGTTTGAGAACTACTGGAATGAAAGTAACTGAGTGTATGATTAATACAGAAGATTCCTGTATAATAGATGCTCTTTAATATGCGTTACATAAGTAATGTAGTGAGGTGGAGTTCAATTACATAAGAACTGACTGGCGACTTGGGAGCTACTCTAAGTAGTTCATGTTGGTTATATAGATAGCCTGCAGGGCATCCCTGTGTTGTGGGAGGAGGGGTAGAAAAACAGGATTGGAAGGATCTAACAGCACTACGTTTTTCCTTTGTAGGTTTATAGAGGATACCAGGAAAGAAAGGGAGAAGACAGTAGTTAGGAATGACAGAGTGTGAAGCTTTCAAAAGTCTGTAGTCTCATTTGAGCTTAGGTTTTAAGATGGAAGCTCTGTTTTCTAAAGGAGCAATCCCCCCTTTTTTGAGTGTCATAAGGTGGCTGTCAGCTGAGCATTGTGCCAACCGGCTTCTGTGCATACTATAAAGAGCAGGATTCTTGAATCCTAGAGATTGAGGCTATGCCTTGTTTTGTTTTGTTTTCATAAGATTACTGGAAATGCTGTTAGAAGGAGGCAATTGGTTTGTTGATCAAACATTAAAAATTACTGGATTACTGATTCTTCTTGTGTAGGCATCATGTAACAAAGGTAAATACTCCCTTTGTAATGGAAGCTTCCAGAGAGGCTTTCAGTGTACAGAGATTCTTTTAATACAGCACTGATTTATGTGGGACTTGACATTGTGAATACTTCATTGCAGATGCGTTAAAGGAAGAACATTAATTTCAACTAAAGATGAGGGAAAAAACCATTGTATTAGTACTTGCATTTAGGCATGTGTTCTATAATTATGAAAGAGTAACTGCCTGCCTCACTGTAAAAGAATTGTTTGAATGCTTATGTTGTAGAATAGTTTATATAGAAAATCAGAGAATTTTAGTTCTTAAAGCAGCCTTTTAGGCAGCTCACTTTAATAACAGATTTTGCTTGAAAATAAGGAAGTGAATTACTTTAAAAGTTCTGTGTTGCAGCTTATTGCAGCAGTGCTTGAACGGAGGTATGGCTGTGCTTTTATGAAGTTACAGAAATGAAGGCAAGTTTTAATGAGCTGGTAGTAATTTCTTGTTTGTTTCAAGGTTGTTTTTATTAGTAGTTCTCAAGGAAGCACTTATCTTGAAAGAAGCAGTAGCTCCAGCAGTGTTGCAGTGCAGTCTCAAAACAATGTCTTATGTATTCTGAATTATTTGTGCTGCAGGAGATGAGTAAAAACGAAATGTGCATATTTCTTTGAGATGGGGCATCTGCCCTGCGGGCAGTCTGATGCAAGCTGTGTTTTAATCTCGAAGGAAAGAAAAGAGCTGCAGCAGAGGGAGACTGGGTAAAAAATGGCATGTAGTTTACATTTTTGGTAGGTTACCAGGGAAACTAACAATTTCTACTGAACTACAATTTGTTCCTTAATGAAAATATTTCAGTGGGTTGGACGTTCTCCAGCAGTTAGACCTGTAGTTCTAACTTGACATGATAGCTTGTCTGTGCACGTATGTGTGGTCTGAGCCCTTGCTAAGACCTGTTAAACACTGTTGTTTACCTTTAGCCATACAAAGGGACTGACAGGAGTTCAAGGGTATTTAGGGGAGAAAGGAGAGAGATGCTAACAGTATAATAGATCTGACTATGCGTTAATGTCGTACTTGAGACAGTTGAAGTGCTTGTGCTGCAGGATCATCCTGCACCTTCCTTCAGCTGTTCATTCTTGCTTCTGCAAGTGATCGTGGGGGAAGCAGTAGTGAAGAATGGATCAAACATAAGCCTAATAGTAATGGATGGTTTTTTAATGTGAATCTTTGTTGTGTGGGTTGACAAACATTCCTGTTTGAACTGGAGCAGAATGAAACGTTGCTGGGAAAATGGGGATGTGCAGGTTTTAATTGTTAGTGAAGGTAGGTATGCTTTTTCTCAGGAAAGCTGCAGTTATTAGGGAGTTTTGGGGGGCACCTCTTAAAGGCTTTTGGCTAGTGTAACTAGAATCACTGAGCCAGGCACTTTCAAAAAAAATTCTACACTTTGTGTATGTAAGTCATTACTAGACTGACCTTCAGTTGTGGGTGATAAGAGCACTTCAGATTCACTGAATTGGTAAAATTAAGTGAAATGTTACTCTCAGCTACAGGCTAGTTAAGCGTTCATAGGATTTTAGATTTAAGTTTATTTTGTTGGAACAGGGTAGAACTTGAAATAAGCTTGCTTCCTCCACAAGTTTCTGATAGTCTAATAGCTGGCGTAGTCAGTGAAGAGTTATTGCTACAAGATGAGTTCTTAGCTAGTTATAAAAAGTGTTACCTGTGGGTCACAGTAGTCAGTAGCCAAATGAATTTGCATTATTTGCATGAGGTGAAGGAGTTCTAGTGACTTACAGTTGATCCACCTGGATTTGGAAAGACTGTTCAATGCTCAAACAGCAGCAGGACAAAACTTCTTTTGCACACTGCTTCAGGCTTTGTTTTATAATGAGTGTTTCTGAAAAAGTTGAGATTAGTAAAGTTTTGCTTTAGCAGGAAAATAAGTTATTGGCTGGTTCTACAATTCTTAACAGTTGAGTTCCTTGCTTAAAGAAGCAACTTTAAAGCTGTTGTGTGGCCTCCTAATCCTGGAATTAGTGGGAATTTTCACCAGGTTCACTGCTATGACCTTTGGGTAGTGAAGCAGGGCATTGGTTGGTCATTTCCTTCCAAGCATGACCTTGTTACTTGAAGTAGAGTATTTCTGATAAGCTACTAGTTGCTTTGGAGAGCAGTATTAAGGTCCATGTAGCTACTTCCATAAGTGGGGTAGTGCTCAGACTATTATGATTATAATGCAGCACTAGCCCTGAAACACTATCAATAGCAGTTCTTTGATGAAAATAACCAGTGATTGAATGGCTCTTGAGTAGTTTATGCACAATGGTGCTTTTTGAGGATCTTTAGGAAAAAAAATAGGGGAAAATACTGCTAGTTTGGAGACTTGGACTGTACCAGAGTTGAGAAATTGGTGAACTGGAGACTAGCATTCCAAAAGTAGCTTCATCCCAGCTGAAGGTGGTCCTGTCACAGAAGGCAAGAGTTTGTGTTTCTTCTAAGCTTGGAAACCTAGTAAATCTTAGCTGCTGTATTTTTGTGCTTACTGAGTGTTGGACAAAAGAAACCGTATTGAAACTTACTGTGACTGCTCCGTCTGTGAGCTTGTTAACGTAGCATGGTCATGCAGTAGATGTTACTCAAAAGTAGAAATGCAGCAGCTTTATTGCAGCAGTATATCATGTCTCTTCAAAGGTTTAACTTGTGAAGACTGCTGTAGTCCTATGCAGTGTGATTTATTAAGACTCAAAACAAATATTCAACAGGCTGAGAAAGCTGGGGTTTTTCAACATGGAAAAGAGAAGATCTTTGAGAGACTTAATTGCAGCCTTCCTATGTTTAAAGGTGGCTTATGAAAAATAGAATGATATTTTTACGTGAGCCCATAGTGATAGGAAATGGGTTTAAACTAAAAGATGACAGATCTAGATTGGATATTAGGAAGGGATGCTTAGAGGATAGTGAGGCATGGGGAGAAGTTGTGGATGTCCCATTCCTGAAAGTGCTCAGGGGCGGATTGGATGGGGCCCTGAACAACCTGGTCTAGTGGAGTTGTCCATGCCCATGGTAGGGGCTAAGAATTAGATGATCTTGAAAGTCCCTTCCAACCCAAACCATTCTATGGTGTCTGACAGCAGAAAGGGGCACTAAAAATGGGTACCTTCTTGACATTGAGTACCACTGGTTATAGTAATGGGTTTGTTTCCAGCAAGCTTCAGAAGATTGGTAACTAAGGAAGCTTTCTTTGGTGGAGTTCAATTCTTAGTATTTTATTGACAGAAGTTAGTATTCTGCCTAGTTGGCTGTCATATGTGGATTTTTGATAGCTGTTTGATCCAGTGCTAATACAGCCACTGTAGACCAACCAAATACGAGTCCAAAACTAGCTTGTGTGGCAGATACGAGGTGTTAGAACTAGTGTGGAGGGCAGAAGAACTTAAGCTGAAGAGGTAGCTGGGAAACAAGCATTAGCATCCAATTCTTTTGCTAAACTCCCTCCTTCCATGTTCCTGCCTTTACTTAGCAGGTTAGTCATGACACAGGACTGTCATGTGATTCCCCAAATTTTAGTGAAGTACGGTTAAAAAAAATTGGAGGCACAGAACTGTGCCACTTTATTAGTGCAGATAAAGCAATCCCTCAAAGAGACTGTAGCTGGTCATGATACTGAGGTAGTAATTTAATCTCTGGTTTAAGAGGTGTTTTACCAGCCTTATTGCCTGGTATGTGCTAAGTAATGGTTGTGCTGCTTCATTTTGGGCCCCAGTGTTTTTGGCCTAGTTTGTCAGGCATGATGATAAATTGGGCAGTATTGTCTTATCTGTTGAGCCCAGGTAAACTGTGTAAAATTCCATCCAGAACAACTATACGTCTTCTAATTGGAGAATTATTAAATATTACTAAATGTCATTGTCACAAATATCCTGAATTAGAAGACTGCTCTTCATAAAATGAAAGTACTGCTTTTATCAGTGGTGCTACTTCTAATTCATCTCCAAAGCTGTGCTCCATTACCCCAGTGTACATATGCTGGAACAATCTCATAGGCCTATAAAGGCATGCTGGGCAGTTGTCCGATCCTATATTTAAACTGTTTCTGAGAAACACTTGTGCTTCCCTATCTCTGCATGGTCATAGGAAAGGCTGTACTTCATGCAGGAGCCACAATGTCTGGGCTCAGCTAACAGTAATTTTTGAACTTGAGTGTCTCTTCAGATATTGTAAAATTGAACTGCACTGACTTCTGTTGGGGAGGGGAGATGATGGATCACTAGGAAATAGTGCTAGTGGGCTACTGACTCATTGACTCTAGGCTCCAACAATAAAAGATACAGGTGTCTTCACTCCTGTGACTAGTGACAGGGCTTGAGGTAATGGTATGAAGCTGAGACAGGTGAAGTGTAGATTGGATCAGGAAAAAGTTTTTCACCCTGAGAGTGGTTGAGCACTACAATGGCTCTCCCAGGGAAGCGGTCACAGCACCAGCCTGTTTGAGTTCGAGATGGGTTTGGGCAATGGTCTCAGGCACATAGTGTGGTTCTTGGGTTGTCCTGCATGTGGCCAGGAGTTGATCCTGGTGGATCCCTCCCAACTTTGCATACTCTTACAATTCTAGGTCTGTGGTGCTTGACAGCCTAGCCAAACTTTAGTAGGAGTCCTGATGCATAGTGTCAGAGCGCTTGCTTTGCTATGTTCAAGAGAGTCAAGAAGAGTTGAGACCTGTAAATACTTTAAATGGTCTCTCCTGGTGAATCTTGAACGTAGCAGGTTTAATTAATCTGCTACTGCTTTGCAGTAACCCACTTACCATAATTGTGTGACACTACTGTATGCCACGTTTAAATTTTCACTAACATCGGCAAATTGCATAGAAATGCAACTGGATTCTGTAGGCAAGTAGAACTAGTATTTTAAGGCTTTTTTTCCCTGTGTCTAACATTGCCTGCTTTAGTCTAGACCTGAAGTACAGACACCACGTATGGGTATTCACATACTCCTATGCTGGAGAGGGAATTCCAAAACTGAAGGACTACATCAGAGAATATGTATTATGTAGTTTGGGTCAAAAAATAAAGAATATCAATGAAGCATTTAGACTGGATTTTGTTTGTCTCTTAAAATTGGCAGGCAGGGATATTGTAAACTAGGAAAACTGCTATGAACAGGAAGAAAAAAACCACACTGCTATAAAATGAATTATATAGTGTAAAATCAACATACTGAATTCTATGTGCCTTAGAACTCTTTCAAGACACTCCTGGGACCCTGCAATTGCTAGTGTAGACTAAATTGATGGGAGGGAATCGTAATTTCAAAGCATTATTAGGACTGAAGTCTGGGGCCTGTAGCTAAGCCTGCTCTACTTCTAGGAGTTGACAGGGCAGGGTCTTCTGATTTCATTTTTTCTAGAACAGGCAAGCTCTTCCACACTTCCCACAGATTGTGTGCTACAAATATAAGTGGCCTTATAAGTGCAGCTCTTGAATTAGTTTGTCTTGTCATCCGTTTCGGTGGTATGACTACTTAATAATCCTGTTCCCCTTTAAGTAAGTTGAAGTAGTTAACAGAAACCAAGGAGATGAGCAGCTACCTAAATTTTGCCCTGTAGGACAAGTGTGTCCGCTTAGAGGAAGGAGATGAACTTAGCACTGAATCTATTTTAACCTCATCCTACAATGAGCAAAGCAGGGTGATCTTTTTGAAGGGTATGATACCTTTTGTCTGTTTGCTTAAACATGCCCTTTAATTTCAGTAATATAATGACACTGAAATGGGTAATTTCATTACTGAGTGAACTGTGAACTCATTTAAAACAAGCTTCATCAATTCCACATATTTCTGTAACCTAACAACAGTATACTCATATACTTCCTGCTCAGTGCAGTGGATGTGCCTTACATTTCAGATTTCTCCTGTGAATGATCCTCCCAGTCTTCCAATGTATTTTGTAGATAGCATATCACAAGTTAGAGGGATTGAGCTGTCTACAACTGCTTCTTCTATATAGAAGTGACTTGCTGAAAGGTGCTTCTGTGTCTGTAGATGCTGCGTTAAGCTTAGATTTTTTTTTTCCTGTAGCCTACCTGTGTATGGAACAAAGTGTTTTGCTCTGGGTGCTTCTTTTTGCTTGAATAGCACTGAGCAAGATTTATGTATTGATTGCACTCAGTAAAAGTAAGCTCTACATTCTGTTTTGGATGTATGTATTAATATGTGTAGAACATCTTGTTGAATCTTTCTAGAAATAGCATGTTGCAGTCTTGGATCACATTTAAAATCTGAAGCCTTTAAGGGGTATCTCAACAGTTTATGTAGTGGGGTTTTCTTACATGGTGCAAGAATGACTATTGTTTTAGTATTGGTATTACCCTTCTGCATCATCTGTCCCTACTATAGAAATAGATCAGCAGAGAAGAAAGAAAGAACTGAACTGGGTGTCCATAAAAGCAGGTCTACCAGACCTTGTTTTGATTTGTGTGTCTAAGATTCTTGGTTGAATGTGAGTTTTGGATGTGCCCAGTTGGCACTGGAGTGAAGGAGAGGGTTTTTTACTACTAAGAAACACTTTTACTGTAGTTCATAAGCTGTAATCTTGCTCTGTTTGTCACATCATAAATAAAGATGAGATGTTTCACTAAGCTCATTTGCTTTTCTGTTACGTGGGTCTAATGTAAGCATTTATTTCAATATGTGTTTTTGAGTCCCATTAAACAGTAGCATGTCTGACATGTGATACCTCTTTGAAGCTCTTTAGTTTTGATTCTCAGCTGGAAATGTTTGAATGGGACTCCTGGTCTTTCTGGCTGTTCCAAGGAAAAATAAGAATTCAATCTAATCTTCTGCAGTGTATACCCAAGGTCCATTTAGCCTGTTTAGCTGTTCTTCAGCACAGGGAAGCTAAAACAGTGAAAGCATGAAATAACCAATATGTAACTGACTCTGCTTATGGTTACAGATGGCCTAAGGGAGGATGGTGGAGGCCTCTACCGGTAACTGCAGCTCTTTAGAGGGGTGGGTAAAACCAAAGGGTATATTCCTGATGCTAACCAGAGAACAGTTGCTGGAAAAGTATTTTTATCAGCATTTGTAGGTTTTCTAGGATGGTGTTCACTTAGTATTTAAAAAAAGGGAACTGAAAAAAGCTTGAATTTGAATACATCATCTGTGGAGGGCTTGCCCCTAACTGCAGCAACAGGATGGACTGTAAGAAGGAAACCTGACTAAAATCTGTCTTCGTTGGAAAATAACCAGGCCTAACCTGTAGTTCTTGAACAGTGTCCAACTTTAAAGTAGCTCAAGGCTATGTATGTCTTTAATCTACTGATCATAGAAATTATGAAAACAGAGGCATTGTATGCAACTATGGAATTCTGAAAGACCAGTTTAGAGGGGATCTGCATGTGAGTAACATCCTTACTTAAAGCATTTATGCTACATCCTACATCACATGATTCCTAGCTGTTGTGCAACAGGAAAGCTTAGCCTTTTTCCATTCATCCTCTGGAACTCGTGGAGGGAAACACAGATTGGACTTGTATTTAACTATAACTTCCTTCCCTTTGGGAACTCAAGTCTTAACTACTACAGATTTCTGGCCATGTGGTGTATTTTGGTTTCCTGCCCATATGTGAAATTAGAGTAAGCTTTGGAGTCTCAGGGTGCAGAGGATGACTAGGAGACTTCTTTCTGTGAAAGTAGAAAGTCAGTCCGTGATTGTCTGCTTCCCCAGCTCTCCGCATGTGTACAACTAAGTATACTCTGTATGTCACGGTTAGCTGGTAGTATGTATGAGCTGACAATATAGTATGTAAGATTTATTTAAGCTTTCCTATTTTCAAACTTAAGGGCTCTTTAAAAATTTAAGGTAGTTTTGCTGTATCTGAATGAAATTGTTATTTCTAAACGTCAAAAGAAAATGCTGGATTGAAGGCTAGCTCAAAGAATGGCAATTTTATGCCTAAATTTTCACCTGCCAAACAGACTCTGCCAAAATCGGCTTGTAGGTTTTCCATGCAGTGAACAGATTGAGAAGTGCATAAAGAAATCATGGAAACTGACTGAAGAATGAGGGATTGCAATACAGAAAGGAAAGTGCTTATCTTTAACTAGATACACATTTTACTTTGAATCTGGTTTTGGAACTAGACGTTCATGCCCAATCTTACTTTGTAGCTTTTTGGAAGGGAAGAAGTTCTAGCAACCAAATCAGTCACCTTTTTAAATGCAGGTGAACTAAAGTAAGGAAACCTGTGAGCATGCATGCCTCCAAAATCCTGCAAATATTCTTTCACTTAATTTGTATGAATAGCATAATCAGTCTTGTGTTTTACAATGCTCAATTACTAGGAATTTAATTTCCTTTTTTATAGATAACGCTTTCTACCTATTCTGTAATGTATGCAATGTTTTTCCTAGCAATTTTCTCATGCTTTTAACTTCATTTATTTTCCACAACATTGTACCCAACTTTATTATTGAAGTGTTCGTTTCCTTTGCTTTCTAATGTGAAGGAGAAACTCTGCTAAACCTGCAAATTTTTCAAGACAGAGCAAAAGGTGCTTGAAGAGGGGAAACTAGTGCTCAAGTTCACAAATCAATAGGCTTGTAGTTACAGCTTAACTGACTGGCAGGGAAAAAGGTATCGTTTAAGAACACAGCTGGCAACAGACTCGTGTCTACCCCCAGAAAAGTAAACTTTTCTACCACAATCTCCAGATCTGTTTGGATAATGATAAAAAGATACTGGGCAAAATGCAAGAGTTGTGTGACTGTTTGCCCAGAGTATAAATATTTCAGGCTTTGAGTGCTTGTGTGGCTTAAGTGTTGCAGAAAGACTGTCTCAGTTATTTTTAGGTTGGGGGAGCAGGAAGAGTACTTGTTTCCTGTCTTCCCCTCCCCCAGGAACCTTGGGTACCTTAATGACGAGAAGAAATACAACAACTCCAGAGGTAGTTTACCAGTTCCAATTGAACGAGGTCAGTATGTTTCCTGACCTGCTTTGTGGAGGGGGGAGTACAGCCACTTTAAAAATATTCTGCATTTTGAACCAACACAAAGGCATCGAGAGTTTCAACTGAAACAAGTCTGCAGTTTACTTGATAGTTGCATATGAATAGTCTCAAACGACTACTAAAGCTTATAACTAGAATTAGCCCTCCATTTGCTGTTATGGGAACTTTGATGCTATGCACAGGCATGACTAACTTGAGAGATCAGTGAAACTGAATACTGCAGTTCCTCTTAGCTATTATAACATTAATATATTTAGGTAATAACCATTAAGGTTTCTCTTGTACATAGCTACAAATTCATCCTACTTGTAGGTATTGGTACATATCCATGCTATAAAACAAAGGAATGTGATACCTTGGTAACAGTACTTGTCCAGTTCAAACTATACCAGACTGCTTCACTTGGCAGTTCAGGGGTTTTTTGTTACTTTGATCCATAGAGGCATAGAGCAAGCCATAGCAATGTCTTAGATTTTTTTTTCCTAAGGGGGAGAGGCAAAAAATGCATATGGTCCTGAAAAAATTGCGTAAGACAATATAATTGCTTCTCTTTCTGTTGCATGAGTACTGGCAGCAGTACACAGGTGTTAACTTTGGGAGGAAAAGTGTCTGGGCCTATTGTATAAATTACTTTTGCCATCAGTGTGCACATACGCTGCATAAAAGTGATCACTCTTCCTGACAAAAACCAGTCTGCAGCAATCCACGTAGAAGTACAGAGCTTCTTGGCACTGTGAAGCATTTGCAGAAACAGCTTAGAATTCACTCAGGCAAGAAGCAGAAAAATACTAGCTTTGGCATGCAGAAGTGTCCCCATGTGTGGAGCCAGGATAGAAACAGCAGGCTTGTCCTAGCATGCTCCTCCAGCAGCTACGCAGAAATGTAGCTACACTACCATGTAGAGCTGTGCTTTTTCTTTAGACTTTTGTTTTCTACTTAATTAGCAATGGTGGTCATGTTCTCTTTGGGGATACTGGTTTGCAGTTAGATCTAGGGTTTTGTTGCATTTAAGGTTAGGATGTTAGAAAACTGAACAGATCTTGCTGCTCACCTTGATCCTTCCTGCTGAAGCAAAAATTCTGTGCTGGTATTAGCTGCCTTGGGAAACAAACTGTGCATGAGAGGATACCAACTGAGAATTTTTGATATCTTGAATTCTGGAGAAAATGGAGTATCTGCTTATAGACTTGCAACCTCTTGCATCACTAATTAGGCACAGGCAGTCAAATCTTAATCTAATGTCTGAATTATACTTAGTTAAAAAGACATAGCCGAGTATGTTTACTTGACTAGTGAGAAAGTTATACATGTGAAGCCAATTGAAATTGCTTTTTTAATTTGCAGATGAAAAATCAAGAATTGTGCTGCTAGTTAAACTTTGTCAGTAGTTCTTTGGACTTAGGTGTTTGCTCTGCATTTCAGTCCAGAGGATTCCCATTTTCTAACAAAATGAATAATAAACTAAAAATTGTTGAACACTGTAGATAAATATTGGTAGCAGTATCCTTATCAAAAGATGGAAAGGAGCCTTTGTTATTAAACAGTATATAAATACAAGCAGAAGTGGTGAATCACATGAAAGGTGAGCATAAATCAACATCCACTGCTTTCAGACAGTAGAGTCTGCACAGTGGGCAAGTCCTTTGTGGGTATTGAAGGGTCTGAACATAATCAGGGTTGGTGCCTTCTGTTCTTGATGAAGCTGTAGGTAGTAGAATTGAGGCTGCAAGGTGAATCATGCTCTAGTTCTTGGTTTGATGCTTTAGAATAAA
>WEKY01060600.1:262464-309692 GCA_013390045.1 Picathartes gymnocephalus | reverse complement strand
ACAATATTACAAAAAAATCCCAATCCTCATTCTTTGAAGTGTCTCAGGAGCATAGCAAATACTATAACCCCCAAGGATTTGGAATCACTCTGCAGTGAGGCTTTGCCTCTCCTGCCTTGGGGAAAGAGAAGGGCCAGAGACATCAGAACCAGCTTGCTGTTCTCTTTGCAAGCTGAAGGAAGAGCGTACAAGGCTGTCAATGCAAAGGTCTATCCCCTTTCTGCTTCTCCCTTCCCCAGCAGCATCCATCCATCCATCCAGATTTCTGCATGTTGGCATAGCCCAAGTGTGCCTCAGCTTTGCTCTTGTCCTGCCTGCTCTGCAGCTGTGTCTGCCTCTTTTGACTCTTCCTAGAGCTGGCCCTGAATATACAGCATTGAGAGGAGCAGATCTGTGCCATGCGCCCTGTGCCATTCAAGCTGATGGTAGCTCTCCTCCACTGAATGGAATATAGAGGGATTTCATCCTTGTTTTCACAGAGAAGTACTAACTGGGCTTCAGTGCAACACAGAAACAGTAGCTGAGCCCCTGGCTTAATTTGGAAGCTGTTTAATCAGGATGATATGCTGCCTGCATAAGGATCCTCTTCTAAGAGGTTGTTTCTCTAGCTCTGGCTGAATTTATAACCGAGAAAAGTTGCACTGAGAAAAGCAATTCTTCATGCGCAACTGCATCATATTACTGTCTGCCATTTAGTATGGTTCTCTGTTGTACATCTATTGATTTTTGAGGAAGAATGATGTATTGGACAAGTTTTTCTTCAATAGAAACAAAGCTACTGGTGAATAAGGATCCAGCTTGTAGGGTAGCTGCTGGTTCTCCACCTTTTCTTCAAAAAGTTTTTGCCAGGTGCTTCAAATGAACCACTGGAGTAACATTGGCAAACATATTGTCACGTCACTCTCTGGACCAGGCATGTAATTAACTCCTTCTGAAAGCAAAGGCCAGAATCATCCTTCAGGAGCTGGATTTCTTAGTATGGTTGGCTAGTTCTGAAATGTGGATAACCATCTGAAAAGTTCAGCCATATCTGGACCTGTGTAGAAGCACTGTGCACTAATCTAGCATGAGATTTGGTAGCCAAGAGCCCTGGAGTCTGATCTTGATTCCATCACTGCTCGCTGTGTGCTTTGAGAAGGTCATTTAACCTTTCTCTGGCTCATTTTCCCCATTAGTATAAGGGGGGGAATGATACTAACCAGCTCCTAGGGAGTTGTGAAGCATGACTAAGCTGTGTTTGTCATGTAGTGTGGAAGTACAAAGTATTTCTAAGGCCTCCAGGAGCAAAGATAGGAAGAGCTGACAGGAGCTGCTGGCTCCTAGCCCGAGGCTCAGCCCCAACACGTGGCTTCCAGGAGTGCCAGAAGGGAGCATTAGTTGTCATATGCATAATTCTGTGTCTTGTTTCACATCACCCAAAGGACCACGTTCTGTTAATTATTTTCCTTATTATCTACTCTGTGACAGTTGTGAGACCCTCTTGCAGACCTGGCCCTGACTGCAGCACAATCCCACCCTGAGGAGAGGAAGTGAGAGGGAGATGCAGATCTCTTCTTCCTGGCATCCAGTGATAGGATGCATTGGAATGGTTCGAAACTGTGATGGAGAAGGTTCTGACTGGACATTAGGAAACATTTCTCTACTGAAATAGTCCATTTTATTTTATTTTATTTACACAAGGAACATCTTCCCAGAGCACCATGAGCTTATCTGAGGCTCCAGTACCTCACCCAGGCTGTGTTGGATGACTGTAGCAGTGCAACATTAGTCCCCAAAGGGGACAGTAACTCTTCACTCAGTTCTCTTCAACTTTCGTTGTCCTGGTTTTGGTTGGAATAAAGTTGATTTTCTTCTTCATAACTGGTACAGGGCTGTGTTTTAGATTCAGTATGAGAATAATGTTGATAAGACACTGGTGTTTTAGTTTTTGCTAAGTAGTGCTTATGCTTAGTCAAGGACTTTCCAGTTTCCCATGCTCTGCCAGGGAGCTGATGCATAAGAAGGCAGGAGGGAGTGTGTCCAGGATAGCTGACCTGAACTGGCCAGAGGGATATCCCATACCCTGCAGCATCATGCTTGAGTACATTAACTGGGGGCAGTTGGCCAGGAGGGATGGGCTGAGCATCGGGCGGGGGGGAGTGAGCAATTGTATTGTGCAGCACCTGTGGTTCTTGGGCTTTATTCCTCTCTCTCATTATTATTATTGTTAGAACAATACAACAATAACAACAATTAACTTTGATTCAATTATTAAATAGCTCTTATCTCAGCCTGTGGGTTTTACCTTTTCCCAGTTCTCCTCCCCATCCCACTGAGGAGGATGGGAGTGAGCTAGTGGTTGCATGGTACTTGGTTGCTGGCTGGGCTTAAACCACAGCATTCTTTCAACGTGTATTTTTTTTTTCTGCGTGATCAAACATTATTATCAGCTTCTGTTGGCTTTGCTTCTACTTGCAGAGTAATTGCCTAGAAAGAGAGGGAGCTTAAGACAGCCTGCCCTGTAAGGAGGGAGGGGGGGAAAGCTTCTCACGCCTACTACAAGGTGCAGGGAAGTAGCAACAAATGAGCAGGTGTAACATGTAGTGATAGGGACCAGCTAAGTTGAGGCAGCATGTTGTTGGTTTCTGTGTGCATGGCCAAGTCCTGAGAAGTTCTGGTGGTGGTCAGCATGTGGGCTCTCATGGCTTCAAATGTGATAGCAGGGGTTATTCTGAAATATAGGGAGGTTTTCTTACCTACTTGGTGTGTGAGGAGTTAGGAAATGTGAACAAGCCTCACTCATTTAAATAGCAAAAATAATCTGAAGCTAGGATAGCCTTTCATTTATACTTGATCAGTCCATCGACAGCAGGAATGTTCCTCCTGATCTGCCACAGCAGAACTGAAAAGCTGCTCTCTCTTAATTAGGAGGAAGCACCTTTTAATCAGCCAGTACAGTGCTGGCAGATGTGATGTCTGAAAAGAGGCACTGAAAAGGCGGGCCTGAATGAGTGACTGAAGCCTGTTGCAACCCTTACAGTTCCAGGGCTCCTAAAACGAAGAGTCTCTGTTATTATTCAAGTAGTCTTGTTTTGTGGCTTTCCAGTGGGAAGGCTTAAATTTATTTTGTATCTCTGTTGCTCAGCGGCATCATAGCCGAAATGCTCTGCCTTCAAAGTAAATTGTTTCAAGGCCAGGCAATGTGTGAACACACTCATGGGCACCATGTTACAAAGTTCACCCAAGGTGCTATTGGCTACATGAAATAAACACTTAATAAGCAGATCTGACTTGGAAATGTCATGGAAAACAGATTTAAGTTGGTATATTATTCCACACCGTTTCCTGAAACACATCTCAGCTGCTCTCTTTCTGCTCTGGTATGTATGTTTCATGGTACCAGGCACAGTAAACAATCATTTTACCAGCAGCCAAATACAAATTATGGAGCCAATTAACAAATACTTTCATTTACAGGATTTCTGCTGCAGCTTGGCTCCATTCATATGCACACAGCATAGAGCTCCAAGTTCAAGAAAGTAATTCAACATCTACCCATGTGTAAATGACACTTCAGCACAGGTTTACATGCTGTGCCCCAACTTTGGGTGCGAGTTATTCTCCTAACTAGGGCATAAACTAAAGGTCCAGCAGATCATCTCTTGGTCGTGCTGCAGATATGTTCTGTGATGTTGGCTAAATTGCTCAATCTGTGCTTTAAATTTAAATGAGAATGATGTATCTTTTTCTCTCTTTTCTGTATATTCAAATGGCAAATTCTTTAAGCCTAGGTTTTATAGAGCAGGACAGTCTTTACAGCAGCTAACTTTGTATATCTGAGCTGGGGAATAATATCCCACTGCAATTAGAGGTGACAGAGAAGATCTGCCCTCAGGTTGTTTGAACAGGCATTAGCTGAGAATCAATCTCCAGAGGAACCATCATCAACACATTCTGTGTCTTAATGCAACAAAACCACAGCCTTGCCTGAGACTTCAGGACATTACTGTTTAACATGGGCATTTTCAGAAAGGCACTGATGTTTATGAAAAATAAGGTTAGTTGTAATAATAATTAGTAGTTTGAGGCATAATGTCATTTATCCCAGAGTACTCAGAGGAGTGTAATCACTTGCTCTGGAGATGGCTGAAATGCAGCCAAATCCAGGGTGAAACAAAGCTTGTGTTTAATACTGTGAAGTTGTGTGACCTTTCAAGACAGCAGTTAAGAAGGTTGTCCTATCCCTCCAAATTTGTGCACCAGCTCCTCATACAGAAGAAGGAGGATATTAGAATATCCTGGCTGCACCAGGCAATTGCTCTTCTGGCCTAGTCTGGTGGTTTCATTTAGGAGAGAAAGGAATTAACCAACATTCACTAACAAGAGAAAATGGGAGGAAAAAAAAAGACAGAAAAAAAGACCAAGAAGGTACCTCATGCATTCATGTGGAGATCTCAGTGTTCTTATGTACTTCTTAATCATACTCCTTCAGCTGCTCTAAATTATAGTTCAGCAAGGTATTAAACAGACATAACTTCAAACACAAGCAGAAAAAAGTACGCAAATGGGGCAATTCTAGCTACAATAAACCATGCCTGTAATTCGGAGACCTTGCTCATTCTTGGACTGAAATTGCAGTTAAAATGCAATTCATAAAAATGGCACTGTCTGATTCAGCAGATGCTTCCCTTTGGCATTTTCCTCCTGGTACAGCTTTACAGAACAAGTATGGTTAAAAGAGCATGGTATTAATTAAGGATTAGTCAGTTCTAGCTGGGCAGGTCAGCTGGAGTTGGGAGGTGTCTGATAACCTGGTTTGCCTACAGATGTTTGTATTGCTGCTGGTAAGATGTGAGAAGGATCAAACAAACAAAGAGAAACGGCCAGTGCCTGTACAGGCACCAGGTGAGGCAAGCTGATAAAAAACGTAAGGAAACCCTCCTTTCTGTAAGAAAGCCCCAAGGTCAGACTTAGAGAGCTAAGGTTAGTATAAAGCGTTTGGAAGATCGTTGTGCTATTCACATTAGCGCTATGTTCCTGCCTGGTTTAGGTCTCAGCCACCCGAGTGGCTTTGTCCAGGTGCTACACAGCAGTCACTGAGAGGAGAGGCTGGCTTTAATGAAATGGACACTATCCCTCTCTGCATCTATTTTGGCTGAGTACAATGAAAATTGTGTCCTTTGGATATGTCTCTTTCATTAAAGATATTTTGGTTGAATTTGCTCTGCAGTGCTATCAGGGGAAAAAAAACCCCATACCCTAATATTAAAACTTATTACCTAGTCAAACTGTGCAGCTTTTTGCAAGCCTAGAACAAGGAGCTGAAATCTGCATTATAAGACTTCCAAAATCAATGCATTTAAATAACATGCTTAACAACAGGAGAGAAACTTCAAGTCCCTAGTTATGAGAACTTTTTCCTGAGGGTATTGTAAGATTGGGGGCCTACCCCAGGAGAAGGTTTATTCCATGATATCTCATGTCCTGGAGTTGCATGAGTATTTTGGTGTGAGTAGCTATGTGGTGTTCTAAGGGAGCGGTCAGATCTGTCACTGGATGAGAATTTAGCTCCATTTTGAAATTTTAGTTGCGTGTATCTTGGTGCTTCTGGCCTGCTGCATGCACCTTTATTTAAGTCTGATGCTAATGCTAAAGAGTTAATAAGAATTTTTTGGGGAAAATATGCATCTCTTTGAGACAGAATAGGTTTTCAGACTGTACAAAAGACCTGCTGGATCTTCAGTGACAGGACTAGGAGAGAGGATGGAGATTTCCTGTGAGTATGTATGTGTGTGTGTATGTGTGTGTATACTTCTCCGTGTACTAATAGGAGGTGTAATAATCACTGATGTATTTTCTTCAGATATTGCTAATGGATCTCATTCTTCTCTGGGTAACCAGTCCCAGTACAGGACATGATGGTGCAAGTCAACAGCAGTTCAGAGCTATATCAGCTGAAGATTTGGTATCAGGAGTTTGACTTCCCAAGTTCCCCATCATCCTTGTCCCCATCCTTCTTTAATAACAGTCAACAGCCTTTGAGAGCTTTTGATTTATTTATAGAACTGGGACAAAGTACATAGGCAACTCTATGCTTGTGACTTAGGTGATATACAAGTGATACACAACAGAAGAAGCAAAAACTGCTCAAGCCTTGTCGTGGTCATTGTGACCCAATATGAATCTCTCCCATGTCGAAGTTTGAGTTACTTTCTTTGCCTGGGCAGAGTGTGCTGCTGTACTGACCCTAAAGAAGTCTCTTCAGAAGAGTCCTTATGACCTTTTCATCACTATAGGATCTTTCCAGTGGGGTAACTGACCTAGGACTGCAACTTGCATTTTCACTAGGTGTCTGTATACTGGCACTTCTAGAGCAGATGGAACTGTATCATCAAAGCTGCACGTTCTACCATTTAAACAGAGCCACTTCCAGAAGCATAGTTCAATTCACCTTTATGATATAAATGTGTCTTCTCTGGGAGATTGTGGTGAAAGTGATGGTAGAAAAGGATCACAGCTCTTCAGACCTTCTGACAGATGGGATGCGAAAAAATGAAGTTAGGCGTGGCCAGAAGCCTCAAGCACACAATCCAGTCTATATGACTTAATGTGTCAGCTGATTCCTGGTAACTGCATTGTCTTAGGAAGCAAAAATGTGAGATAAATCCTGTTAACTAAGCCTTATCTATAGATGTTTATGCAAATATGTGTTGCCTCCTATTTGTGACGGGATATGAACATTCAGAAGAAGGGTGACAGGAGCTCAGCTGATATGTGGTATCTCATGCTACAGTGACTTCTGTCAGGAATTCCCTTGCTTTACCTGTGAAGAGACGATGACAGGAGGATTGGGAATATCTGCAGTCACTGCCTTGATTTCCCTGCTGATTTTCTGTGCAGAGAGATTCCACTAAGAAGTATCTGCTCTCTTCTCTTCCACAAAGTCCTGAATGGGAATTCCCAGAAGGACAGGCTTGGGGGAGCACACTAGGAAGTCAGCTTTACTCCAGCTGGCTTCTGTCCAATCCCAGTTTTCTCAGAATTCAGTGAAAAACATGACTGCAGCCCATACGGACTTCTTCTAAAGCCTGCTGAGAGTTTGCAAATGGCCCTTTGTGGTTAGGATTTCATTGTTGTTCTTCATTATGGATTCTGGAATATTTAATACTAGGACCTGCTCAGAACTTTGTTACCAGGTTCACTAAGACACTGATGAACAAGTCGGTGAACAGGCGTATAACTGCTTTTGTATTCTGTGGAGAGGAGTTCAGGAAAGCCTTTTGTTTGTAGACATGAATGAAAACTATTACTTGCTTTAATAATTTTTCCCTTCCTTCCTTGGTAGCCTAATAGTTTGTAATTTTTCTGCTTGTTCATGCAGGAACTACCTCTTCAGACTTAGTCTGCACAACGTTTCTCTTATTCAGGTATGTTCACTTTTTACTCTCTTATTTTATTTGACTTGTTAATGAAAGTTCTGTAATATTTGATGTACATTTTCAGAAGCCTATATAGTGTAAATTTGCCCAAAGTGGTGGAGCAGAGAGAAGACAAAGTCAGAACCAGATGCTTATTCCCACTCCGGCAATAATGCTGGGGGAAGGGTTCTGCTACACTTGCCCACTTGGATGGTGCTCTCTGGTTTTGATTCTTGAGTATTTGGGCGGTAATGGCATCTGCCAAAAATATGGCATCTTAAGGAAGAAAGCTTGTAGTGTGACTGATGCAGGCTTAAACACAACAATCAATAGAAATCCTTGGCTTTTTCTGAGATGTCAGCAACATGCTGGAGAAGGTTTTACTATTCTCACCCATCCTCATTTTAGCCCTTGTAGGCCTTTGTGGACATGGATTGTTGAGGAGCTGTGTTTTGCTGAATGCGTTACTAAAACCACCATTGGAATTGCAAGCATTAAAGAGGCAAAATGGGTTGAAAAAGTTATGTTACTATTGCCTTTACCAAGGCAAAGCAGCTGAAGTTTGTAAGGGCTTGCAAATATCCAGCACTATTAGGACTTTACTCTCACTGCACTGAATCTGGAATTGAAGGCTGCAGTAAGAATTGTTAAGGAAGACATCAGCTGCTTATCTTTAAATAAATTAACACTTATGCTCTGGGATACTTACTATCTTCTGTAGTTGCTAGATCACCAAAGATGTATTCAGCATTTTTTCAGACAGACTGAGAGGCCTTGCTCCCATACCTGACCACACAAAGAAGCCATTAGAGTAGTATTGCCAGCCATTCTGATGTGCACAAGCCTTTTGCTGTTAGTAAGAGTTACGAGTGTAGCTGGAGAGAAGAAAAGATGTTTAATGGTTGTAAAATGCATTGAATCTTCCTTTAAAAGGAAAACAAAGTCCAGAGTTACCAATGCGAACAATAAAGAGTTGGGGAAACTGCTACTCCCATTTGGCAGTGCCTTCCCTTTGCAGAGCCATATTAGCAGGGCTGGAAGGTTTCCAGCGAGGACACAGGAGAGGGAAGTCTCCGTAGTTATGAGAGGTGTCATACCTTCTGCAGTGCCTGTTATCACACTGCCTGGCACAGCCTCTGGTCCTTGTCAGGGATCCCCTTCCACAAAACCCAATTGTGAATCTCGCTCATACACTTCTGAAGTCAGGCTTGGCCCGGGCCCTCTTTGGTGCTGTGAGTTTCCTTTTCTACACTGCAACACATGGGAAGTCTCCTTCTATGGCACTGGAGGTTGCTGTGGGATCTCCGGTTAACATAATGAGCTTAGTTTGCTCCTGCTTTCTGGGTGTATCCGGTTACTTTGCCAAGACTTTTTGCATGACAAAGAGAGCATGGAATTATGTTGACACACGTGTTGGGAATGATGGAAGTGATTGTTTCCCGACCTAATGGTTGCCTAAGTAGCTGCTTGGCTTGTCTCCATAAAGCTCATGATGTGGTTTAAAGGCACCACCTTCCCTTCGCGGTGCATCCCTTTAAAGGTCAGATCAGAAAGTGAGACAAGAAATGCAAGGAACTTGCATTTAGTTCTATAGGGGTGAGAGTGCAGTTCAAGAAATAATCACAATGTTAATTTGCATTCTTTTGTATCTCCTCTTTGCTTGTAACTAAAATACAGTGTGGATCTTGCCAGGCCTGAATCAGGATAGTTTTTCATCGTGAAATTGTATTCTGATTTATTTTTGCTCATACCGCTTCTTTGTCATCCTGCCAGTGGTGCTAAATCTGCTTCAAGGTGCGGGTTTGTGCTGACAGATATCTGCTCTCTTGCATTTGTGCTTCCATGAGGTGAGGGCAGAAACATGAGGAGCATGGTCTATGGAGACAGCAGGATATGTTGGCTGTGGGACAAAGCCTGGCAGTGAGAGGAATGTACCCCTCTAAGCATGGTTCGGTGAAGCTTAAAACTGTTTTTTCCGAAGTGTTCTCGTGTTGTATCCTGAGGCTGTACTGTTCCTGTGGGAAAAAGGCATGCCACGTAGTTTAGATAGGAAGTTACTGCCTTGGAATTGCAATAAACAAAATTTAGTATTAACTGGGAAGTTATTGATTAAGAGCTATGTAAAAAAGACAGCATTACCCTGTAGAAGAATTTTGATTTCAGGGGAGTGAGGGAAGAGAGGTCGATTTTGGGATGTGTCAGCTATTGGGTCCCTTTATAATAAAGGTCCATTCCTTTTCCTTTCTTATCTCTCATCTGCTCTACCTTGTGCTGATGTTTCCTCCTCACTTAGAATTTTCTGCTGGTTCTGCTGAAGTTGTTTCTCCAAGGCACTAATCTTTGACATGAGAACTAGTGAGTGGAGTGGAGCAAAAACTGAAGCAGAACAAGCTCATTTCCTGCTCCACAGAACCAAATGTCCCAACTTCTCAGAGATTTTTCCCCTTCCTCTCTTCACTTCTGAAATGTGTTTCAGAAATTCCATTTGGAACCTCAGAAGTTTTTCACCAAATGAGTTTTAGTTGTGTGAGAAACCTTGGTGGTGGTTAATACTTTTGTGAAAAACATTTCTGGCTGACATTTCAATATCCATAAGGAAGTTATGGCTCAGGTATTTTGGGGGTAATTTGTGATTTTGTCTACCTCTTTTTCTTGCCAAAACTGAAGCACCTTATTAAAGAATTATCGAAAATCAGCATCTTGAGGTGGGGTATTCAAAAGCACCTGTTAATATTGGAAACTTTGGCATGTAGCATTCAAATTCTTGCAGCAGTCAAGAAGCACAGTTTTAAAATGGATACTCTTCCCTAGATCTTTAGTATCTCTTTTAAACAAAATCTCTGCAACATGTTTCATGTTCATCCTTAAATGATTGTCTTATATGCATTGTAAACTCTTGTTATTAGACATTTTATAGAACACTTCTTTTAAATTATGTGCACTTGGAGAGCATGCTCTTTAATTTATGCATGGATCTGAAACAAGGCTAGCTCCTAATCTGCAGCTTTCATGGTGAGGCCATAGAAAAGTCAATTTTATACTGGAGTTGGTAATTAATAGAGTAGGTGGAAGGGTCATTTTAAAAACATAAGCCTTCAAACAAATTTTTAAAAATTTACAATACTGATTGGGCTTTCTTAGCAAGGAATGCTATTCTGGGGTATGTGTTAAAAGCAGGCTACTTGGCTGACCTTTCATAAATCACAGTACAGTGCCTACCCCCTGCTCATTGTGATTTTACCTGGATTCTCAATTGAACTGAATAGGAAACTATTTTTCCAACCTTTTTGAGATACAAAGATTTCCAGCCTTTTTGCACTGAGATGAAAACAAACCTCTTTGACATTTTTATAAAATCTGAAGGAGAACAAGATAAACACATGGTTAATTGGCACGCAAATACTCTGGGTCAAGTTATTTTCTGAAGCATCAAAAGAGAGCATTTACGTGTGCATTTCTATCATCTCAAACAATTGTCCTTGTTTGTTTGGGGCATCCTTTTTCCCTTTCCTCTTTCCCTTTCCATTTTCCTTTCCTCTTTCTTCTTTTCCTTTCCTTTTCCCTTCTCTCTGGATCTAAGGTGTCCTTCTGGATTCTCATCTGATAAGTGTAATAGAAAATATTAGAATTTAATAAATTATTTTAGTGTCAATTGTTTCTTTTAATGGAAGATCTTTTATAAAAAAGTTTTTAAGCAGCCCTGTGAAGTTTGTGTGCTGGTATGTCAGGCTAGTAGTATTTTAAGTATTTAAAATACTTCAAGAGTTTGTACTGTATTTTAACAGACTGTGAAAGAATAAATAAGTGCACCTATTGCAAAACTATTTGGAAGGCTTATGTTATTTCACCTAAGAAAGACAAAAAACTTGAGATCAAAATATGCTTTAATTGGCAATTTAGTATTTTTTTCCTAAGGACAAAAATTGAAGTGTGGATTAAGTGTAGAGAGAGAGCGTGTGAGTTCCCCAGTAGTCATGAACTCGAATGTGGAAGGATTGCCTGTGGAGTTCCACACTGTCCAGTATCACCTAGGTCTACAATTACAGATCTACTGGTACCCCACTGCAAAGACAAAAATGCTACAGAACACATAACTTCACTTACTTCTGAAATTTGGCTCCACATTTCTAAATAAGAGCCCCTATATTCACAGGGGCACTTTGGATAGTGCTACCCAGTCACTAGGGCAAAACTTGATGAACTTCTCAGTCCCACTGAGGCATAAGACTTAAAACCAAGCTTAAAGTAATTTATCAATATAGGGAGGCAGTATCAGCTCTTAAATCATGATCTGAACCTTACTGAAATAAATTTCTTTCTGCTGATATTTTTGGGATTTTGGAATGAGCATTTTTTCAAACCTGAACTAGAGACAAAACATTTCCATGGTGTCCTGTAGCAGATGAACTGCTAGCAGCCACCTATCCAGTGCATTTCTGGTAAGGATGGTTTTACTCCTGCTTTTCTTTCCTCAATCTAAGAAGCAGCAACATCCCTGCTACAGAGATGAAGCTCTTAAACTGCACAACTGCTCCTGAAGACACACTTCCCTCCCTGCTACTCCCTGAAGGAATCTTTTAACTCTGTGGCATAATCACTGGTAAATCAACAGCATGTATCAACAAAGTGTAGTTAATAATAATAAAACTTGCCTATCAGGCCTTAATATGTCACATAGCAACAAATGTAACAGGTTTTGTCTTTTGCACTTTGAATCAAACCAAGCATTAAATGCATTATTTTCTACTTATTTAGGGCTCAGTAGTGCCACACTTATGTCTGCTGATGAGAAACATGCTCTGTAGAGTACAGAAGTGTGAGGAGAGGTGGCAGAGTTTACCTTGTTTTTTCTCTGTATAGTTGAATAAAATATGGTAAACGAAATCAACAGGGAACAGTGAGTAATATAGTTTACAGCACAAATTGTCACTCAAGTAAACCTTCTTGGTGAAAACACTTCACTGAGAAATGTTGGGGATTCACAATATGTTCATAAAGCCCTGGCACTTATCAGAAAACTTGCAAATATTAGATAAATCTGACATCCCCGAGAGTTGCTGGATAGGCACCAGATGGGGCTTGGAGGGCCAAACCCATACTGCTGGCTCTGCCCATGGGTGCCTGAGGGAAAGTTAATCTGCCCAGTTTGTCTGCCTGGTGTTTGCTCGTATGTGAAATAGGGCTGCAGCACTCCTTTATAAAATGCTGTGGGGGTTGCCAGTAAAAGAGAGGTAAAAGTATTGTATTTCAGATTTCCTTGCAGAAACATACTTGAGCCAGAGCTGTTCCTATTTTTCAAAAATCCTTTCAAAAATCATGAGAAAATTAGGCATTGATAATGCAGTGCAAGCCCGGGGCTGGGCTGGCCCAACTTTGCTGAAGGTATTTATTTCTTCAATCTAGTTGAAATGTCAAGATTATCATCCAATTTAAAATCCAGTTTGGGAAGTAATTTTGGGAAAGAGTAAGAATACTTTGCCTATCTTTATGTACCTTTGAGTTGCCTGACAGGAATTCTATTCTGAAATGTTCAGGAATAAGCTTCACTTTCCAGAAGCAGTTTATTATTTGTTTCTTGCAGATTCCCAGATACACGTTTGAATGATGCAGCACATATTTCTAGATACATTTATTTTTTTATTTTCAGGCCAATTCAGTTCGCTCATTTAAAAACATAATCAAAACCTCTACTAGAGCAGATGTGGTCTTTAATATGTGGCTCATAGCTGAGTCCTGGTTGTCACATATTTTATCAGTATGAAACATTTTTTATTAACAGATTAACATATAAATCTATTCATAAATCACCTTCCAAAGCTGCACCTTAAACCTCTCACTCCAAGCCTAGAGGCTTAAAGCTATTCCATAATAAAGCTTATATTGGCTGGAAAAACTTTCTGGTAAATTCAGCTATTTATTCTTATGGTTTTGGGTCCCCAAATAAAATCTATTCCCTGAATATTCTCTTCCTTAAAATGACTGGTCAGGACTAGATTGCAGCTTTCCGGTACAAGTCTTCCTTGCCAAGATTTATGTAAGAGAGAAATTTCTACGTGGAGTGAGAGATGAGGGACAAAAATAATGCATGTCAGACTGGAGGTGACCATGTCTGAAGGCCACACCTCATCCTTCAAGGACACACTTCTCCAGGTCCTCACTGCAGGAACTGTACTCTGTGATGGGCTCCAGCATCTGCTGTTGGGAACCAAACTTCTGCCAATGTTACTCATCAGCTGAAATTCAGAGAACAGAGAAAGCAAATCTCTTCTCACACTCCATAGTGTTGAGTGATTTCTGAACACAACATCCCCTGTGCCTGCGAGAACCCAGCTCATGAGTCCATTTATAACTAGCAAAGCTTTTAAGCCCAGGTTTACCTTTAAATGCCAATTTTCCTTTGAGAATTCTCCGAGTTAAGAACATACTGCATGCTCTAGTGAGTAAAAATGTTTCAATAGGTACATTCATAGGTCTGCTAAGCTGGCTCAGAATCTACTGTCTAGTCATGATCAATTTAATTGCTCTCTAAAGTGAGTCTTTAGGCATGATATAGGAAGTTCTTATATATATATTTACATATCTATTTTTATGGGTGAACCCATACACAGGAGAATCATATAATAGGGTATAACACCCCTATAGAGGAGGTCCAGGAGCTGTACCTGTTTGGATTTGTACTTTAAGCAGGGCAGCCTTTTTGGAGTCAGTGAAGGGCATGGAGCTGATTTGCATCCAGAGGGGAACTACTCTGTTACACGTGCACAGTAAAGTGAGGTTTACATGATGAATGTCAGCTGTGGAATGCCAGCCTGCTTCCCCGGATAATTTGTTAGTTGTCATTCCCTCCTTGCCTGCCTTACCTCAGCTAAAAGCCAAACTTACTACAGGGGTTTTGGTCTTTGTCAGCAGACATTATGACCAGGATTTAGAAACTGAGAATTTAATTAGCTGCTGAAGTCACTTACTGATAACAGTAGCATATTGGACTCTTTTATTTGATAAAACCTTGTCAGGCATTTTATGTGTAGGGAATGAAGACTAATGTTCTTATTTCTTGCAGCTTACAGTCAGGACCATTAGACGTCCTTTAGAAAGGGAAGAGAAAAAAATGAAAATCAAAAGAAAAATAAATTCCTTGGACTTCTCATTTCCTGTTACCAGTGTTGCTTCTCTATCATTGCAAAATATATTTTGGTTTGCATGTTTAGCCTTTTTTCTCTGTGGGCTGCTTCCCACTCCATCAGCTCCAGGAGGCTCTGGGGGATCTGCATGTCCTTGTGGCTGTCCCCTGCTCTGACATACTCACTCATCTGTGGCTGCTGTCAACAAACCCAGCCCTGCAGTTTTCTGAGAGGCAAATCAGCCTCCAACACTGATACAAAATGAGATTTATACAAAAATATGGTTTTCTAATTCTTATTCCTTTAGGTATGTGGGATATTTTTAGGCACGGGAGTGGTTTATTTGCTAGCTGTAAAGGCTGGCGTAGCGCAGGGCACAGAACGCGTTTCCGAGTTGCTCCTGTCCCAGTTAAGGCTCTGTGACACGATGGTCAGTGAGGGCTCCAGCACAGGATGGCGTTAATGCAGCACCTTGGCTAAGAGCAAGTGGGAGCTGTAACCGACGGAGTTCCACAGGCGAGCACAGCAGCTCCCGCTGGCTGCACGCTGTCCTGGGGACAAGGGGATGCCGCCCGCCGTGTCCCCGCTCAGCCAGCCCGGGTTTGTGGCGGGGGAGCTGCCCGCCCATGGACCCCGGCAGAGCTCCCGCATCCTGCCGCTGCTCAATGCTGCGTGCTCAGCGCTGCGTGCTCAGTGAAGGGCTCCTTCTGTCCCGACCCGTCCCTGGCGTGGGAGCTGGGCCGCACATGCTGGCAAGTCAGGAGTAAGAGGAGTCATTGGAAACACAAAGGAGCACACTGGGCATTTTACAAGTTGAACAATGGAGTACGTGGGCCAATTACTGCAAAAAAAGCAGCAGGTTGGCGGGTTTTAAAAACTGAGAATACAGAGGAATATCTACATTTTGTTCTCAAAGCAGAGCTTAAGAGAGATCTAAATGATTCATGTCACTTGCACTGGCTCTCTACACAGGATTAAGTTTGACCCTGTTAGCATCCAGTCATGTATAATTTAAAAAATGAGAGCATTAAAAAAAAAATCACCATTTATTGATTTGCATCTCTCAAGGACCCACAAATGACCTCACATTTCCTCTAAAACCAACTATTGAGCTCTTTGCAAAAAAGAAAAAAAATATTTAATAGTAAACTCATTTCATATTACTGTGTATGTTTTTTTCCCTAGGTAAATAACCCTGCTTTTCTCTGTTGGTAACAGTTTAGCTGATGTATGTTTGCAGCTTCTTTTAAGCGCAGCAGTTCTGAATGACTGATAGGAGGGGATTATTGGAGCTATGGACCAGTCACAGACGTGGCCTGCACAGCTGTTACCAGACACCCAGAGCCGGGGAGCTGAGATGGGAACAGTTTGCTCATCACTCCCACAGGATATTGATCCTGTCTCAGCATGACAGGTGCAGCTGAATCCCTGAATTCTTTGAAAGCCTCAAAGAGCTTTGGCCCCCAAGGTTTCACCTACGTCCCCCAGGCTGAGCTCAAGGAGAGCACAGCCCACACTCTAAGAGGACAGATGGTAAATGGGCACAACCTTGACTATGCCTGTGGCATCTCCAGCCACTCTGACTGGAGAAGGATGGGATGTTTGCAGGTTCAGAAACCTTTCTTCAGGGCTGGAGGAGGAGCAGCAGCAAACCTACAGCTGAACAAGATCAGGCAATAGCTGCTGTGGGTTGCCTGCTAATGGCTGGGCAATGGGAAAGGGAGAGTGGGTTATACCACTGGAGGAAGGTGAGGGAATGTGGCTGTGGGGCATAAATGAGTTGCTGGGTGCCACTGCAGCTTGAGCAGTTAATAGGAACAATGATCTTAAGGTATTCTACTGTCAATGAAATGCTTCTTTCATCCAGAAGTTACCACACCAAGGTTATAGCTATCTGTTACATTTTTATCACTAACACGACCCAGTAGAGACTATTCTGAGGCTGTGGAGACCAAGTGTGGGGAGCTGGGAAGGGCACATGCAGAAAAATGATATATTTTTCCCCCTTCTCTGTATGAAGAGTCTGGATAGCATAGGCTGGCTGCTTCACAGACAGCTGTTAAAAGGTAAGGTGGTTTCCAGCTATCCCAAGTCTGAGCTTTTTCTCCACATATGAAGCTGAGATAATGACACTTTTTCCTTGAAGTGCTCTGAAATATGTGGCTTTCTGTTTAAGATCTAAATGTTACCTGTGATTACATGCACTTGTAAATATAGGAAATTTGCCATAACTGTGAGCCTACAAAATTGTCATGTTCTGATTCATAGTAGATATAGTATTAAGCAGTTGTTATCTTCACCTCTGCTTTTTAGGTAACCAATTCCAGCATGTCCATGTGTTTAAAATGGACCCCCTTTTCACTACTTGTTTTCTAAATGTTTTGAATTAAAACCTTTGAATGTAAAAATAGAATAGTTGGGGTCTTCTAGGGGAAAAATGCTATACAAATGTATCCCTTCAGATAAAAATTCTTAGAATATGAATAAACCTGCAAATTTGTGTAAAAAGAGAACAGCTTGGAAGGAATGTGGGGGAGGGTTAATAAAAGTTTGTTTTCATCAGAAACACTTTTCTGGCAAGAATTCTGTACATTATTTTAATTATTAATTATTTACTTCAGACAGGAGACAAAGCAAGGTTTTGAGGTTTTAGAAAAAGAGTATTTTACTTCCTTATAAGTAAGGAAAAAGGTCTGACAGGGCTGCAGCCATTTGAATAGACTGCAAGGTCACCCAGAGAGAAGTGATTTAAGCTTTATTAAGAATCTGAAAGAAAAAATATTCTAACTTAGTCTGGAAATATTAAGAGACAAACTACGATTGCCTAAGAGGAGAGAATTTTGATGCATGGGGCAGAAAGGAATGATCAATGGTTCATAAATGTAATAGTGGTAAACATAGTGACAGGAGAAAAAAATGTATGTGGCTAATATAATTGTTACAAATTTAGTAGCTTTTCCTGTGAGATCAGTTACTGAGGATTTAAGAACGGCAAAAAAAGAAAAAGAAAATTTTTTTTCAGTAGAAGATAAATGTGAAAGCTTTGAAAACCACCAGAAAGGAGTTAGGTGGAAGGAGCACAAAGAAGTATGCTGCATTAATCCTGTTGTAGAATCATTTTGTATTCCTTCATCTTAATTATAAGGCATATTCTCAAAACTCATGTATGGAATCTTTGACCTTCATAGAGGTCAAATGCAAATATGCTGGAAGGGAGGTGAGGAAAGAGCCAGGTAGAAGTGAGAATGTAAGGGCAGGACTCAAACTGAAGGAAATTGAAAAATAAATCCTGGGTTGGCAGAAGAGTGCAGACTGGAGAACAGAGCAGAGGATCTGGGAGGAAGGAATAAAAGACACTGCACCAGAGCCATCTTTGCAGGAGATGGAGCAAATACATTCGTTGTTAAGATGAAGCTTGGCAGAGCTTACTGCAGCATCAGGTGCTGACGTCTGGTGTTGGAAAAGAGGAGGCAGAAGCAAGGCAAACTGTGACAGACCAAGCAGGGAGTCTGAAGGCATCTGTTTCCCAGCCTTAGGAGGAAGATGGGTGGATTGATGCCGTGCACAGTGGTCAGGTTCTGGCTGCTGGCAGTGGCAACAGGCAGGGGCTGTGTCCAGCTGGGCTGGGCACCGAGGGGGCAGTAGGGCTTAGAAGCACTGGAAATTTTGGTGGTGGGACAGGAATGGCAGAGAGCCATCTTCCCTAATGCTGCAATCCAGCTTTGATTTAAATCGTAGTGCACTTCCAATAAACAATAGACTTGAGAAATATAATTTGGATTCTTGATAAATCAACCCCATTGCTTTTTTTCCTCAAACTGACTCCTTGTTCTTCTCTGAGACAAGTATTTGATTTACACTGATCAAGAGCTGGACTCAACCACTGCATATAGTGCTGAGGATGTGGTGGTATTTGAATTATGAAGCTCTTGATATGAAGAAATTGATAGATTCAGGTCCTTTTTTGTTTGCTGTTTCCCCACTGACTACTGAAAAGTATTGCTGTATCTGTGGATAACTGTAGCCTCCTCTGAGCTTTCCAGAGTATTTAGTATGGGATGGATGTTGGCTTCACACTTAATTGGAAATGCTAGGGAGAGGAGTTGGAGGCAGGATACAGGGAATTCTACACTTTTGGTTCTTCACTTTCTCTGTATTTAAGTGTTCCTTGCTGATGGAGCACAGATGGTCTTAGATTAAGGAAAATACATGCCAGAACTGCAGGCTAGGCTCAGACTGGGAGTTAAGCTTGACATGAAATAAGCAGAAGGCTGTAATTAGCTTATCAAGAGCGTTAGGTACCTGGCAGAGGAAAGCAGAGATGTAATGCACAATGTAGGTATAGAACAATAAAAAATATGGAAATCTCTTTCATGAAACATGGAGGCCTTTTCATTGCTGACTTTCTCTTCCAGCCCAGTGTAGTAATTTCTGGTAGGTCCTACTTATTCTTGGTTATTAATGATTCATCAAAAATGGCATTTTCTGACAGTTTGTGATGCTGAGCACCAAACCCCATAGAGACCAGAGAGTCTAAAGGTCAAAATCTTTGTGTGTTGCCAACAAACCTTCCTGAGAAGTTTACACCATACTTGCCTGTGCACCATGTGTACTCCCTGACTGCAAATATCAGTTGTCTCACTGGTCCCTCTTGTTCTTTCTGCCTGTTTTTTTGCAGCCACATGTTGTGTTTCACCTCTACCCTAGGATTTAGGACCACTGGGGCAGAATTGCCCTTTAATTTCCAACAGAAATGCCTAGCAGTATGCAGCTGAGTAGTCCATGTGCTTCTGCAGTACATGTCAAAATCATAGTAGGAACAGGTCTGGATCTTTTTTCTAGGTGTGCTAGAAAACAAATGAAAATTTTCACATACATCTGCTGAACTGAACAGGGAAAGCACAAAGATTCCTTTTTAGTTGAGAGTGTAGAATTTTTTGCCCATATTATTGAAGCTCAAAAATGATTACTTTAAAATGGGGAAGAGCAAAGGGAGAGTCTGGTTTCACTTAAGTTCCCGTGGTTCAGGTTGGATCTCTGTTTTCAGCCTGCCTTGCAAAACTTTCCCAATCTCTCTGGCTTGCGGAAGACTGGCCTTGGCTCATTAAAGTAGTCTCAAAGCTTTCGTTTGGTCTCAATAATACAGCTTTCACTTAATTAAAGATTTCCAGTGCCTTTTTTTCCCCTTTCGGTTATACTACACCAAGCCTAAATGCACTACCAGAAAAGAATTTTGATAGGATAAAATAAATCACGTGCACATTTATTTGTTTAATTGTGCACTGGCCCATTTTTTTTTCTAAGCCAAGGCAAGACTGAAACCATGCTCAACCTCTTACACAATTTTAACGAGAATATTTTGCAGCGTTTGTCATCTGAAAGAGTATTAGCACCCCCCAATGCAATAGATGTGATTTCCCTAAACAAAAACAGGAGGCACAGAAGACTGAAAATGTCACCTTAGTTCTTCATTAGTCTCTTTAATACTGCAGGAACTGCTGATTTTGGGTCCTGAATCTTAGCCTAATTGTTGTGAGAATCAGATCCAAACTGAACAGTTCCTCAAACTTATTTTAGCTTCTTCTCAAAGAAAACAAATAAATGCTGTACAAGTGTGTTCAATGATGCAACCTGGAGAAGAATAAAGAAAGCAAGACTTCCCCACTTTAGAAAGCTGGTAATACACAGAGGTTTCACACGTGCTTCAGTGATTACATTTTTAGTTTGAAGCATATATAGAAAGATTGCATTTCACAGCTGAACCCTTAGTGTGGGTACACAAAATTGTGCTCAGTTAACTCTGTCCATAAGCAGAGGGGGAGGGAGTGCAAAAAATGTATAGTGGAGAACCCTTAACATCTCTCCATAAGCAGTGAGCTTCAAAGAGTTACAATGGCAGGAAACCCAGAGCAGAAAAATGAAGAGAACAAAATCGCTTTACTTGATGCAGAAATACAAAGGAGACTATAGCCATGGTAAATTGATTTTATACTGAATATGGGCTGGTCCAGTGGAGGGGGTTTTGAACCTCCTACTCCAGAAATCATTGTGCCAAACAGTAAGAGGAGGCTGCTTAGAAGTCTTGTCACATCTATCAGCAGAGGCCACAAAGAAGAAGGAGGGATTTGGTTCTGAATGGCGACTCTGCCAAAGAGCATAAAGGGGTGGTGGAGATGGACATCTTTTGGCTGTAGAGGAGGCTGGAAAGAAGAATTGCCTTCACTATATCAAGGGAAACCATTGCTGTGACTCCATTCGTTGGCTCACTTCTTAGAAATAGCTTGTTGTACCTTGTTTGTATCAGCTGAAGAAAAGAAACACCAAAACAAAGCCTGTTCTTTATAGAATAAACAGTGCTGGTGCTATGAGAAGTAGTGCTGTGTGATACCCACCTGGCCAGTGACAGCTGCACCTGCCTGTGTGTCAGCTATATTTATGTTCCTGACCTGTGCTTGACTGCAATGAAATTTTTATTTAATTATTTTCCCCTCAGTATATTTTAACCTCTTTATTTAGTTATTTTATTGATTTAACATATAATCTTATGTCTCTGTAATCTCCAGTACATTTTGTAAATGTTTGTTATCCTAAGCTGTAAACTGAATGTGACATGGCAAGAAACCAAATTCTACTGTGGCAGTTAATTACTCAGTGTGCTAAAAGTCTCATCTCAGTTTCTGTATGCTTTCGATCTTCACTTATAGGAAAAATCTTTCCCCAGCATCCCCTCTGCTGTTCTCCAGTTCCAGATGTTGTCATTCATTCCAAACTGGCTATAGGTGAGAGTTTCTATGTCCTTTTTCACTAGCATCCCAGTTTACTGAGACTGTCAATTTATATTTGGCCCCATCCATGCTTTTTCATGCTTAAAAGCAATAGCTTTCAAAAAAAGATAAGCACTCCCATATAGAACTTGCAACTAAATCATTGCACTGTTAAGCCCTTTCAAGAAAACGGATGTAGATCACCAGCTAAATGAAATCACTGTCACAGAGTGACATTTTTCTTTACATAGAATGATAAAAATACAAATACTAGATAGTGGAAACAGAAATGCAGTGTCATCTTTATCTCTCTTTTTCAGAGCTGTATCTTCCTTCCAAAGCATTGTGTTAGTGTTTTCATCTAACATTGCTGTGTAAATATGTAACTGTCAAAGCTCAGAATACAGGCAGAGCAGAGTGTGCAGTCCTTCTTTCTTTATCATTATGGACAGCTCTGCATTCCAGCATCTTTGTACCCTTACACTGATTCCCCTCTCTTTGGATGTATCCTTGTGGCATTGCATTGGTGCTTGTGTTAATTTTAAGGGTATTCCACAAACCTGCTTATCACTGTCAGTGAGAGGTTTACCCCACTTTGAATCAGCCCGTTAAGCCAGCACCTCTCTTGCACTTGGTTAATGTGCATTCTCCTCCTGCTTTCTCCCATGTGTCCACTTTGAGTCTCAGAAGAATCCCATCCTTGATATAATAAAACTCTTATGTTTGCGAAAACCTCACAATGAGTTGTGTGGCTGGAGAGCTGTGACCTTTCCCTTTTGTGTGGTTGTGCACTGTTGTCTCTCAGTGCTCTGCTATCCACTGCTACCTGCTGCCTCATTTATTACTGCAATTTATTTATAATGTATTTTGGCAAGGCTGTACCTACACAGGCTTGCACATGGAGTCCTGGGCTGTAGTGGAGGCTCACAGGTCCTATGAAAACTGCAAATTTGGATGACAAAGTTCCATTATGTAAAAAAAGCTCAAATTCTCCTATATATGGGATTCAGCATCAAGTTACGCATGTTTTACAGCAGAGTTACTGAAAATACACTTAAAGCAGTGGCGTGACAATCTGCTTGTTCAAATATGAATTTTAATTTGATAGCACCTAAGACTGAGCTGGCTGCTCCATTGTAACATGTTCTTTATACAGTAGAATTCCTGAAGAGCTGAAAAAAGCTGTAACCTGTACATGACTGTTATTTATCTTATAAAACACCATTTTAGTTTTAGTACTTGGTATCAAATGTTCTTTACTAAATCTTTAGACAATCGTCTTTAATAATAAGACCTTGTACTTCTACAGTGCTTCCATTTGGGTACACTGTAGAAACTGTGATCTGTTAAGCCTCATACAATGCTCCTTTCAGATAAAGGAATGCATGGTCTGGAGTTGTAAATTCCTACCTGACAGTGCAGAGAGGGGGGAGTGTCAGATTTACAGACCTTATGTTGTTTAATGGGATCTCCTGCAGGACAAATGGAAGTTGAAGGCACAAAAACTCAAATTTCTTTTTGTAGAGGAGACTGTGGCCATGCCCCAAGATGTCAGAAAGAAGCGGACAGGATGCATGGAGTCCTGCCCATTGTTCTAATCTCTAACCTCACTCCCTCACGCACCACTGATTCAGTGGATGTATTTTGTGACACTAGCAAAAAAATGCTGGCTAAAAACTCATTTGTGCTAGACAGGAAAGTTTTTAGTCCTCAAGAGAGCAAAGGTCAGTGCTCATCTCTGCCTCTGACATGCTTGGTGGCTTTTCCTAGTCAGTTGACCTCTCTGTGCTTCTTGTTTTCCCTTCCTCCCATGTGCCTGTGTTTTCTGTTTAGATTGTAAGTGCTCTCAGACAGAAATTGTCTCCCACAACATGTTTGTATATTGCCTAGAAATGTGGGGTCACAATCTCAGTTCACTCCTCTACGTGCTTCTATAATACAAGTAAATAACAAGGGATTCTGAAGCTGTGAAAGAGAGAAAATCAGTAGCACAGACGGCCAAAGAAGAATTCACAGCAGCTCAAAACTTTCTCTGAAAAAATAACATTTGCAGTTGAGAGCAGATTGTGCCTTTAGGCACAGACACCCAGCTGTGGTACAGAAGCTTACCTGCTTGCTGCAGAGCTGTGCACAGGAAGAAAACTGTGATGCATTTTACCTTGCATTGAGATATGGGAGGACCATGAACAGGGTGGGTGACTATGACTCAGCTGAGATACAGGACCTCATTTGGGCTGGGATAACTTGATCAAAAGAGTAGAGCTCCCTTACCTGGAGTCTGGGGCCCTGTTCTGCCAGGTGTTAAAGTGGTGCTCTCTCCAGCTGTGCCTGCAAATATAAAGTAAGAGGACAGACTACTCTAAATCAACAAGACTTAGGAATAAAACCAAAGAAGACAAAGTCAGTCTTCTGAAAACTCTCCTCCCTGTCTACTGGTCTATTGCGTGCTGATGGACACTGTTTTGTGTGCAATAGATGACCAGGGCAGAGGAACGTACCTCAGACTTTGCAAGGGTGTGGTAACAGTCCATGAGACAGAGAAACATGAATATCCAAAGACGGTATTATTTGGAACTGAGCGACATATCCATTCTTAAAATGAGCACGTCCTTGTTTTGATGGATTATCCCATTCTCACTATGCCAGTATGAAGCACCCACTTCTCTGGCAGTAACAGAGTGAGCGATTGTGTTCTGCAGCCGATAAATGCCAGGCCAAAAGCAGTCTCTGTATAGCAAGATGCTGACATTTGTTTGTAGAGAGAAGGTCTGATTCAGAGATTAAGGTTATAGGAACTGAAACCCACTGATGGATTTTTTCACTTGTTTGTTTGTTTATTTGCCAACCTCCACCTTCCAAGTGTTACATTTGAAGTCTTCCCCAGCTGAGTTACTGTCCAACCATGCCAGAAGAGCCATGTGACTCAGCCAGTCTCTTTTAGGCACTATGGGTTTAAATGAAGCAAACAGTTTGACTTTTACCACATCTTGAAAGATCTGAGATCACTTAAGGGAAATCAGTTAATAATTTGATAACACACAGTTGGATTCCCTTAATCCAATCCCCCTCTTCTCCCTGCAATGAATTGACTGAATTCCGTGATCATTTCTCATACCTGTCACTGCATGCAGCAGTGATCTGCAATTCGTGTACTGCAGTGTGAAGCAGAACTAATTATTGAAGTTTGGCATTCTGTTCTTTCGGTGTTAGTTATCTTTTTATCAGACATGCTTATCGCAGTTTTAATAAATTACCAGTGTTGGAACTTCAGAAATGGCCTCTAGGGTATGAAGATACTGTGCTTTATTATAAAGAAGTTAGATTTCAAAAAGTTATTATTTATGGAGCACTGTAAATGTTCCTTGTCCTCAAGAGACAAAAACCAATACTTCAAAAAGAGAATTCAACTTTCCACTTTTAGACTAAGGCAGCAAGTATTTATGGAGAAGTTCTAGAGGATTAAATATGGAAGAAATAGCTAAAGTGTTGTAGAAATGTTTTCACTGTAAACATCATAGAAATGGAAGAACATCTTCATGGATTTTCTGCATCCAGCCTATAGAACTTCTTTGAAAGATTTTTTTCTTCTAAGTGCTGTAGGACCCACCATTTATCAATTTCTTTTAAATGCTGCAGCATTTGTCCAGAGAAGGGTAGATCTACACTTCTGCTATATTATGTAGACACTACAAAGTATAGAGAAACATAGGGAAACACATGTGAAATGGATTTGTCGTTATCAGCAAAAATCTATGGATGATATTTTAGAGGTCTGAAATCTGTTCATCAGCGTGGATGGAAAGACTGAGGCCGGCATCCTGTAGGGGAATGAACCAGCCTCTGAGAAGCCACTGTGGTAATGACTCTGTGCCCCAGTGTAGCAAAGTCCTTAAGAACATGATCAAGCTAAACTGGTCCAGTAGGGTATGTAAATATGTGTTTTATTTACACTGAAGTTGGCAGATTTTAAATACAGGGCAGAAGCATAGTCCCTCCATGTTCTTCTCTCCCCAGACTTGAAGAAAAGTTTCCATACCTTGCTGTGAAATGATGTGAAATGAGCTGATCCAAAAAAATTTTGTGAATTTAAATAAGAGACGAAGAGATTTTTGGCCTGTAAATGGAAGCTAGGAAGCAAGTTGGGTTTTTTTGGTGTGGTGGGGTTTTTTTTGTTTGTTTGGGGTGGTTTTTTTGTTTTGTTTTGCTTTTGTTTTTTCAAGAAGTACATTTTTCTGAACATACTAGTGCCTTGTACAGTTACTGGAAAGGAAGATGTAAATAAATACAAAGGGAAAGGAATAACTCTGCCAGCTCAGGTCTCTAGTGCACAATTGCTGTCACAGCACAGCACCTCCTGCCCTCCTTCCTCATGCATAACTCAGCAAAGGGTGATGGGACTGGCTTGGGGTGCCCTCGCAGCACAAGCGAGAACCAAAATCACCTCACATTCTGTGGGCAGGTTGAGAAGTCTCCTGTGGGCACTGCAGAGGGCTGATGGAAATGGAAACTCCTGCGTCAGCAATCCCTGCATGCCCCAGCCTGGGACACAAGGTGCTGCTTTTGCTTCTGCATCTGCTGACAGTAGCAGAAACCTGAGGAACAGAGTACCTTCTAGAAAAAGCTGGCATCTCACAGAATCAGTACCTGATTTGGGGCGGGGGGAGAGATTTGCTTGTTTGTTTGTTTTCTTCTGTTATGGTTTTGTTTGTTGGGTTTGTTTTTTTTTCTGGTAAGCTTGTATTTGAAGGTTTTTTTGTTTCTTCAAGCATACATAATGTGCATTCTGGTATTAAACATTTTTCCCCTAGTAGGAGAGAACAGTGTGGTTGTGGGGCTGTCTGCAGGCATGCAAGGGGTTGCATGAAGCACTTGTTTCATGGAAGTGAGGTTGGTAGCAGATGGATGGGTTTGTAATAAAACACCTTAGATAGGTCTAATTAACAGTGGGTTTAATTGATAAATATGCATGTAACCTATTCTCCTCCAATCTTAACTTTCCAGTTTTAAAGCATTGCTGGTTTTGCATGAAAACCTGCAACTTCCATTGTACAAGTACAGTGCAGGGATTAATGTATGCTTAATCTATAAATTCATATTGTGGTGTTGAAGTATAAATTGCTGACCTGAGTGTAAAAGCTGGTCCATAGAAGCCTAAAAAATTTTCACATTAACAGTTGAGGATGCACATAACTGTTGATAACAGTACTTGCTAGTGACAGGCAGGTACTTTGGATGCCAACGCCGGAATGTGCAGGTAATTAAATAAATGTATCTAGAAAGCTGCTCTCAGCAGTGTGTGCTGAATAACTGATGTGACAGCACATGATGAGCAAGAATTCTAGAGCACTGTTGATCTGCCGTTGGAACTGGTAGCAATCTGTGATGTTTATAATGTCTTGGGAGAGACATTAACTCTTTCTTTCTGTGTCCGGGTGTGACCTCTGAATATTGAGATATGCACTGAATAGGCTTAGCTATTGTGGCCCCTTCCTGTTAATTTCTAGTTGGGCAATGTTGCATTGGGTACACGTGATTGTACACATGACTGCTTCTCAGTGATTGTCTCCATCATGGCACTCCTAAAAATGCAGAAATAATACACAAACATGCAATTTTTTTTTTTAATAATTAAGAAAATCTGCCTGCATAGAGCTCAAGAAACAGAGATGTGAAGGACCAGTTGTCCTTCCAAATAGGCTGAAGGAAGGCACATTTACTTGCATTTTCAGTGCAGGGACAAAGTTTTTTGTCCTCTGGTGTCTGTCTGCACAGGTGCTGGGCAGTCCTGCCCATGGTTTGCATGGCTCATCTTGCACAGCAGCTGCAGCCCTGAGCTGTTCCCTTCATATGGCACATGAATCTGTGTACCCCCATTCTGCACATGGGCCATGGGCTTGTGGAGGAGATCCTCAAAGTGGCTGGAAACACTGTTAGAAATTGCATTTCTTCTGGAAATGCATGAGGGAAGATATACTTGAGAGTTTGTAAGGAGGTAGCATGCGAAGCTGGAGTGCTCATGAAAAGGATGTAATGGGAGGAATTGCTGACACCCTGACAGCCTACAAAGCTGTTTTCTTGGTTGCTTAAGCACATGGCAAGTACATACTGTCCTGTATCTGGATATAGCCCTGCTCCCAGGTTTGTCACGTCTTCATCAAATCTGTCTTCCATGACCCATGCCATGAAAGTTGTTTTATTGCATATGGGTCCAGAGATGTGTACTGCTTTTGACTGACACATGTAGCAGGACGTATAGAAATAATCCCAGATGTGTTTTCTGGGAAAGTTAAATGTCTCAGAGAACTGAGAAAATTAATCATAAATTCAGGATGATATCCCAATAGAATGACCAAAAACATCTGGCGGATACGGTTTGTACCTCATCCAAGTGTGCAGAGGCAGTTAAAGCAGTTTAAAAAAAAAAAAAAGAAAAAAGAATTTGGTTTATTGAGGGAGATGAGGAAAGGGAGGGGAGGCATCTAAGCCGTTGTTCAAGAATCTGGCTTTTGAGAAGCATAATGATAAGGAAACAAAAATACAAAGCATCTCTTACAGTGCTGTGGTGTTTTGCAAATGTTAGGTAGGTCTGTGCTCACTGAGAAGTATATGGGTACACACAGATGCACTCCAGAGAGAGAGATCTTTCTGAAAGTTGCTCTGTCAATGTCCAGTAGTTTAATCCTGGGGCCAAATGGATCTAAGGCAGAGGAAGACCATGTGTTCATCTGTGGAGGAGAGGCTTGGGTTGGATACACCAGTGAGAGGACAGAGCACCAGCATCACACAGGGAGTTTGCACAGAGTAGCCCAAGGCAACAGAGGTGATAAGGGTGGGACATTTTGACCTGAAAAGACAGCTGATCAGTCAAGTACAGAAACCAAGCAATGCTGGAGAGCTCATGTGAAAGCCCCAGGCTCAGAGGTCTGAGCTTAGCCAGGTGCAAGTCACAGGCCATGGCCACGGATGTGTGTGGCTCCTGGGAGTCCAGCACAAGGCCTGGTCTGGGCTGTAGGTCAGCGGACTTTGTAGTACAAATATTTAAGTGCACATTAGCTGCTTGGCTTTGCAATTATCCTTTTATAATTGTCAAGATGTTCTGCTTTGAGGGGTCATGAATATTTTCTTTGAGTCACCAGAGGTCATTGGAGTTACTCAGCCCTTAAGCTAGCTCTTCCCTGTCCTGCCTAAGACATGTGTGGGACTTGTAAAACATGCTCTGGATTGCCATATTGCTTAATTATCCTCTTAGCTTTAATGAAGTGCACCCTGACTAATGGTGCAGTCACAAACAACATGTTGTTATAATTTGGGCCATCACAAAGATCTTCTTTATCACTACTCATCAAGGTAGTGATTCAGAAGGCTGAAGGGCAGTGTGCCTACTAAAAGAAAGCATTTAGGCACATTAGGACATAGCTGGAGGAGAGCAGTGCTCTGACTAGAGCTGTGTTTACAACATGTCTTGAAGTTCTGTGGTGCAGGTGTCTGGCAGGAAGAGCTGGGTGACCCCTGGGAGGCCAAATTCTTCTGTGTTGTATTGCTGCAGTCCCAGATGACCCAGAGTATTTGCAGAGAAGCAGCATCAATTGCTGAAGTAACCAATGATTTTTGTTTTCATTTTCTCCTGTCAAGCACTGTTAAGTTGAACTGGACTGTATAATGGAAAGTTCTCTGTCTCTGGTTTTCAAATGGGAAGAGGGGCCTCCCAATAAGCGATCTCTTTTCTGAATATCTTTTTTTTTTTTCTTTTTTTTAGTTAAAATTGTCAAAACTTGATTGAAGATACAAGGATACTGTGTTTTAATGAGCATGGGCTAGAGCAGGGATTGCAGATTGAAATCCTGCTGTGCAGTTGCTTTGCCAATGTCAAGAGCTCCTGGTAGTCACCAGGTGAAATTCCTTGCTCTCCTGTGTTGGGTTACAATGTGAGCTTGGTCATCCAGTGACATTCCCTCTCAGGATATGGATGAATGATCCTTTTCAGCAAGGACTTATCCCAGCTCTTGCAAAAACCACTTCTGAGGCACAAGCTTTTGGTCTTCACCCTGGATTGGACTGCAGTGCGTGGGAGGCATTTCCCAAGTGGCTTCCAGGGAAAGACCTGTGCTCTTCCCTTCCGTCATCAGATTTTTGCCTGTGCTTGTAAAGTCTTTATTTCAAGCCAAATTGAATGGAATGCTCAGTTAATGGAGAGATGCCTTTTTTAATTTTTCTTTTGAATGAGATAGAAACATCCCTTCCCCAAATGTTGTATATAAATGCACTTCCTGGCTGGTTGCATTTCTTGTAGTTCTGAGTGTCTTCATGGACTTGAGCTGGGAGTGGGACAATGCATCCTCTCTTTTTTAGTGGCTTCCCAATTTTCTCCTGGAAAAAACTGGATTTATCATGTGTCAAGGGGACAATTTCTATGGCAGCCAGGGTTTAAAACTTACATTGGCTGCAGTGAGAAGTTCAAGAAGAGTGCAGATCCAGACCGAACTTTGAAGCTATTTCCTTTGTTGGTAATGGACTAAGGAAAATAAAAATAAAGAAAACCTGGCTCTGTTAAGGGAGGTTTGGATCTTTATCTGAATTTTGTGAGCCTGGCCTCTCCCTGTGCAACAGAGCTGTTTTTCTGGTACTAGAATGATGTATTATGTATAGTATGGATATTTATATGTATTTTCACCTCCAGCTAATAATACCTGCTTGAATTTGTTAGGACTATTTTTAAAAAGTGCTGAAGGGAGGAGAATTGGGGAGGGCACTGAATAGTTGGGTATGTTGCTAAATATTTTAAATCTAAAAGTTCTCTCTAATGCAGCTTTCCTGGTCTTGACTTTTGTTGTGAAGGAAGGGGCCTGTTCATTCTGATGCAGTCAGAGGTGACTGGGGACCCCACATGCTCTCAGCCCCCAGTCAATAGTGCCCTCAGCCCTAAAGTGTTTTACTCTCAGGACCTGACCCCACTTGTCTGGCATCACAAATCACCATCAGCCTTTCTCCCCTCTTCCCATCTCTGGGTTTCACCTGTCAGCTCCCAGTTTTGATCCAGCTTGATTCACTGCAGGGTTACGTACGAGGTGATAACCTTGGGGGTAAATTTAAGAAGACCAACAGGTTTGTGCAGAACTGCTGGACTTTGCTGTTGGGAATTTTTCTTTTTGGTGATGAAAGCTGGGGGTTTATACAGCACTATCCTCTTTAAAAAGAACTTGATAACCTGGTATGTGGGGCTTATATCTTGGACCTTCCAGCTGAATGATGATCAGAAGTTATATTTACATGTAAATTAAAGTCTGTCCTCTGTGAACATTCCAGTTGCCACCGCCTCTGGACTTCTCATCTATTTATCTTTTGTGTGCACTATGAGCACAGTGGGAGTTAGATACATGTTTACTGTCACAATTCTGCTTTTAAATTGGACTGCGTAAATTGGCTGGAGATGCTTGCTTTTGTTTTGGGAGTCTCCAGACATGGTGGTTGGTGGCAATCCTGCATGACTTGTGCATTTTGGTTTTTCAGGCAACAGCATGGGGTTCAGATGAAGACACCAGGAGGTCCTGTCAAAGTAAAGGGAAAACAGAGGTAAGTTTTGCTTTGCTACAATGATGTTATGGGTAAATATATTTGCAACATGTGAAATCCGCACGGAGAATATCTGACACCAGTTTGGGCTTGCAAATTTGCAGCAGTTTAGGTCTACTGCCACATGGGTATAAGCACCACCAAGCAAGCAACTTCAAAGGCCCCCTGTCCAAGTTATTACACTTGCCCTGCATGAAATTTAAAGGTGATTTCGCTGCTGGAGAGGACGCAATTTGTAACACATCAGGGAGCAGAGTGGTGGCAAGCCAGGGGTAGCATCCTGCAGCAGGTGTGAGGCCAGGCAGGTTGGCTTAGCCCCGGTCCTCTGCAATGGGCCACTGACATTCAGCCATGTGGGATCCAATGTTTGCCTGCAGTTGGAGTTCATAGTTGTATAATTCCCTGGAAGGTGAGAATTGAATCTACTCACACACTGCAGTCTGTTCAGGTTGAATATCACAGAGCTGCTTTGGAGGCAGGTGCACCCTGTTAAACTGCAGTTTGAAGTAAGAATTGCTTGAACTAGCACATGCTGTCCCAAAAGTTTGGAGTTTGCAGGCATTTCTGATCCAGCCATGAGGTCTTTCCCCCCTTCTTCTGAGAAGCTAAAATGAAGGCATCTATCTAAAAGCAGGAAATTTTTTTATTTTTCAAATGCAATATTCGTGCTCTTCAAAAATCTTCAGCCCTCAACTGAGAGGGTGTCCATTGTCCTTAATACAACACAGCAAAGAGCTCTTAGTCCAAACCAGAGGAGCTGGACAAAGGATAGGACAGGATAAGCACAGTCTTTGCTTAGACACTGACAATCAAGCAGAGAGTGATTGTGTGGCTGGCCCAAAATGCTAGAATCTGCCATATTCCAGTTTGATGTATTAAACACAGGATTATCTGATCTTCCGTTGACAATATTAATTTTATATAATAAAGTTCATGTGATTACTGTATTAATTTGTATATACACAAAGAAAGAAGCTAGTTTGAATTTTGCCAGATAGGCAATAATTTGTTTCATGTAGCTGTGGAGAACAGGAGTATGGGTATCCTAGAACATCTGTTAGAGTTTCATGTAGAAACGACATTATGCAGGAAATCAACATAGAGGCAAAATGGGTTGGGATGGGCAGCCAAACATGGCCAGCAATGAGAAGAAGTAGGGCAAAATTGAAAAACTCTAAAATCCAAGACATGAGGATTTTTTGAATTTGTGGTCTTTGCACTTTAGATGTGCAAAGAATGGCTTTTCCTCTTTCCTTCCATTGTAAAGTCTGTGAGATTTAAGTTGTATCCTGTTGTTCATGAAGAATTTGAATTTATAACCCAGAATTATTTTCAACCCCTGGAAAAAGCCATGCATGTGACTGAACAAATTCTAGTGTAATTTCAATCTATCTTTTTTACTGTTATGCCAAAAGTAAGCAGTGGTCTCAGTATCTTCACTGCTGCCTTCTCACACTGCAAAGGATTTGCAAAAAAATTTCATGAGGATAATACTCTGAACTGCTCTTTATGCTGATTATGACACAGAGCTTGAACTCATTTGGTGGGTGCAGTGACCATGAGTGAAGTTTGGAGGAATGGTAATTAAGCAGACTGTTAGGCACTCCTTGACATGCAATTAATGGCAAACAAAGGTGTTGACTGAGACTGACAAGAAAGCTACAAAGGCAGAAGGATTCTGTAGTGGCTAAGCAAACACTGATCTCCCAGGTCTGTATCTACTCTAACCTGTGTGTCCACAGCTGAGTCCCCCTGTACATTCATTGTTAGTTACACTGCAGAGAAAATGACTCAGCACCAGCTCAAAAACACTGAGCTCAGTCTAGGCAGTGATGGAGTGCTCTACTCCAGCTAAGCCCTGGTCTGACCCAGGATCTCTGCCCTTGGCTGGGTAAATGCAGCAGGTGAGGGGAGCACTGTAGTGGACATTTCTGATTCTACTGTGCAATGGTGGTACAAGATGCAGAGCTCTGTCTCCCTCAGCGCTGCTTTGTCAAAACTTGACTAATGGCAGGTTTCTGTCCAGCACAGATGATTTGATGATAAATATGTTATGGATTGTCAGGCACTTAGATATGTGGTGATAGAGGCTAGAAATAAGGAGAACCTTTGGGTCTTATATTAATTCACAGTGTAGTTTGCCGAAGTTATATGACTGGTACATTTTCCTTGCCCATTTAATAATGTATGTATTTCAGGTGAAGCTTTCAAAACTGCCTCATGTATTAAAATGCCTTTTTTATTGTGCCTGTTGAGTATCTAAATAAGATTCTTCCTGCTGCTTAGAAACTCTCTTCCTACAATGCATAGAGCTGTACCTTAAGAAAAATAAGAAGCACAAGAATAAAAGCCACAAAATGCATATCACAGAAGTGTAATTATTATGGTATAATAGTTACTTCCCATTTGAGTACCTATTGTCTAGAGAAGAGGCAGATGAAAAATCTGGGTCTCAGATATAAGGTTAGAAGGTACCATTTTTTCTGACAGCTCTGGCCGTGAATTTCACTTGCTTATTCCTAAATTGAGCTCAGTACCTGTGTTTGTCTGCTGTACCTTTTTGAAAAAGATGGAAGGTTTTACACTGAAGGTCTGAAGCAAATGTACTCCCTGTGCTTTGCTGGCTTGTTCTAATGGCAGATCACCTTCCCTGTTAACATGTACTTTATTTTTGATTTGGATCTGGCTTCAGTTTTGAGTGGCTGGGTTTTGTTTTGCCCTTCTCTGCTAGATTAAAGAGCCATTTAGTTACCAATATTATTTTTTACAGAGGCATTTATATGCTCTTTTCAATTTAGTACTTAGGCTTTTTGATAAAGTAAAAAGATGAGTTCTCCAAGCATCTATATCATTTTTCTACTGCCCTTGAATACTTTTTGTCTGTTTTCTGCACACTCCAATTTTTTACCTGTGTTCCCTTGTCAATCTCTCTAATGCCTGAGTGTGATTAAAACAGCCTTCTACCCTCCTCAGTTCATATACATGGCAGTTTCATAAGCTCCTCTGCCACAGGAGATCATGCAGAACTGCCTGGCCACTGTCACCACTAAATCCTTTTCATAGGTACTACTCTTGGGATGTAATCTCCATGCTCATACATAAAGACCTTTTGTTCCTCTTTCTTTAATGCATAATATCTTTTTAAAAAGTGTTTCTTTTGTTGGGTTCAGCTCACCAACCATCCTGGCACCTATAACTATATATACACACAGTGAGGCATTGGCCTCACTGATAGTTGCTGGTTTTGCCATCTTTAGGTTAAATATTTGTCAAGAAAACTGTTGATACTGGGCTGGTACCTCCCCAGCTGGGTCTCCACTAGAACAGCAAGTTCATGAGTGATTTCACTTTGAGGATTTTTTTCATCACAGTAATTTATCAGATTTTAATCACTTAACGTATAAGTTCCTGAACCTGATTTTAAAATTAACTCTCTGCAATATATCATGCAGTGTTAAAACAAACACATCAGAAAACTGTCTTTCACTGATGTTTCTTTTTATCAACTAAAAGTTGTGGTTTCATTAAAGAAGTGTACATGCTTTGCTTGCCATGTCTCTGGAGAGCCATGCTGGCTTCCACAAGTAATCATTCTTATTTTTGTGGCGTTTATAAAGTGTAGTATGATCAATATCTTTAAACTGTCCCCTGGAAAACATCCATATTACTGAGAGACAGTGTGGAGAACAAAGTAAGTGTTATGTTGCCTTTCTTAGTGTCTTCCAAATGAAATCATCCAGATGTTGTAGCTAAAATTAATGATGGCTAGAGCAGAAGGGGAAGAGGTGTATTTAATTTCATTAGCAGTTGCTCAGCTCCTAGTTTGTAATTGGTTTTGTCTGTATAACAGTCCACATCCACCACATCTAAGGAATTTTGCCTGACATGGAAAATTGTGGCTTTTTAAACATTTGAACTTTGGTCTTGCTTTTGTCTAAGCACTGAATTATTTGTTAACTTTCCAAAAGCAGCACACCATCATTTTAAACTGTGTAAAGCAACCGTTTGTGAAAATAACAGTGAAAAATGGTAGCTCTTACTTTCTGCCCTAAGAGCTTTGTATAGCCAGGAAGAAGATGATGCACTAATAACATTTCTGGAGCAAGAAAGAAGTGAGAGTAATATCTGATAGACATCCAGCTGGGTTGTGCCACTGCACTGCCAGTATAGCTTCTTCCTTTTTTTTTGGTTTGGTGTCCTGTTGCTGTGGATGCACAAGGTTACAGGGAAATCCTAGCCCAAGGCTTCAGCCCAGTGAAATGGGATTGGTGCATAGAAATTGCTGAGCTAATGGAGGAATGAGCTATTTCAGGCCTTTCAGTGGCTCTGTGTCACACAGAGGATGCTTATCTGCTTATCTGGTGGAATTGGGAAACTCCACACCACTTAAGAATAATAGGCATCCAGGTAGGAGAGGTGCCATAAAAATCCCCAGGGAAACAGAAGTAACTGAGAGGCCATCAACTATTTTTATCCCTTTTGTAACTGTTCCTAGAGACCTGAACCTACATTCCTATTACTTCTGCTAAGCTATCAATGCAGAATCAGCCCCCAAATAAATTTGATTAGAAGTCCATTAAAGAACATTTGGCTGGAAAAATCATTAGCAGTTCTCTTTGCTATCTATTGGACTCAGAGGAGAAGGGTATTTTGGCTGGGGCCTTGGCTTAAACTAAGTAACAGAATTGCTTGTCCAAAGAAATAAATACAAATATCTGAGAGTGTATCAATAGCAGTGCTCAAGAACGAGCTGGGTCTTGATTATTTTTAATAAATTGGGATAAACTGCAGCAGCTAAATTAAATGTTTGCTGCACTCTAAAATGTTGCTGAAGGAGTAACTTGGAGTGCTGCTGGCTGCTTCTCTGAACTCCAGGTTGTGCTCCAGGAGTTGGAGTTCCACTACTGAGGATGGCAGACTGTCTGCAACAGCTGTTTTTCTCATACAGCGTATAACTGTAAAATATTTCAGTATGGGATTAAATAGTGTTAAACTAAAAAAAATAATTAAAAAGGAGATCTCTGACAACAGGGCTTGGGTAGTTTATTTAAACTAGAAAGCCATTAAAGTAGTGTCTATATATAGCTATGCTTTCAAAGAAAAATGCATCTGTACCATGAGATTAAGGATTTATAACATTTTAGATCTCTGGTGTTAGGAGATGACAGAATAAACAACTAAGAAGCATCTACAGCTGGCTTATTTGCAGCAACCTGAAACTTTTTGAATTTTACCTCAAATGGAAGCTGCAGGAGGTCAGACCCTCCATTTGCTGATCTGTCTACATGAATGAAGGCAGTAACAGGGTACCACTCTTGCTTCTCGGGTTTGAATTGTGCTCTCAAAGCAACCTGACATCTCTGTGATCTAGAGAGAGACCTGGTCCTGTCCACAGTCATGGACATGCAGCATCCACAGACAGTGTGTGAGCACTAATTCTAAATGTTACAAAAATGAAATGAATGAGAATAGGCTTAAACTGAGGGGTTGGCAGGGAGGGGCTTCAGTGCAATTTGTTTTGACTGTGAGATCCTGAGGCTTGTAGTGTTGAGTATTAGAAGTCATGTCCTCTTCCTTTCTAGAAAAACAAGGGTCATTAGACCAGAGAAAAGTTTTACCTTTGAAATTTATAGCCCTATCTCAATAAAGGGATGAGTACCAGGTAATTTTGAGGCAGCAGCAAGAACCTCAAAGTATGTAACACACATTTCATAGGAAAATCAGAAATATGCTTAATTCTCTGGCGGTGAGCCACAGGTTTTTATCAGCTGTGCCATATATTTAATAATAATCCTAACTAATATAACTGAGTTATTCTTATTAACCATATAAATACGCAGTCTTCCCCCTTTATTTAAAACTTTAATCTCTTGATCCCAGTAATATCTTCTGGTGATGAGATTTGCAGACTGATCATACACAGATTTAACTGTCTGCTCCATAACGTGAGAGCAGAATCCAAATATTGTCTTGTCTGGACAGAGGTGGGTTCCAACTTGCCAAATTTTCTGCCTGTATTACAGCCCATCTGAATTTTACTTCCTGTGTGCCTAGAGTTTTCCAGCCACATGGAAGAAACTGCATTAAATAGCTCCTATTTTCTGTAGGGGTTTGTGAGATCATTTTGCTAACCAGTTGCCTCAGCTATGACTTGTTGCAGAGAACACTGTATTGAATGACTTTTCAGAGCAAATCCAGGCTGGTTTAAAGAACACAGAGAGGAGGCTGTTCCTTGCTATTTATTTTGAGAATGGGGTAGAAAGATGATCTAATTAAATCTCCTGGACACTGTCTTGAGAAAAATCTTGCAAGCTAGAGAATTGAAGTGGTTTTGTTTCTTTGCTTTTTTGCTTTTGTTGGAGGCTTCATAGACTGATGTGACTGGCCATTGGCATAGCAATAAGAAACACGAGGTGAGCACTGTATTCTGCTTTGGGCCAGACAGATTGGCAAGGTTTATCTGGTAGTTAGACCTTTCTGTGTGTCCTCTAACCCAGTGTGTCACCACAGCAAGTTTAGCACCTGCATTGTTTCAATTCTCCCAGCTAAGAGAGCAGGGCAGACAATGTACATCTGTTTTAAGTGTATAAATTGCTTTGAGACCAATGCATGAAATGAGTACATTATCATTGCTCTTCCTCCAGGAAGATGGAGTGCTGCTACCATCATCAGTAAGGCAGGTCTAGGGAAAATGCCTGCTCAGTTAATTCATAGGAATAACTACAGGTGGACATGGCTCACACCTAGCAGCATTATTTTTAAGCAGTAAAAATGGAGTAAAAGTGTGCAACAGAGTCATCACTGCCAGTAGCCTGCAGCACATGACCTTCCAGAGAAATTCTTTTTGCATGCTATCTTCTCACCTGGGAAGATTTTTATAGAAACTGACGTTTGCTAATCTGCAATACAGATCTGTGCAAATAAAGGGAATTCTCCAAATTAGGGTTTTAGATTTTTGCTGCTCAGGGCTTTAGTTGGGAATACATTCTAGTAGCTAGGCAGGAAAGGGTCCAGCAACAAAGCTGATCTTAGCTGTTTCATGCTCAGACCTTGCACACAGCTGAGAATGGTGGCAGTGGAGGGGGAGCAGATGGGTACTCTCTTATTGTGTGCAATTCGAGTACAGAACTGCATTCTAGGTTAGATGGCAAATCAGTCATATTCTGAGAACAACACTCTGTTGGGAGTTGACCTAATACTTTTTTTAACACCATTCATCTGGAATTTTTAGTACTTTGCAGTATTCAAATATATAGTGGTCCTAAAATTATGTGGGATTGAATAACTGTACTCTATAGAAAGAGGAATTACTTAATCCAGTCATGAAATGCAGACATCTCTAGGGCAGGAAGGAACTGACAGGGCTCCCAGCACCACACAGCAATGACAGGAGAGGGCAGCAAGGCTGGCAAGACTTTTGTCTTGTTAAAGGAAGCAATGAGACCTCTATTCTCAACACACAGCAGGTGGGACAGTGCTTCTCAGGGTCCTGTGTGATAGACTGATGCACAGTCACCATGACTGATCTGCTTCTGAAATAAGAAGGGTTGACCCAGCTATGAATCGAAGCTCTCATTTTTGGGTATCTGATTCTTGCTGCCCCTGCTGCCCCTCAAGACTGGCAGCACCTGCTCTGTGGCACTCTGTAGCTCTTTCCAGGCTGGGCAAGTGCTCCTGGGCTGGCTCTGGAGTGCAGTCTGTGCCATTCAACAGCAAGGATCACATATCATGTCCATGCAGTTGCCATCTGTGGCTAACACTGGCGGGTTTCTACATTGAATCCTTTCTGTACAGAAAATGAAATAAGATAGTGTGTAATCCAGCTAAGCAAGCCCCTTCCTTTCCAAATGATAGGGGGTGTTTTTATACTGCTGAGTCTTGCAAATGAAGTCTTCAGGGAAATGATCAACAGCATGGAGTGCTGTGAGATGGGAGCTAGCAGCATGATTGCTGCTTACAGGAGGGAGAAGTGGTGTCTGCAGCTGTAGGCTCAACATAGTGGGAAATGATGATCTATTGGAGGGAAGAAAGCAAAACAGCCAGGGTAACCGGGCTGAGGTTGCTATTTTTTAACAAGTTTCCTTTTCTGTTTATGGTATAACATAATAGACATTTTTTTCCCTTGGAGCCCAGTGGGTGCCAGTCATTGCTCATATTCTCTCCTCTGAGGTGGCCCAGGGCCCGGGACAGGCAGGCTGATGCATGTGGCTCATTGGGGCTCTTTGGGTGATCCTTGGGGCAGGTGGCTCTGCAGCCTCTTGCACTGCACTGCCTCTGGGAATTGCACACTAGTCTCTCACCTCCCTTTTCCTGTGTGTATTGTTAGAAAGTTCCTGCCTTATGTGGCCTCCTCCACCCCCACTACTTAACTCCAGGAGATGCTCAGTTAGCCTGATCTGTACTCCACAGGTCTCTGGCTATAAGGCTGTGGGGTGGAAGAGAGATCATGGCGCTCTCTAACAACATGAAGGTGATTTTCTGAAAAGAAAGGCAAGTGCAGCCTTGTGCTGCCACCACTACCACAGCGTGGGACAGCAGGACCCCCACATCTTTGGAGACTGGCATGTGAGGGAGTTGCCTATTGGTACCAGCAAGTGGTCAAGAAGCTGAGACCAGGATCTTGCTGTTTCTCCCTGGCCTGGCCTGAAAGAGAAACTCCTTCTACCATGGAAAATCCTGAGCACACAATCATCTGGGAGGCAGGCCTGTTGAAGCATGAGATTCTCTGACCAGCCTGGTCTATTAAAGAGAAGTTCCTGCTGTTTTCCTGCTGGCGCTGGTTTGAATTATAGTACAGAGAGACCTGCTGTCCTTCACTGGAGTTGGTGTCTGGGGAAATAGGTCAGAAATGTCATCATGGAAAGAGGGAGAATTTCTCCTCCAATCTAAGCAGAGCACAGAAAGAGGTACTTGTAGCTATGACAAAATTGACCTGATGGATGACATCCTACCCCAGGACTGTGCAGGGCTACAGTTAGCGACACAACCAGCAAATTGGGCTTGCTGACTCTCTACAGCTGTGTGCTGCTTGAGGCAACAAACCTCAGCCCAAGTAAGAGCTAAGGAAGGTGCATTCCTGGTGCTATACAGGTATTTTTTAAATTTAATAAAATCTTCAAAAATCCTTCGTCTCTGTCTTGTGTCCCTATAGGAAGAGTGCCAGAACTATGTCCGAGTGCTGATTGTTTATGGCAAGAAGGTTTTTACCTGTGGTACCAATGCCTTTTCACCAGTGTGTTCCAGTCGACAGGTCTGTTTTGCCTCTTTTACAGTGATGGAGAGGGTTGGATACATGCTCTGGGGAAGGCCAGTCATTTGGCAGGCTATCATGGCTGCACAAAATATGTTCTAAATGTAGCTGACTGAAATTATTTTGGTTTTCTTCTTCATGTCCCTTTGGGCTGCTTTGGGGCAAGGAGTGTGTCTGCAGTTGGGGAGCAAAAAGTTCATGTTATGGGTGAAATGGATCTGGACAACGTGCTGCTTGTGTAAACCTTGGGTATGGCACTGAAAATGGGGAATATAGACAAGGTTAATTGTGAGTACCTCCTGAACTGAATACTTTAACGTTTCTTTAAAACAAATGGCAAAACCCTTTGGATTCAAGGGAGGCAGGAGCAGGTCCAGTGAAATGTTTATTTTTATTTTTTTTTAAGGCCAGTATGTATTCAGGAGGTGTCTGTGGAAGGTTAAAAACCTGTGCTTGTGCCAGGAGCAGCTGATTACACCAAGTGGGTTTGGCCTTTATTGGCTGGGAAATCACCCTTTGTACAAAGCATAGGATCAGTGAGGCTCAGGCACAACCTCTTACATTGGCAAATAATGGCTGTAAAGATCAATTTTCAGTCATCACTAAGATTACATTCTCATAGCTACCTGATTTTTAAAAATCAGGGATTTGCTCATAGCTACTCATGGGCAAACCAAATTCTTTATACCAGTAAGAAAGTCAGATGCTCTTTAAATTTTCTTCTCTCTCCTTTTAAATACAGGTAGGAAACCTCAGCAAAATCATTGACAGAATTAATGGAGTGGCTCGGTGCCCATACGACCCTCGGCATAACTCGACAGCTGTGATTACATCACGAGGAGAACTCTATGCTGCAACTGTGATTGATTTTTCTGGAAGGGATCCTGCTATTTACCGCAGCCTTGGAAATGTTCCCCCACTTAGGACAGCACAATACAACTCCAAATGGCTCAATGGTAAAGTCATGTGGGTCACATCTGAGCAAGAGATGTATTAAAGTCAGCTTGACAGGCTTGTAAATCTTTCTCTCCTTTTTCATATTGAGATCCAGAGTTATGATGGGGAAGGGCTTCCGGAGCAATAATCAATGCAGCTTAGAAGACATTTAAAAAAGAGCCTGGAAGTATTTCAGAAAACTCGATTTAGAATATAGAAAGTGGGTCTTACAGGCTACTTAACATATATATGGGTCTCCGTCTTGTGAGATGACCAAATACATCATTTTAACAAGAAAACCACTCAAAGATTTGAAGATCAAAATCAACTTAAAGCATCATATTGTTGACCCAGTTCTGCAGAGTGATAGGCACTCTTTACTTCCACTGACTCAGCTGAAGATGCCTGGTTTCAGTGCAAGATCACTCCAAAAATGAGAAATTTCACAGCACGTTATGTTCCATGTGAATCCATGCTGATGTGGATTTATAGTTATTAAAAGCAACTCTTACCCCAGTGTGATAATACCCTGCATCAAGCAAGCTATAGAATTTCAACCAGTAATCCCTACACTGAGTCCACACATTCTGACTGGGGCAAAGTACTTCTTGTCTGAGCAGACTGTAGTGATGGAGACCCCAATATTCCCCCTATCTTCTTTTACCCGGGTAAATTAACCAGGTATTTGAAATGTTTCTATTAGATTTTAGGACCTTTCAATTAAAGATAAGAGCAGTGGGACTGTGCACTCTCTGGAGCTTAATAAGACTGAGCTAGGCTTTTGCAGGCATACTGAAGTCAGTATGGAGACCTGGAGTTTAAGGAAAAGGATGTTCATCAGGAAAGACTGCGAATTAGGACCAAGAAGCATCATAGCCCATATACATACATTGGAAACATGTTCCTCTTGTCTGTGCATGAATGCAAAACTCAGAAGGAAGCCACATTGGAACAGGAGAGTTTAAGGAAGTTTAAGGAAGACAAACAATAACTGAAGTTCTCATATGTGACTGGAAAAACTAATGTGACTCTTGGATTTATAACCTTGTGCAGCATTGGTGACATCGGAGTAATTTCATCCTGTTCTGGCCACTTTTCAACAAGAAACAGAAAACCTGAAGGTGATTCAGAGAAGAGCCATTCAGTGATTTGAAGCCTGCCTCACAGTGAGAGACTTAAGGAGCTCAATTTATTTATCTTTCTGAAAATGAGATGAAGGGTGTTTTGTTCATGATATGGAAGTACTTACATCAAGAGAAGATTTTGGAAAGGATAAAGTTCCTTAATCTAGCAGACAAGTCAGGACAAGAACCTGTGATTGGAAGCTGAAACCAGATAATGTCAAATGGGAAAAGAAGTACAGGTTGCAGCTGGGTCAGTCTCTAGTTATTTGAACAAATCACTGAGGAAAGTGATGGATGTAAAGCCATGTGACATTGTCCAGTGAGATCAGATCTCCTTTGAAAGATGCGGTCTAATTCACCTGTTAGTTACAGGATCTGATGGTGGAATTACAGAGTGAAATCCTCTGGCTTGTGCTAGACAGAAGGTCAGATTAGGGATCACAATGGTCCCTTTAAGGTTCATGGTTAGTTTGAAGGAGAAAGTTTGACAGGAGATGATTTGCAATGCTTCTGTACCATCATCTGCCTCCCAAACTTGCCTTGCAGCAGCAGTGGCCTGCCTTTCTCTGTTCTCCTTTCACTCCTGGGCTGCAGCTTTAAAGAAATTCTGTACTTCTCTTTTTTCTTCCTTTGAGCACTACTCAAAAATGAACATTATAAAAACACCCTATAAAACCAACAGGTTTGGGGAAGGTTTTTTTGCTTGCTTGTTTGGTCAAATACTATTCATTGGCCAATCTTTTCCTTTTACAGAAGAAACTTTTAGGATAAAAGAGTATACACTTTAAAGTTTTGTTTTATCCCCAGTTTAAATATTTATTACTAAATCTACTAAATTCCAGGTTCTTTTCAATTCTTGTGAAAATAATAACAAAAATTTTAGAAGAAAAAGCATTAAGGAGAGCATGTTTTACTGTCAGTCTCTGGCATGGTTTTGTTTTATGGACATAAGATAATTTTTTGTGCCTAGAAACTGGAAAGGTTTCATGATAAAAGCCAGATGTGACAGTGCTGGGAGAGTAGTTGAATGTTTCAGTGCAGCTGTCTGGGGAATCAGGCGGATGCACGCAGCATATTTAATACATCATAAGGTCCACTTCAGAAGTGAATAGGTGAAGCAGCCCAATGGGAAGGCTTTATCTTGTAAAACAAATACAGGTACAGAGAATAGTCATGCATATGCAAAGCATTGAACTCTGCTTTCACTGAAATCAGTAGCAGCTTTGCCAATAAAGTGGGGAAACAATGGGGCCTTTCCAAGGTCTGAAAGAAGGTACTAGAGGTATATCCTCATATATCATTATTCCCATCTACTGTTTTTATGTCCTCTGCTGACTCCAAACTCTCTGTGGTCCCAGCTTTGACAGGCTGCGTAAATGGAGCTGGCAGTGCAATGCAGTGAGCAAGTCAGTGACTGTGGATTGATTTCTAACCTCTATAAATCTCTTCAAATGTATGTTTTTCAGAGCCTAACTTTATTGCTGCCTATGACATCGGCTTGTTCACCTACTTCTTCTTCCGCGAGAACGCGGTGGAACACGACTGTGGGAAAACTGTGTATTCTCGTGTGGCAAGGGTTTGCAAAAATGATATTGGAGGGAGATTTTTGCTGGAGGACACATGGACTACTTTCATGAAGGCCAGACTGAACTGCTCCCGTGCTGGAGAAATCCCTTTCTATTACAATGAATTGCAAAGCACCTTCTACCTTCCCGAGCAAGATCTGATCTACGGTGTCTTCACAACTAATGTGTAAGTTGCTCTGGCTTTACTGCCCTTCCTCTACCTCCAGCAGTCTGAGACTGACAATGTATTGATTATTTAAGCAGTCTGAGCAATCATTTTTGAAAGATTGTTTGGTCAATGTGAAAGAATAGATAGGTCTGTGTCACCCATCATGACAACATAGCCTCTAGGACAGTGCTTTTAATTCGTGGTTCACAGATTCCTGGAGTCCATAAAAGGTGACTGTTGCAGTTTTAGGGTAACTTAATTTGATACAAACCTGGGCAGTGACAGACTTCAGACTTTTTGTAGTGACAATGCAACTTGTGTAGTTTAGAGAGATGATCTAAAAATGACCCAACAGAAACACATTGATTTCCAGCCAGGCTAATTGCCTGGACAATCTGACACAATTGTGTGAACACTGGAGATGGCCCATGAGATGGACAGGTGCACACACTTGGGAGAGAAGGGCTGGAAGGAGAAGACTGAGGCAGATGGGATCACAACAGCTGAGATTGCAAACACCATCTATTGCAGTTGAACAACACTGTAATAGCAAGGTCACGAGGGCCACAAGGCATTTAGCATATCCAAGGTGGAGGGCTTTACCTATGCCACAGACTGAGGTCCACAAATCAAAAGCAGCATTGGAACTCTGAGGGGAAGGTATGATTTCTGATACTTCATAATCACTTCTTCTTGGCTTGATACTGAAAAAACTTGTAATTGGAATGATTTAGTGTAGCTGTGAAAGCAGAAAGGAGAAGAGGAGTTAATTAAAAAATGTATTAAAAAACTCATAATGTATATTTTTAAGTCAGGAAAACTCAACTTTTTCTCTGATGCCTAAGGCTAGGATGATACCAGCTATAACCAGTTTCAAGCTATAACCAGTCTGCACGGTATTGTTTCAATAATACATATTCTCCAGGGGGGTGTTAGCCTGACGTGTAAACTAGAGAATGAAAATCTGAGTAGTTACTCCATGTGGCAGATGCTCACAGTGCCTTCCTCATGCTGGGCAGCCAAGTTCTTCGGGGTTTTTTTGTGCAGTGCTGTACTGTCCAATATGAATTAGGGCCTGTTCCCAGGGAGCCCACAGAAAACCAAAGCAGTGAAGCCCCACTGAAGTACAAACCCTCCTGTTTTAATGTGTCACCTGCTGATGTGACAGGGCTTGAACTTCAGTCCTTGCAGTCACAAAGCATCAGCCCCAACTTAGTGAGCTAAAGCGCTGTTGGGAGCCTCACTGTGAGTCAACAGAGCCTGAATGTTCTTCTCCCTCTGTAAATTCCAAGAAATAGGTAAGCGTTTGGCCATCTTCATCCATCTTCCACGTTTGTTTCTATTCCACCATTGCCAATGTCAGTCAAAAGTGAGCCAGCAGAGAAGCAACTAGAAAAAATAATCATGATCGAGCACTGCACCTTGACTGTGGACTTGGAGGAGGTCTGTCCTCAGATTGAAAGGCACATGAGTCATTCTCTAAAAACATTTAGAGGATATTAGCCAAACTTCCTGAACATTAAAAGGAAATCTGGCTACTGCTTTGAGCGCTTGAGCTGACCCTTTTTATTTTTTTTTGCTGTTGGAGAGGACTTTTGTGCCCATAGTGATAATGTTTTATCTATCCATTTGTCCATTCATCCAGCCAACAACAGAAGTTGGAAATGATAAAATTATTAATAACTGTATTTTATTTATCAAATTGGTGACTTTTTGGACAATCAGGGGGGAGACATAGACTAGCTCTGGCTGCAACAGTTCTCTTCTGCTGTGTCCATCTCCCAAGTGGATGTCATCTCACATGAGATGTGATGAGTGTTCCCTGTCTCCTCTGGGTACACTTGAGCATTCTTTGTACATCAGGGATGTAGGATCTCTCTTGTATCTTCTGAAGACAGTATAATATGCAACATTTGAAGAAATTAGCAAATTGAATAAATTAGTAATTGATAACAGCTGAATTTAGATCAAATAGCATCTTGGGTCTACAACATGGTGTTCTTTTAAAAGTTCAAAGAGAAAATGTTCCAATTTGTCATCCGACTAGAGAAATAATGGTAATTATTCTTTTAACTTTCACTGGGACTTATATCATGCTGCATGAGCTCTGCATACCAAAGAGGGTTAATTTATGCACCGGTCTGAGTTTCTTTGTGATAAAATGCCACTGCAACAAAAAACTATGATTTTTTTGTTGTTGTTGTTTACAGGTATTTTTTACTTTGGAAGGTTCACTTTTAATGAATTTAGGGTCATCTTATAACAAAGGGGACTTAGTAGTTGTGGTACACCCACGTATAGATTTATTGCTGCATGTTATGTTGTACTCAGCTGAATCAGTGGGAAAGAGAGCTTTTGCGGGAAGCTGCTGATGAAATATTTAAGATGTTTTTATTAAAATTTTCTGGGTGGTAATAGAGACAATGTTAAAACCTCTTTGAACTTAGCCCATTCTTTAAACCAGCTAGTTAGTCACAGGAGGTAGGAGGTGGGAATAAAGGAAGTTGCACGTCACACCAAAACACAGGGGCCAGCCGCACCAGTTCACGTCACTGGTTTGAGACTGGGATCAAACTTTTCATAAGGAGGAATGGGAAATATGCCAGGACACAGATGGAAAGGAAAATGGTCCACATATTTAATGGAAAAACTCTTTCCTTTCTCCTTTCCAGCAAAGAGAAAAGGCTAAACTATGAAGTCCTTAGCAGGGCCCTAAAAATATCCTTTTTTTTTTTTCCCTAAGTATTTTCATTAGACTAGTGGAATTTTATTCTTTATTTTCCTTTTTCATTTTCTCCCTCATTGTCTTTTTTTTCCCTGTGTGCGCCTCAAGGCATTTACTTGTCATCCATCATTAGGTTTGTCTTAAGAGCTGCTGTCTGTGAGCATGCACTGCATCAGCAGTGTTCAGACAAAAGTGGAGAAAGGTTTGCCTGGCGTTGCTTTGACATGTTCAAAGTGAGCTCCTCCATCATTCTGGGGATTCATGGGGCAGGGGGCAGCAGAGAATGGGAAGTCAAAGCAGGAAGTTCTTCCTGATATTGTATTGCTAGGAAGAAATATACTGTGAAAGAATCTGTTCTTCTGCTTTCCAGCCTGGAATGGTGAAGAAAGGCTTTTTTTGTGTGTGCAAGAGAGTGTAATTATTGGTTTAGTCTAAAAAAAATGTGTTCTTTTCAGGGAATTCAAATTGCCTTAATTAGCAGAAAGATACATACAGCAGGGCTTGGGTTATTTAAGAGGCACCATGATGAATCAGTCTCTCATGCTGGCCCTATTTTTAGTTTTATTTTGATAACTTTTTCTCTAAACCTTGTAGTTTTCCTAAAAAA
>WEKY01060600.1:171671-258181 GCA_013390045.1 Picathartes gymnocephalus | reverse complement strand
ACTGCTACCTTTATATCTTTCTACAGCTAGTTTTAATTATTTCTTTTTCTCCTTGATTTGTTAAAGCCTTTTGCCCTTCTGCTGTGCTGGTTGAGGGTATCACAAGGGAATAAAACTCCACATTGCTGGTCAGTGGACCACCTAGGAGAAGAGTTTTCAAGGAGTGGGCTACAAGCCAAATCTAAGCTAAAGACCTATGATCAGGCTACATGCCTGATCCTGTGACCCTCACACAGACCCACGTCCCCAGGAAATCAACAGGACATGAGTTTCCATGCTGGGCTGGGGAGAAGATGCACTTTCTGAAATTCAGTCTTCTGTATTTAGTGTGGAACACTGAACGATGACAGCCCTAACGAGAACCTGACAGAGAGAGTCCTGCAGGATGCACAGCGCTTGTTCCTGATGAATGATGTGGTGCAGCCAGTCACTGTGGATCCCTATGTGACTCAGGACAGCATTCGATTTTCCAAACTGGTGGTTGATATTGTTCAGGGGAAGGATACTCTCTACCATGTCATGTATATTGGAACAGGTAAGAGCATTAGGGCTTCAAGCAGTTCCTCCTGCTTGCTTGTAGACCTAGCAGCCCTGGGAGCCCAGCTGTGAAGTCCTTACACAGTTGTCATTCAATATGATTTTGGCACAAAACCTCATGGAAGTTGTTTGCCTGAGTAAATTAAAAGCAGGATGGAGGACTTGAGGCAGAGTCCCAAGTGATCAGACTATAAATCTTCATTGTGTTTCAAAAGAACAATAACATTTTTCTCCCTTTTATAAAAACCTGTTTCAGCTAATCAGGCTAATAAATAACAGTGGGGAAGAGCAGAGGTCTCTGGAATACTCTGTAGTTTCTGCATGTCAGTTGCCTCTCAGTGCTATGGCAGGCCCACCTCCAAATAAGCAATAATAAGGCATAACCTCCAGGCTTGCCCAGGGTTCTAATTATGTCTTTCTTTGCACTTCCACGTCCCTTCTGGTGTATGACTCCCAGTGTTTTCAGGAGTGGGCATGCACTGAAGTTTAAGGTAGATAGGGAAGCTGAGGCAAGTGCTTTTTTGTGGAAGCATAGCAAGCCAGTAGTAGAATTAAGTGTTTGATTTAGTCTCATGATTTTGACTTACATCCTCTAATTAGCAGGACATGTTGCCTCGTCTGAAATGCATAGATATCTTGGATAAGTGAAGATGCTGAAGAAGGACAAAGTGTTATAAATGGTTGTCTTAGACTGTATTCATACTAATGATAAAGGTTAAATTAAATAGTTTGATTAATCAGAGCATATGGCCAGCCTCATGGGTATAATGTTGTTATCCTCTGTGCAGAAGCTTTGACTTTAGAATAAGATGGATTGCTTCCATAAGTGTTAATTTAATCTCACATCTGAATGCAGAGTTGTTGCCTCATTCTTGTGTTTAGGAGAATGGACCTTCAAGACTGTGTGTTAATTTATCTAACTTTTACCACCACTTATTTCTCAAAAGTGATCATCTTGGTTTATTATTTATATGTTCTAGCAACACTCCCAGTATGGGAACTCCATGAACATTGATTATGATGAGAAGATTGTACTTAAATAGAAATACAGCATGGTTCTGCCAACATGATATCTTGATAGTTAAAGTGAGGCGTCCAAGCTACAAAGACTTACCTGCCTCTATCATTAGTATAGAAAGGTCCAATGCCATAACCTTAACTACTTAACTCATGTTTGCTTTATGGCCCTGGTTAGTGGTGGCTGAAGAGTAAGATCTGCTGGAAATGTTTAAACCTGTGAAATGCTTCAGTAGAGGCAGCCCTGGTCAGAGGCAGCCCTGAACACAAACCAAGTCCTGAGACTAATTGAGCCCAAACTTCAGTCTTGTTCCACGTGTAAGTGAAAGGGAAACTTCACATGGCAGCCAACCCCACCACTATAAATTGCTGAGCTTTGGCACCAATGCTGAAGTTACCGGAACAGAAGGATTAAGTTTCAGGAACAATCGGGGATGACAGACCTCTTGGGGGTTTCAGTGAAAAGTGATGCACATTGATCTCTCATAGCTTAGCAGACCTTTAAATTGTTTAGGTAAGAGCACTGTGAGCACAAACATGTATGTTTCTGTGTATGCACTCCTCATGCTGTAACATCCCCTTGTCAAGCTGCCTTCTTCCAGGAAGAGGATCAATTAGGTCTGTGACCCATGCAGTCATTATGGAGGCCTCAGAGATTTCCAGCAGGGCTGCTGCATCTGTTGTCATTTGTCATGACATCAAGTCACACTGATCTGCTCCATAAACCAATAGAAATACAGACTCAAGGCACCAGAAAGGATTCCTGCTATCCTGGGTCACCTTGCTCTGTAACTCACTGGTAACGGGACCAAACTCCTCTGCCTCAGTGCTCCAGCTGTGAAATACTGCCAGGTGCTCACTGTCCAGATGGTTCACATCCCTCTGAATTCCCATTAAAATGCATTCTCAGGTGGTTTCTGCTGAGGATTATAACCATGTAGCTGGAGCTCTCTACCATGGGCAGCAGGTGACCCAGAACTAGGTTAAACCAGCTCTGTAAAGATGACATTAGTATTTCCCTCTTTAGGCAGGTATGAAATGAAGTCATTGCCTCCAAGATTTACTTGTGCCTTCTTTCTTGTTCTGTTAGAGTATGGAACCATCTTGAAGGCCCTTTCCACCACTAACAGGAGTCTGAGGAGTTGTTATTTAGAGGAAATGCAGATCCTCCCTGATGGACAACAGGAAGCAATCAAGAGTCTCCAAATCCTACACAGCGACAGGTCACTCTTTGTGGGTTTAAATAATGGAGTGCTAAAAATTCCTTTGGAGAGATGTTCCATGTACAGAACAGAAGGGTAAGTAAATTTACAGCTCTAATACATCCCACTTCAGGTTAAAGAAAAAAGCACCAGGGTAACATATTCAAGTCTGATTTGGTTTAGAAAAGTTTTTGTTTCATCAATAAGAGACAAAAAACACTGCTGAAGCGCATCTCCTGATAGATACATACATGACAGGAACAAGGAGGATAAGCAATATTTTTTTTTGGTAAATGTTAATTAGTCCTCCTCAGAAATTAAATGTATGTTTACTAAGGAATGGCTTAAAATATTTATTTTTTTTTTTTTCCTCAAACTTCATATTTCAGTGTTGCTTTTAATAAGTCCATGTGTTTTCCTGGTGGTTCTTATTGGCAATATGGCTGAAGGTTTCTGAATTTGGGTTGCAGCCAGCCTTTCCTTGCTTATCTGAGTGATCACCTCTCAAACATATGATGAGGCAGGGCTGGGCTGTGTGGCAACTTGTTATTGCTTTCAGAAATCAATAGCTCATCTCAACTCTGTGCGACACCTGTTACACCTGGATAGATTCAGTGCCTTGATTGTACCTTATAAAGGGAGTAGGAAAAATGACTTTTTCTAATTGTCTGCCTTGGCTCCAGAGCAGTCTTCCACGAAGAAATGTAGAAGGTTTTTGCATCCAAATGGTGCCTCTCCATTTAACGAGGTGAAAGAGTGTGATAGCAACTGTTTGAGACAGATGCTTAAATAATCTCACTGAGTGCTTTGGGCATTTACTTGTTTACATCTCTTGAAAATACTTTTCCTTCTCTTCTCATGCTTTTGCCTTGCTTTGTGAAACTGATATCCTCTGTGCTAGACAAGTTTTTGTGAAACTGATGTCCTCTATGCTAGACAAGAGGAAGGATTTTGTTAGCAACATTTAAATGGATTCCCTCTTCCATGGCCTACTGCAAGATGTCCTGTTTTCCTGTCAAAAAAACTGATATAGAAAATGTCATCATAATTTTATTTACAACAACTAGAGTTTATCTAGCAGCTTGTACTAAATCCATGTATGTCTAAATATAAAAGTTACAGCTCTCTATTTTCTCTGAACCTCTTAATTATCCCTTTCAGAAAATATAACTTAGTCATTATTGCAGTTTGACACAGAAGTTTTTAATGTGTAAAGTTTTAGCTGCTTATGCAAACAGATGGGCACTGAAGTGTTTAGTAAGAGAAAACCACAGCTGGAAAATGCCATCCTGTCCTCAGCTCTTAAAAGCAGAGATTTTAAAAGGTCGAACATAACAGCTCTTCAGGCTGTCCTGTATAGTCTCAGTCTGAGAATATTTATGTGTGTATACATATATATGATCCAGTTTCAAGAGAAATGAGTTATTTCTTTCCTTTCCTAATCTTGAGTTCAGCTTTCCAGTAATTTATAGATGCTGTCCCATTTTCAGCCTGCCCAAGTACTTTGTATGACACTTCCATTAAAATTCAAATGGTGGGGGTTTGCTGAATTGCCTTAAAATGAGGCAAGCAAGAAAAAAGCAGTGACTGGAAAGCAGACAGGTGGGGTATCTCACAGAAGCACCGTATTTAGGACCTGGAGGCTACAGGGCAGCCTTGTATAAGCTTATCCCAACAAAACAAAAGCCTGTCCTCACAGAGGTTCCCTTGCCTGCTGGTGACCAAAAGCAGCCTCAGTTTTATGCACTCTGTGGCATTGAGTCCTGGCTGAAATTACTGGGAAGTTTGTGTACCAGTGCTGTTTTTTTTTTCTAAAACAAACTCTCTGGAGGCAGTTTTGAGTGAAATAAAACAGCCCAGTTCTTCAGGGTAGGGAGACTTAAATTTTGCCTCCACTGACTAGTCTCATGATAGAAATCAGGAAGAGAAACCAACCCCAGGGCAAAGTACACGAGATGGGGTGCCCTGACAGCATGGTAGGATGTGATGTGGGAGGTCAGAATTTGCTGAATTTGGGTGCTGACCATTTAGTGTACTTATGTACCTTGCAAAGGATCCTTTGCCCTGTCAGTGAGTCTTGTGGAGGGACTGTGCATTTGGAAAAAGGAAGGAAAAAAGAAAATGTAGCAAAGCCAAGAAATTCCATCATTTATTAATTTGTTTGAGAGGATGTTTGGGATATTTTATTATTACATTTTAAGCTAAACTGGTTTTTTGGGTTGTTTTTTGGTTGGGGTTTTTTTGGGTTTTTTTTTTTTTTTTTGGCTAGGAGATTATTCAACTGCAATTTTTTCAGCTGGAAGTGTTGGAACCCTATCTCCCCTTAGCATCCTGCCTATGTAGGTGATAAGTCAATTTGACCTCCTTTGTATTTCTTTCAATGCTGAACAGTATCAAGAAGGATATTTTAATTTCCTCCAGTGCATTCCACCTGGCACTTCTCCTGGGCTGTGATTTATTGCTTATTGTTGTGTCTATATTTAATACATGCCAATATTCAGCCACTGTGGGAAGAAGGGCTCCCAACCCTAGAACACTCCCTGCTTACTTTTTTGTTGTGCTGTGACTTCGTGACTGGCCTCCTCGAAAAGCTCTAGTTTCAGCAGTTTTTATAATGTAATTGTTTTGGTGGGGTGGCTCGGGAAGCTTGGAGATGATGGAGAGAATTTGTGCCTCCCAGGCAGGAATACCACATTGTTTGTTGTAGGCTCTGCCTTCTGTTATCAGGAAACTTTTCAGCCTTTTACACTCTGGGGACTGATGTGGGTTTGTGATTGCTGATACAGAGCTCTTGCCTTCAGTCTGCCTTCCCCCTCTTCCCTGGAACAGGCAATCATATATTGAGAGAAAATTGACCCTAGCATTGATCCTGACCAGCGATCTTTGCTGCTCTGCTGCTTTAAAACCTCGGGGCTTGGTACCAGGCTCAGAATTGGGGCAGAGGGAAAACCAGCTGCAAACGGAAGAGATGGAAAGGGATAAGGATTTCTGCCATCTCCTTTACTGTTTGTTTACTGACACGGCACCAATTTAATCTCTTAAATGGTGACCAGCAACTCAGCCCCATGTCTTGATGCAATGGGTGTCTGAGCAGGGTTTTGTGTGTGCCCACTGACCTGTCTCAGTCTGTCTTTTCAGAAGAGCCACTCTTAGCAACAGGGCAACAGAAAGACATCTGTAATGTCAGCTGTCCAGATTTACGGGCTGGACGTGGCTGCAGGGACCTTGCCTTGTGTATGTGTGTTCCTGGTGTTTGTCTTTCCTGCTGTCTTGAGTGCTGCCGTTCCCTACTCACTTTTCAAATGAGCTTTGATTTCTTTACCTCAAGTTGCCCTCAAGCTTTGGTGACAAGTATTTGAAGAACCAGTACTGCAGCCTTATCACTGACACCAGTGTATCTTTAGAATGTGCCTGAACAAAATCCCAAATCTGAATTTCAGAGAGCTGAGGACCTCAGATGTGGAGCATTATTTTCAGGTGTGATGTATCTGGAAGGCATAGTTTAGTAATTTTTTCAAAGGCTGGGGTGCAGTTATTCATTTTTAAAATTGCAATCAGACAGATAGGAAAATGAAGCTGGTTGTTACAGGGAATAGTTTATGATCTCTTTCTGTTGACCCTTTGCATCATCAGAACCCTGAGGCAGGCGAAGGATTTTGATAGCACATTTAAATGAGGGAAAGAAAATGTTTGGAAAGAAGACCAGATGGTCTTGCATACCCACCTCTTCTGCTCTCCTTGTCCAGAGGAGTTAATTTTAATGCACTTTATCTTCATATTCATTCATTCCTTCCTCTTCCTCCTTCAGTAATTTTTTTCTGCATAAAACTTGCAGTTAACATGATGCAAGTTGCAATTTTGGATGTACAGGGTGGTTCTGGGGATAGTTTGGCTTGCCTGTGTTCTCCCTGCCGTGCTGTGAGCATCTCCCAGGTTGTATCAGTGCATCCTCAAGTTACCTTCATGGCAGTATGTATCCTCCTGCTTCCACAGCCAGGTCCTCTTGCATGCAGCTCTGACATGCTCTTACCTGAACTCTTGCCTGCTTTTTTGACCCTATTGCAGGGAATTTGCGGTTGAGTGGTGGTGAGTTTTTGCCCTCCTTCTTGGCCTAAATCCTGCCACACATCCCCTCCAGCCATGGTACTTAATGCAAAGCTGGCAGGAATGACTCAGCTGACAAGGACTCTTATTTGCTGACTTGATAGCTGTGAGAGAAGCACAGCTCATCTCTATATAGCTCTGGGCCAGTGATCAGACAACTAAGTACATATAGGTGAGTGACTCCTGAAATGGCTCCGGGGAGTTTTTGGAAGAAAAGGGTCAGCAGCTGCACTAAGGAAGCAGAGAGTTTTCTGCCCTCTTTGTCTCTCTTCAGAGTGGAACTGTAGCTCCAAGCAGAATCACTGTGCCACGTCCACCTTTAAGGGTGTTGAGATATCACAACTTGCTTTGGAGTTTAATGTTATGTTGGGGTGGTTTTTTTTGTTTTTTTGGGTTTTGGGTTTTTTTCACTCTTTATATGATGGAAAATTCTTTGTAACAAATGAGTGAAGCACTTGAATGTAGAATTGTAAAACCTGAATTACAGGATTACCATATTTCAGGAGTGAAACTATTGGGGAATTTGTTTGGAGAAATAACATAGTCTGGGAAGAGATCTAAAAATTTCCCAGTTTGGGGGAAGGATTTAATTGAATACAGGCTGGAAATCCTCTGACTTCTTCATCAGAATGATGATAGTTCCTTGAAGGACAAACAATGAACTATTGCTGGGTAAGAAGAAAAATGTTTAAAAAGGTAGGGGAGAGAACAACTGAGACACTCTTGTTCAGCGGAGCCCAGCATCCAGCAGATCACTGGGGTGACACTGATGGCCAGATTGTTCATCAAAGATCTTGAAAATCCAATACCTTTTCCTGAGCTGAGGCTGATGAAAATCTGGCCTAGATTTTGTTTTGAGGATCTTCTCCCTGAGAGTTTAAAAAAATATTCAGCACATTGAATATCCATTTAAAAATAGAGGCAAAAGGAAAGGTAACAGACTACCAAAATGTTGTGATAAAGCTTAATGATTAATTTCCATCTGTTCTGGCTGATATGGCCTCTCCACAATTAAGGGGATTAGCTAATTATTGTATCACCAGTAATGCTGAAAAGCTTTGGAAGACTTCATAGCAGAAAGGAGAGTGCTCAGCCCAATGTTTTGTCATCCACAATATCCAATAATGTATCAGAATAAATCACTAAACATCTGGTTTGACATTCTGGTTGCATTAAAGAAAATAGCGAGACTCACTGACAGAGAATGAAGACATCAAACAGAACCATGATCTCTAAAGCTCTTGCAAAGAATGAAGTTTGTAGATGAAATGGATCTGTGTTCTTTAAATAGAAGTACAAAATTATACCATTTTCTCTATCCTGACAACACATTTGCATCTGCTGTAGCAGGCAATTACTCCCGTTTTCTTTAATGTAGCTGTTTATGTATGTAAAGTTAAGTGCATCCATACTATTTGCAGAATATGGACCTTTAAGGTTTGAAGGGATGGTAAGGTCTAAGGAATGTGGCTTTCAGAATAGCAGTCGAAGAGCTTCACTTGAATGGTCTGGGAAAGGGACGTGTCTGAAATTGGAAATAAAAAGCAGACAAGGGTAAGCAGTGAGGTAGTGAGCTGGGGCATGTTTCCTGTAAGATGCCAGAAAGATTGGTTTTCAGTTTCATCTTATTTGACATTATCTTTAATGGCATGGAAGAAAGAAAATAGCATACTTTGTAGATGGCATTTAAGTATGAAGCAAACACAAATAACAGTGAGGAGAGAAATGCAGTGTGGAGCCAGCAGGGAAACCAGCAAGGGGCTGAGTTTGAGAATAAGCCTGTGCTGAGATTTCTTGTGAATGTGTCACTGGAAAAGACAGAGGACAGAGAATAGGAAGGGGCTCTGTTCCCAACCAGATGAATTATTACAGTTTTTCTCATTTCTACTAAATGCTCAAACCAATGACATGCTTTATATTAATTTTAAGCAACCTGTATACTTTTAGGCTCCCACTTTTAGTTCTGAAGTCTCAAAATGACCCAGAGTGAACAGAAGGGGAATCTAGCAGTAGCTGAAGTCCAGAGTTATACAACTGCTGAAACAGATGAAGGTCACTTCAGAAGAAGGCAAACAAAATCAGCTTATTTCAGGGCTCACTTCCTTTTGTCTCCTTACTATCTTAACTAGGTTGCCAATTTGTTTTTGGTTTGCCAGGAGGGAGGATATAGGTTGAACATGCCAGGGCTTTTGTTTGCTTCCTATTTTTAAAGCATCCTGCCAACATGGCTTAGGAACAGTTTAGTGCATGGATCCTTTTCCCTCTAGGAGGTTGGCTTTGGGCCAGCTCAGATCAATGCTGTCTAAAAGTCATTACCATCTGATGCCTGCTAGGTGGGCTGTGTGAAATTACTTTCAACACAGTGGCAACTGATAGGAAAGCATGTAGTTTTCTTGGAATATGTTATGTTAGGATGACATCGATGCTACTGTTATACAAATAAGATTAATAACTAAAGCTACCAGCAAGCCCCAGGGCAGATATCCATTGCATCTGTCAATTCTTGCCATTTGCTACTATTATGTCATAAGATTTGTATTCTAGGCAATGGTCACATTCAGTAACATGGCTCCTGAGGAAAGAGTCTGCTGTCTTACTGCTGCTATGGCTGGTTTTCTTCATGTCTCATGCTTCAGGCAGAATTTGCAGGGTAAAACACAAATGTGTCCAATGTTAATACTGAGTTAATATATTGCTACAGATGCATCATTAACTTTTTATCAGGAGATGTGCTGTTTTACCTGTTTGGGAAAGAGAAAGTTTCTGGAGCCAGAGCAAATTTGTTTTTGTTGGTTCAAATTTAAAAGTTAGGTACATATAAATAGATAAAATATGTATGGGTTATAAAAAAATATAATATTGTACAGTCTGGTATCTTCTATCGAAATACGGAAGTATTGTAGAACTATGGGAACACTCCAGTCTGCAAGAGGTAAAGCTGGATTTCAAGAATATCCATTTACTTATGTTCTCTTGTTAAAAGGAGGAATGGACATTGTTTGATGGTGTTTTTATAAGTACATGGGAAGAAGCACTGGAGAATATGTAGTAGGACCAAGTATAAAGTGTAAAATAGCCCTGCATTAGAAGAGAGATGTGTTTGATCCTCAGGCTGTAATGGATGGTCTAATATTTATTTGCCTTTTCCAAGATACATTAATCTACAAAGGCTCTATCTAGTTGAATCTGCATCTTGTTGCGCAGAAAATAATTACCCAGAGCTTAACAAAATCCAGCTTTCACAAAGGAGCTGCTTGAATATGAATTACTTTGTGCAGCCTAGGTGACAACTGTAGGCTATTTTCAGGTTTCTTTATCATTGTTCACACTGCTTTCTAAGTTTTCTGCCTTTGCAATTTTCTTTCCCATCCTAAATTCCCATTTTAGTGTAATTTGTGTTCTTAAATCATCAGCATCTTGCAGAGGCTACATAAAGCACCTGTCTGTGCCCCTTGCAGTGCATTTGCTCTTGCCTAAGCCACCCTTTGCCTGTCTCCACCTACACCACCAAACTACAGCAATTTGCCGTGTTCACAGAGAAGTCTCAGATCTGCAACCACAGCGCAGAAGCACAGGAGCAGAGCACGTCTCAGTCTGACAGCTGCCTCCAGACACTGACTGACACAGGGCAGAGGCAGGGAGTAACACTTGAGTGCACTGATTTGCCCAAGCTGCCTTTCCAAAAGGATGCCTGGTCGCCTCTGCCTCTTCCCATATGGCAGCCCTGGGGAGCATGTTTTCTTAAGGCTCAAAAGCCTGCCGAGGCCTGGAAACGGTGGTGCTTCGCAACCCAGGCAAACATGCCCCACATTCAGGAATTCCTTCTGGCTATTCCTTTCATTAGGACTTTAATAGTATCTGAGTTTTTTTGTGGATGAATGATCCTGTCACTGGTAGTCAGAGACCCTCTGTACTTTTGTTTTTATTAGAGGTCAGTTTTGTTTGGCACAGTGACAAGAGGTTTTTTACTCATCTGTTTTACTGGTGTAAACATAAATCCAGATTTAATTAGAGATGGCATTAATCTTCATGTTTGAATAAATGGAATGTTGTTTTATTTCACAGCTTTAAATATAAAAATAAATTCCTATCCAATAAAGAAGTCACGATTGCTAGATGATGATGGAATGGGATGTCAGAAAGTAAGAAATTGAATAGTTGTGTAGCTTGTGCGGGGCCATAATCTATAAACCTCAATCGATTAAAGTGATATTGAAAATGGTAGGCCAGAAGGTGAACTCTAGCAAGCCCAGGTCCCTGATGTGGAAAAGAAAATGAGATGAAACTGCCTGTGAAAATCTTCAGTCTGTATACTGCTTTTTTTTTTTAATAAATAACATGTGTTTGACTCATAAATGGACTTCAGTTTTGGAGGTTGTTTTACACCATGGCTTTAATTTATGCATTCAAAACAAATAATGTGCAGAGCAGCAATCACTGATGCTAAGCATGTGTGGGTGATAAATGGCACATGCACACTTCAGCTTTTCTGCTCTGCATCCTATTTCACATGCCAAAATATCAAACCTTGTTTGTCCAGACTAACGTCAACTGCACCCCTCACAATAGTGGTACCTGTGAGCTGTAGGATGCTCTTCCCAAGCAGGGCCCTGCTCCACAAATAGCCCTGTGAATTCCTTATGAAGTATGTGGCTACTGGTCTTGAGGAAAGGGCAGTAACATCTGGCATGGAATGTGTTATATTCACCAGTTGAGAAATTAAGCTTCTACTTGACCAGCGTCTGACTAAAGCAGCTCAGTTCCACTTAGCTTCTCTTCTCAGGGGGAAAGATAATGGATTTGTACAGATCACTAACTCATTTCTGCAGTTTGAATTTTTAAAGGTATCAAAATTAGAGGGATTGTTTGAAGGTCTGGTGCTTTTTTCCTTTCTAATCTTATTTTCTTAAACCACGAACATCCTTTTGATTCTCGTTCTTCTCCTTTCATGCCATCTGGCTTTAGGGAAGACAGAGGTCTGCTCTTCCTTGCACGGGCTATTGAGGTTGTCAGTAATTATGATTCAGTTGGCTGGAAGCTAATATGGTTATTTGTTTAGTTCATCCCCTCTGCAGGTTGCTAGCAACTGGACAGTAAGCTAACCTTGTCAGGAAATGCCTGTCTGCTAAACACAGCCTCATGCTTACAACTAACACAGCTAAAACCCCTTTATTGCTTGCAAAGGGCTGTTCCCTTGCAGGTAACCATTCCAAGAGTGCAACAAATCAGTGTGAAATTGGAATTCTGTGGTCTTATTCCCCAAAAGATCAAGGGAAATGCTGTCCATGCTCCTGAGATGCTGAGCACAGATGAGACTTGCTCAGTGCCTTGCAGGACCAGGGTTATAAATATTTGCACTGCACCACTGGATGTGTCTCTGATGGACTGACTGGTGATACCCATGGGGTCTAAAGGACCAGTACAGTGATAGTTCTTGTGTCTCCCTGACAAACAGGACCTTCACTACAGGTTCCAAAACTCATGAGTGAAAACCCAGAACTGTCTCCTGGTGCAGTGACAGAGTTTTGTTAGCAAACACAGTTTGGGAAGAAACTTCTCAGTCTTTGGGTCTAGAGCCCTGTCTCTGCACATCATCAAGTCCTGTCATTCCATTCCTATTTGCTTTTAGTCATAAAAAAGGAGTGATAAAAAGTTAAATGAAAGAGAGGGAATGAAAACTGGGAGAGCAAGTACATCCTGGCAGATTAAAGGAGCAGAGTTCGTCGTTGTGAATATTTCAAATGAGTTTTGTGGCTCTTGGTACAAAATGGCATTTTTATGTGTCTTCTGTCTGGTAGTAAGAATGGGAAGAAGCTATAATAATTCTTTCTTTCCTTTGGTCTGTCAAAGCCTAACCTCTTGGGTCTGGTTCCATTGATTTGATGATTCATTTAATATACACTCTAAAGTTTTAACTCTCAGGGAAAAATGACCAAAAGATGAAGTTATCTAGACCCAGAGCAAATTATAGTGGGAATGAAAAACTTTTGAAATACAGATGTTTAAGCTTTAATGAAGATTCTGAAAGAAGATGTCATTCAGGACATTATTAAAAAGAGATCTTGGGCAGCATCAGCATACTGGAAGCAGAAGCCTTTTTACAGCACCTGCTATTAGTGAAAGCTCAGCACACCAGGTGTCAAAGACCATATAAAGCCTCTTGAGTCATAGGTAAGAGTTTCCATTGACTTTAGTGGGCTGGGGATAGACCCCCTCTTGCAGAGTCTTAATCCTTTGTGTTATCCCAGATCACTGCTATAGAAATGATTGCAACAGCCAACAACAGGGAGGCTTACAGCTCCCACCCAGCAGGCAGCAGGTGAGCTTTTATGAGCAAGATCTTATTTTCATGCAAATGACCTTAGTAAGTGAGAATGAGGAACTGGAGGAAAAAAACACCTTGAATAGGAGACACAAATGGAATTGTTTTTCAATTGAACTTTTCAGTGTATGCCTTTATGCCTCACACAAAACATCCGTTGCAAGGCAATGAATTAAAATGAATAACTATCAATGATAATGCACTATCAAAATAAATCCAACCTCTTAGATACCTGTCAGGAGTTTCCAAGTCATCACTGAATGTGAGGTTAGTAGATGGCCAGAGGGCAAGTGGGGGCATGACCATGTGGTATCATCATCGATCATCGTCATCATCATCATCATCATCATCATTTCACAAGCATCCCACTTTGTAGGATTTCATTAATTAAGCCATTAGCACTAAGAGTCAGTGTTAACCTGCTATGCTCAGGTAGTTTTCTGGGATAATGGGTTCCCTCTACTCCTGGGACTTGTGGTGGGAGACAACAGGGTAGTGTCTCCTTAGTTCCTTGAGGCATTACCAGCCTGCTACTGAGGAGACTTAAGTCAAATGTTCCCTCTATGTACAATATAAAATCTGGGAAACTGAGCCAGTGGCAGAAGTCCCATTGCCTTTGAAACATCAGAATTTCATTGCTGTATGTAAACTCCTTTGTGTCTTATTTCACAGTATTTACATACTGCCCTGCAAGACTGCAGGTGCTGTGGCCTCTCTGAGATTTTTCAGCAGTATCATAATACAAAATGGTATTTACATGTAAACATTTCAATTTATTTTGTGTTCTGAGCACAGGGAAATGCTGTGATATCTTTGCATTTTCCACACCATGGTGCCTGATGTACTAAGAATGACAGTGTACTTCTGAAGCATTTTGATTTGGGTATGCATGTGTGCTTGCATATATTGGTCTTTTGGTATGTGTTTGCTGATGTGGATTTATCTTTTAATGACATAAATAGGGATATATATATTCTAAAGATACTGTAAGGATATAAATTAGGGTGGCTTTTGAAATATTCACTGAAAGTATTCACCAGAAATGCCATTTTCTTGCGTTACGAACATTGTAATGCTTTTCCTTCTTAAAAAAGGGAAAAAATGGATTAAATTTTCTGTAAGTAAATACATTTCTCCTCACCCCTAAGTGTATCGTTGTCAGCTGATATAATAGGTTTCTCACCAGAGCTGAGGCAGATGAGTGTGCTCTGAGTCCTGAAGGGAGGCAGACAGCATAGCTATTTTGTTTTTAGATTTCAAATGGTTTTGAGGGCCTGCCATGAGACGAGAAGTCCCGGGCTGTGATGGTTGTTCAATTACAGAGTGCATGTTTTGACAGCCCAGCAGAGCCTGGGCTGAGTAGGAGCTCCTCACACCCTGGATGTAGAGCATGGGGCTGGCTGCAGTTCCCAGCCAACAAGTGCTGTGCCTGGCATTGCCCAGAGCCCATCACCAGGGCCTGCAGTGCCAGGCATTGCCCAGAGCCCATCACCAGGGCCTGCAGTGCCAGGCATTGCCCAGAGCCCATCACCAGGGCCTGCTGGTGGCTCTGCAGCTCGGTTCCTGATGGCCCTTCAGCTGGGGGTCACAGCAGTGGCAGAGGAGCGCGGGCTGTGATTCAGTGAGGGCACTGTGAGGGAGCCGGCGCCGGTCGCTCCTGGCCAAGAGCAGCACATTAGCTCCATGACATACATTATGATAGTGCCAGCAGAGTGGTCAGTGCCTAACTGGTGTATGCTGCAGCCTGTGGATTGGCTGAGGGCTGAAGCACAGAACATATGGAGATTATTTCCTGAATTTATGCAGCACATGTTTTCCTATAAATTAAATTCAGAGAAAATGTGTATCATAATAAGGTGATGCTCACAGCAGCCTTCCCTGTTACAAATTACAATGACCTCTCTCAGCTCGCTGGGTGCCCAGTGAAATGGCTTCATGCAATTGGAAACAATAGTGTATGTGGTGTCAGGGTCTGAAAGCCTGACCAAAAGGCGCTCTGATGAAAAGCAGGGCCTTTATTTTTTTCTTTCCCCCTCCTCCATTGCTTCTCTTTTTCTACTTTTTAGAAACTGCCCAGTTTCTTCCTCAGATGCCAAGTTGTCAAGAGTGTGGGCAGATGCCCCAGGGTCTGCTCTGTATTGGACTGGATGCCACTCTTGCTGAGGGGCTGCTGGAGAGCAAAGGCAGCTCTGGATGTGGCAGCAGCCCCACTTCGTGGGAGAGGGTGGTGTGGGTTGCCAAAACAGTAGGACAGGGGTCCTTGGCCAAAATAATGAGCAAAGCAGCACATGTCCCTTCTGTGTCCTTGGACTGAGGATCCCAAGCCATTTTACAGGTAAATATTTGATGTTCTGTTCCCTGGGGCTAGGGTAAAATCATCTTTGACTTTTCCTTGGGTGTGCTGAAGCAACTGAAGGAAAAATACAGTAGAGACAGCCATCATAACTACCTTCCTAAAGCATGAAAAAGAAGTTATGTTCCTTACAACTCTGTGTGTGAAATCTTTAGCAGAGGAAATGTAGGAGCAGAGCAAACTGGAAACTCATAACTAAAATATAAATGTGTCTGGATATAGATATATATAAAGCAATGGGTACTAGACATCAAAACAATCTGGAGTTTGCTTAGGGACAAATCACTGTGGAGTCAGTACAGACTAATAGAGTGTTCTCAGCTGTGTGTGAGAGAGACTTGCTTTTTCATTTGCAGCTGATTACTGGCTAATACGATTTCAAAGATTTCTGGGAGGGAACAGTTCACATCTCATTGCATTTGAGGGTTGTTTTTTAAATTTTTTTTTAATTTTTTTTTTTATGTTTCATTAATCATGTGCTGATATCTAGCCTTAGAATACATTTTATTACTCTCCTATTTAGCCTCTTGAACTCAATCTTTCCCCTCAGTCCCTTGCTGTCTAATTGGCAGCTTTCAAGTCATTTGGGACTTCTGAAAGATCTTATCAGCCTTCTGTGTGATAGAAGAGAATGGATCATAGGGATTAAAAATAGTGTTGTGAATCTTTTTAGGTTTAGTCCTCTCTTTGTCTTTCACTAATACATGCATGATGTGGCTTGTACCTTTATGTTTTCTTAATGAAAATTAACAATTTGAAAGCAACTCATGGGAACAACCAATACAGCTGAATTTTATTGGTACAGACTACTTCTGTGACTAATCTTCTCTGTTTAGTGGCAGTAGTAGCCCTAGTTATTTTTCTTTAGCAGCTCACATGTTGGGAACACACACTTAGCCTGTAAATATGGATTCAGGAGGAAAATGAATACAGCAGTGTTCAAAGCAGCCAAAAGCTTAGAAATAATGTTCTGCTGTGACTTTTCCAAACTGACATCTTGATGCCGGGATTATAAATGAAACCATTGTTCCAGCAAAGACCAAGACTAATAGAAAGCCTTTATTACCAGTCCATTGGCTAATTTTGCTTGTCTAACCCCTTTGGATGGACACAGTGTCAGAAAACATAGTCACAGAGGTTGCTTTGTGTGAGATTTGGCCTGCTGTGTGATTACATGGGGGCACAGAGATATCTCAATGACAAGTGTTCTTTGACTAAAATTTGTAAAGTAATTTTCTTTCCCTAGGCCTAGGAGAGGAGTGAACTGATTTTTAATCTACAGTTTCTATGAGTGATATTTGCTTTGTGTCCTATCACCCTTCTATTCGGTTTTTTTTTTTTNATTCGGTTTTTTTTTTTTTTTTTTTTTTTCCCCTTCCAAGCAGGTAAACCTCTGCTTAGAAGAAATTGTTTCTTCTGCTGAGCCTTGGTGCAGTTGACAGCTGTCATATACAAGGACTATACTTGAATACGTGTTTTTAGAGCTAGACAGTCTTAAAGGGCTTTAATCTTTTGTCTTTGCACATGCAGGGAGTGCCTGGAAGCCAGAGACCCTTACTGTGGCTGGGATAGCAAGCAGAAGCGATGCACCACCATTGAGGACAGCTCCAACATGAGCCTCTGGACTCAAAATATTACTGAGTGCCCAGTAAGTGGAAGGAGTGGAAATATTTTATATATGCTGATGTGTGTATGTGTAGAGGGGAGAAGGGAAGGTGAGTGTGTGGCAGCCTGAAGAGGACTGGCTGTTGTAGAAGCAGTGGCACACACAAATAATATCTGTGCACAGCTTCCTGTTTAGAACACAGAGAGCCCAAATGCATTTGTTTTCTCCAAAAGAGGGATCCTAAAGCAAGCATTCAGTCCTCCTCATGCCTACTCATGCCTTGGGTGAAAAAGAATGGATCATGCTGCTGGGTTACTGCTGAGAGCCATGTAAGCCCCAGCTGAAACTTGAGTTTGCTCAGGGCTGCTCCACTGTCTGCACGATTCTCTTGCCTTCCCTGCAAGTTGGGGCATCAGAATAGCCAACTGCGGCATCCTGGGGCAGCAGTCAGGTAATTTTCCTCTTGGATCCCTGAGCTGGGCCCAGGAGATAACACGGGTGAAAAGTCTTGTGCTGGCAGGAAGAGCCGTCTAGGCAGCAGCACAGAAATTATTGGATGTGTGGTTTGCAAAGAGAACACAAACATACAGTGTGTACTAGAGAAATCAAGGGAAGGGGAGAGTGTAACTGGGAGAGGGGGTGTGAGAAAGACAATATTGGGTTCTAATCTGACTCCAACAGACCAGAGACCAAATTTACATGATATTGCAAGGAGGTGGCCTTTCTTCCTGGTCTGGTCTCCAACAGATGCATACAGAAAAGAAGTGTCTCTGCTTGAATCAGTTTGACTTGACTCTCCAGCTCCCTTCCCAGCCACCCACCCTTCTCTGACAACAGTATCCAGTTCCTGGCTGTAATCCCCAGAAGCTGTCTGGCCGAGTATAATTCCTGCTGCTTGAACTGTACCTGCAAGCTGGCTGGGGAAGAAAAACCAGTCTTGTTAGATAAATTGCAGGTGGGGGAGAAATTGTTGTTAATGTTCATTGTTATTATCTACCGTCAATTAGCATGTTAATACTGCTAAGTCCAGTAGATAGGGAGAGAGGACTGGATGAGTTATATCTTCAGTATGCTATTTCTGTCTGGAGGTGCTGGGATGTTTATTCCCCTTATCTTCCTTACTCCTCAGATATTTTCCCAGGAAATATTAGTCATTACTTCAATCCATCCTCAGCTTGGCAGGCTTAAGTTTTTCACTGCTGGATTCAGAGGCTTGTGTGTTTATAACCCTCCTGTGTTGAACTGGGATGCAGTGCTTCTTGATTGCCCATGCTGTTATCTTGTCTTGCTTAATGCCTGTGTCTGTTGATAGGTATGTGAGGTGTTAATCCTCTAGTTTGAACATGTCTGCTGCGGTGCACACTAGGGAACAAACTACTCCAGATCGTTGTTTCAAGGTCATAAAAATCCAGCACAGAATATTCAGGAGCTTTGGCTGTTCTTGGGGTGTTAGTTTTATATTTGTTTTAACATCCACTGTCGATTATTTCCTGTGTAGATGCTCCCATTCTGTTATATATATCAGCCTTGTGCTCTTTGACTGACAGGCTGCCAAGCTGTTTAAAATCCACATGCAAGTGCTTTCTTTTTCTTTAACCCCTGCCACTCACTGGAATGAATTCACACTGGCGTGGAATGGGATGGCTCATTTAAGCACCTACATCAGCAATATCCAAGTATTTCCTTGTATTCAGTACAGGACAAAGGTCATGGTCAACAGAAGCAAGGGTCTAGAACAGCATGTGCAGATGAGCACTGAAAGGGAAGGGGAAGGTAATGACCCAGTGCCGAACTTCACTCCTGCAAAAGACCTGTCTGTGAGTTTAGTTGGATGAGTTACTGTCATAAGAAGTCCTGGCTTTTCCCACCCCACTTTTCTGGCCTGAGCATCAGGCGCTCAGCTGTGCTGGTACAGCTGTATGTGAGATCACAGTCAAGTGTGAAATGGTGTAGATTAAAGCACCCCTCCCAAATAAACTTTTCCTAACCCAGCTAATGTCAGTGAGTTCTTCTGCAGCCTAGCCCACAAACAGATGTCCTGGCACAGCTGAGAGACTGGCATTCAGCAACTTTTAAAGCCAGAACTGGCATATTATTGAATTATATCCTACATGGGCCAGGCATTTTTGTGAGTCAACCACAACACTAACAGAACTTGACTGCTGCTCTTGTGCAAGCAGGCTTGTTCAGAGCTAGTCTGAACATCTTTGTACAGCACTACATTGTGCCACAGATTCCTACTCTCCAGCTTTAATATTAAGGGGCTTCAGATAGAGGCTTAATCATGTAGTGTTAACACAATATATTGTGTAATGGTTAATATATGTTATTACTAGATAACATTCAGAATCTCCTAAAGGTTCATTACTGAGGTTGCAGTATCAACCATTTTAACGTTAAGAAAAGGTAGCACACAAATTCCACAAACTAAACTGCTCTTCCATGTATGTGCCCATGCTTTATCAGGGAGTCCTGATACACGATTGCATTTGCTTTCTTGGGAGAAGGGAGTGAGGTGCACTTTGATTTTAGAAAAACAGATGCATCCTATTTTGTGCTATCTTACTGATACCAACATGAGCCACTAGCAGGAAAGGAGCTATAGCTAACAAACTATTAGCCAAGCTCATGGTGTCACTGTTGAGGGTGGTTGGCAAGTCAGGAATTGAGTATTCCAAATAAAGTGTACCGTCCTCCTGAGCCAAACAATGATCTTCCTTCCAGGTTTTCATCCCAGTCCCACTCTGTGTTTCCTGCAAACCCCTGTCTTAGTCATACTGCATCTGTTCCATGCTACCTTGTTTTCTTGCTAATCAGTGGCAGTTTCCCCACTCTGGTTTTGGGTGTCTTGTACCCTGCTGCCAATTCACGTGGACTCAGCTCCTCAGACCTGCAGTGCCCAGGCTGATCCTGCTCTGCCCCACACTGAAGCATGTCCAATGCACAGAAAAGTCTTTAGGTGCTGGGATCAAAAGCTATGAATCTCTGAAAACTGTGACTTTTTCCCATGTCCCAAGGATTTTATACCCTGGACAGTTTTGAATGTCTTTTCATGTGAATTGCAAAAAGGTGTTATAAGGACATAAAGTTCAGTTCCTTTTTCTGAACACTAGTTTGTTTCAAGGAAAATATTGCTACTTATGGACAGTCTTTTCCCCTACATTTGATTTTATAAATGGTTTAAGTAGTTTGACTGAAACTTTGCAAGAATTTTCAGCTTTCATCAAACAGCTAACGTGGAAACTCCCAGATTAAGTAACTAAAGCTTGGGCAAAATTATAAACAGTCGATATCTGAAACATAAGATAAATAATAGATGAATTGAAAGAACAAGGAATGCTTCCAGTCTTACCTGTAATATCAAAATAAACATGGAAAATGTCCTTGTAGCAGGGATTAGGAGTGGTCAGTCTGAATTTTTAGATCCTGCACTTGAGCCATTAGATTCTACAAGGAAGAAAGAAAAAGATGAGGCTCTTGGTGTGAATATGGCAGTTTATAAAAGAGAAGAATTCCAGAATTGGCAATATTGTCAGGTGAGAGAAGCACATTTGATCAGATGTGTTTTTAAAGATGTCCTCTCTGTCTGATGGGCACTGTGTGGGCTTCAAAGGATTTGCCTTGTAAAGGTATTCCTGAAAAAGATCAGTGCATATGGGTTTTTATCCCACTTCCCAGATTTGCTCTTTTGAAGATATTTTTGTGAATTTAAAGATGGAATAATAATCCATATGTAATTTCTTAAGTATAAGAACTTCCCACACTCACAGGGTGACATGTTTAGAAATCTCAGCATTTTGGTTATGGTTGCTTATTTGTTTAATTTTTGGGTTGTTTCCCAGTATCACTTATGAGCCAATAATTATTTGCCAGCTTTTTTTTTGTAATTGATGCCATGGGCCATACCATACCATTGATTTCTGAACAGAACTCCCTGCTGGCATCAGCAAGGCTTTCTGGCTCAAAAATGAATATAAATGATCCAATTCTTGGATTATGACTTTTGTAAGGCAGGAGGAAAAGGGAGATAAAAATATAGTATTAAATATCTCAAAGTACTTCTTTTGACTCCCCCCTCCAACTTTTAGAAACCCAACTGTATTGATTTTTAAACGATGTTTAAAACAGCAAATTCAACAACAACAACAAAGCTCAGTGATCTCCTCTGTGGGCATCTTGCCTTGTAACCTGCAGCCCAGAGAAGGTTTTTACAACTACGTGATAATCTATTGCAAACAAAGGCTTACAGCAAATGCCCGAAACCCGCAGCTGCAGCCTGATGAGTGCAGTACCACATCTAAATTGCTTCCATGCCACTGCTGCATATTTTTGATGCTGCTGTAGATGGGTGAGAGGGGAAGATAACAACCCATGAGAGGTACATACTGAGTGTTTAACATAGTGCCATCTTGGGGAATAAGCATGTTTCAGAGGATGAGACCTGGAAAGCACTCTTCCCGTGGCTGTGGTTGGCTCCCTGCATGGCTCCTGAGCAGGCTCACAGCCCCTCCATACCTCCGTTTACTTGTCTGTAAGTCAGGAACAATCATTCCCCCTCTGGGACAGCCCAGGGGACTGGTCCTGCTGGCAGCAGAGCTCAGTGAAGCATGGCACAGTGGGGTTTGTCAGGGTAGCTGGCTCAGATTTGGGGCCAGGGCTGTTTGCCAGGGGCCAGCCTCTTCCTTCCTTCCTTCCTTCTTTCACCCTTCGTTGCATGCGACACCGAGGCCAAATCCAATGTTGGTTTTGCCAGTAGTTTTAGCAAAGGTGCTGAGCACCCCACCACCACATGGGTGACCCCACAGGCATGAGCCATTTGCAGGCAGCCACCATCTGTGCCATCTGCACCATCTGCCTGCAAGGCCTGGCACCTTGGGATGGGGCATGGGGTGGGGAGCATTGAGGGAGCCACCAGGGCAGAAGTGCTGTGCTGTGCTGTAACAAGGGAGCAGCTGTACGCAGGCAGGGCCAGCAACAATCCCTTTCTGCCTCGTGTTTCTCAAGCCAGTAGCAGAGGGAATGCCAGGGCAGGGGTGTTCAGGGCAGCTTTCAAGACATGGTCTTGGGCTGCAGGATTTTGCAGTAGTGGTGGAGTGGGAACAGGAAGGCAGCGGTGGCCAGGAGTGATTCCAGTAAAAGTAGGTAGCACACATCCTCTCCAGACAGCCTTGGGGGCAAGGGCCCCAGCAACCTGGTCCCCCAGCCCCTGGGTTAGGGCTCCCCTAGCAGCACTGGTTAAAACAGGGCACACGAGACATCCTGTCTACTGGAAGGTCATCACCAGCCCTGAAATAGTTCTGTTTCTCATGTTTTTGGTCTGCCAGGACTCCCATACTTTTCCTTCATTACAGCGTGCAGGAAGCTGTCAAGTCCCTGCCTGTTCAGGGCTGTGCAGGCATGAAGCGAAGGGCAGAGGGAACAGATAGCGGTGTGGTCTGGTCTATAAATCATCTTGAGATTAATTCTTGCTCTTTAGGTGACTGTGTGATCCTCAGCATTAATGCTAGTCACCATCATCTCCTTCACTTTTTGTTCTTCATCCATGTGGCCATTTAGGCTATGGCTCAGTTTAGAAAGGGAGACAGTCCTTACTGCAGGTTTGGACAGGGCCAAACTCAGTGAGGCCCCAGCCTCAGCTGGTCATTATGGTTATATGAGCACTAACTTGGAAAATACTCTGCAGGAAGCCCAAAATACTCTGGAACATGATGGAGTGGGGTCAGTCAGTACAGGCCATGGTGTTGTTTGAAAGGCTGAAGCTGTGCAGTATGGAAAAGGGAGTGTGGTGGTTGTGTGGTGTGGCAGATGGATGCTTGCTTCTGGTGTGGTGCTGGCTGGGTCGGCTCGGTGCCTGTGTGCACATGTTAGGTATGCAGTGTGGAATTTGGCGGGTAAATATTGATGTGGCATTGTCTGAAAACAACCCTCTGTTTTGAATCCTGCTCGCAAGCACAGACAGCTCCCATCTAAGATGCATCCTAATCCTCCCAGCAGCTTTGTTTGGCATTCCTATTATGGGCCAGTCTCCAGAAATGTAAACTTGCTATTAATGACTTTTTTTTTACTCTTAAAATTAGGTGAAAAACCTGACAACAAATGGAAGACTGGGGCCTTGGTCCCCATGGCAACTGTGTGAGCATTCAGACGGGGACAGCACAGGCTCCTGTATGTGTAGGTCACGTTCATGTGACAGCCCTCGTCCTCGCTGTGGAGGTCGCAGCTGTGAAGGGGCCAGGATTGAGGTTGCAAATTGTTCAAGGTATCTCAGTGTCTTTGTGTTTCTTAAGGCGACAAAAATTGTGTCTGTCCACAGTTTAGCTCCTTCCTTGTGACCATGTCATTGTATCCCAGCCAAAGTGAGGTGTGTAAGGTCCAGTTTGAAGTCAGTGTAAAATGAAGAAACCCAAGGGCTCTCAGCAAATGGCCCTCAGTCAAGGCTCTTGGAAGATGAGCACCCCAAATTACTGTACACTACACTGTGCCTTGGTTTCCCTCAGCTGTACAGTGCGTAGTGACCTATCAGGAGGAGGTGAGTAAGGCAGAGGTTGTTGTCAGCCAGCTGAACAGCAGACTAAAAAAATCAATATGCTCATAATTTTTAAGAGTTTGAGTTCCAAGGCCACATTGCCAAAACTGAGCAGAGCTCCTTATGCTTGTAAGGACAGGGCTGAGCCTAGCTCCAGGCAAGGCTTGTTTGCCTTGTTCTGCGAGTCTGTGACCTGTCTGCAGCACAGGCTGTCTGCTGGGCAGGTGAGAGCAGCACGTCATCCTCTGGCAGCAAGCGGGCTCAGGAGGCGGCTGCCGGGCTGGCGCTGGAACAGCACAGGCAGCTCAGCTGGTGCTCAAGTGCTGCCTGCCCACGGAAGCCTGAAGCTCAGCTTTGGCAGCATGGAAGCTGAATCCTGTGGAGTGCCCAAACATAGTCATGGTGTTTGTGTCCGTGGTACCCCACCACCCTCAGACTACGTCATGTCATGACTCAAGGGAAGATGATGCAATAGTGTAAGCACTATTTCACCAGGGTGGGGGCAGCCAGGATTTTGGTAACTATTGGGTCAATACAGTTTTTATCTACTTTATATTCTTCATAAACGTTCATTCCATTAAGGACAGCTGCCTCTTGACTCATCCCTGGAGATCAGTGCTGGTCTTGGCACCAAAAGTTCAGCAATACTCATTTTTTTAATTGGCATCTCTCCTTCCAGTTATGGGCTGTGCTGCCCAAAAGGTGTGCAGTCATTCCTGCCCCTGTGCTGCCACCATGGGCTGAGCAAAGCCTTCCCCAGACAGGTTTTTTCTGTCAGTGGCAAATGGAAGACATGCCAGTGGGATGGGTTTCTCAGCGCTGCTCTGATGGCAAAAGAGGCAGGAACAGCTTCTAAGAAGGGGATGAAAAACAGATTATTCAATCTTAAGACATACAAAAACAGCATGGTTTGAAAAATAGGGACATCTGGTCATCCTACATCCGCTTCAGCCCTTCAATTTCCTTTAATTGACTTCATATGGCATTAAGATTTCTTTCTGCAAAGAGGGAGTAGGATGTTTAAAGATGAGTTCTGTTAGAAAGCTGGAGATCTGAAAGTGGATGGTGCCTTTATTTCTGTTAAAAATCCTGAAACATAAATAGACGTAGAGAACTGTTGGGGTTTTAAGGATTTCTTTAGTAGAAATTACTTGCCCTTTTTGCAGCAGTAACAGCAACCTTCCATTTGATTTTTTTCTTTTCATTATTTTACATATAATCTTTCTTTTGGGTTAGAGTGGGGAGGTAGTAGGTGGTTTAAAACTTAGCAGAATAATATAGAATAGTAGGATTTTTGTATGAGTGAATTTCTTGCTCTTTGACCTTGTTTGGGGTAGGAGAGGGGAAGGGAGAGAGGGAGAGGGATGAGAGAACAAGAAGAGGAGGGGGGAAAGATCTAACAGGGTTCTGAAATAAAGCTGCCAAGAACAGGCAAGAGTTGATAAAAAATACAAAAACTGTGAAGGGCAATGTGGGTTTTAACTTTCATCCTCTGCCCTGATTGGTGCTATGCCAGAAAATATTTCTTGCCAGCAGTGTTATTAGTTCAGTAAATGCTTTGAAAATTAACATCTGTTTTCAAGCTTAGCTTTTAAGAGTCAGAGAGCACCTGAGTTGTTTCTTGACTAGACTTTTTAGAAAGGTTTTTCTTTTTAAAAAAACACACCCCAGAAAAGATATTTTTTTGCTTAAGGCACTGAAGTGTCAAGATTAGGCAGTTTTATAAGACAGAGCATTACCACTGGCTCCATATTAAATGAAACCTGCAGCACATAAGAGATGAGATATGATTCCTCCTCTCCTGCTTCAAGGTCCAGTGCTGCCAAATCAGGGGAAGGTGAGCTTTAATAGATGCAAGATTTTAAAGATGAAAATGTTGGCTTCTATGTAAGCACACGTTTGAGGCACCTCACGGCAGCAGCGTGGCAGGAGCCACCTGCAGGTGCTCAGCCTTTCACAGGAGCTTTGCCAACATCTCCAGCGCTGAGGTGTGAACTAGGGGTTTTACATCGCACTGGCTTCAGGCTGTGTTAGCACTGTTCTGCAGAGATGTGATCACTCAGTAAACCATGAAACTCGATCCTGCCTCTGAGCTCTTAATTGCCTCTGGTTTCTACAGATTTAAGGTCACACTACAGTGACGTCTGCAGGCGGCCATGAAAGCTAGAAGCAGTTATTGTTATTTTTAATGAAATTTGAGATTTCCACTTAATGGGATTCAATGCTGAAGGCCTTAGGAAAACACAAGATATTATGAGGTTTGTGATAAAAACATGGGAGCTGGCAGTGGTGTTGCTGTAAGAGGTTTAAAGCACCAGTACCCACTGAATTAGCAGCGGGTTTTTTACATCCTTCAGCACAACTGGCATTCATGATCCTCAAAACCTGAACGCTTTGTGCAGAATAGTTCAGGACATACAACTCTGGGATCAGCCGTTGGGTCAGAAGAGCAGGGTTATGATACCTGGAAAAGATGATGGGAGAATAGTCAATGAAAGTTACACTAACCACACTGTTGCCCAGCAAATCCTAGGACACATTTTCAAAATCATTCTGCATTGGCTTAGTTATCTTCTTTTCCAATTCTTAGAGACTTCAAAGGGAGGAAAGTTAGGCCACTGCTAAGCACCTTTGAAACTCCCTTTTAAAAAACTCCCCTGATTCAAAGTCTGGTTGAAATGAATAATCTATTCTCCCATGAGTTCAACACTTCCCCCATACTCTGTTCTCTCTCACCTTCTTTGCTAGAAATGGTGCTTGGACACCGTGGTCTTCCTGGGCTCCATGCAGCACCTCCTGCGGGATCGGCTTCCAGGTCCGGCAGCGATCCTGCAGCAATCCCTCCCCACGGTACGGGGGTAGGGTCTGTGTTGGACAGAGCAGGGAGGAAAGGTAAGAGGTGTCCATGATGGTGTGTGTTCATTTCCGTGGTTGTCATGTTGGCAGCTGGAAGTGGTGGCTGGGAATGCAGATTGAGGCTGTTGAGCTCAGTGTGCAAAGTGGAAGCAGTCACGGAGCCTGGGAGGGATGCGGCTGTTCACATGCATGGACACTCTCTTCCTCTGAGCCTGTGAACATCAGACACTTCAGAACTGCCCTCACTCCCAAGCAGGACCCTTCAGACCTCCACAAGTACTCCTGTCCCACACAGAGGGCTGACTTCCTCCCTGAACAGAGAAGCTGTGCCTGCTGTCTGTAGATTTTACAGACACAGTTACTCTGTTCTGATCCCTCCCTGAAGTGGCAGCTGAGTATCTGCAGCTTTCACTACCAGTTGCACCATTCCCAAGTCTCTATTACTTGTGCTGATGCTCTAAAAGCAGTTCAAGGCAAAATACAGCTTAATTCACAGATTCAGGCTTGAGTTTTTGCATGGCATGTCATCAGAAAAACATCTTTTTCCCCCTCTAAACTAAGAAAATTTCACACAAAATTACTAAAACCTAATATTTTCTGAGCCTACAGAGCCATCTGCATTGTAACACTTCTTCAAGCTTGGCCCCTTGTGAAACACATGCTTCAAGGCATCCCAACCTTTTTCCAGGCCTGACGTTTCATTAAAGGGCATCTCTACTTGGCAATAGGCTTGTTGCTTGTCCCTTGAGTGGTCACTAAGACATATATCTCTGCATTTCTCAGAATAAAAAGAGCAATTCATTTAACTTCCTTGTTTCAAGACATTTTAATGTTTGGTTTGATTTGTGTCCATTCACAATGGTCCTTTTTGGTTTAAAGACTCTGAGTCAATTGCAGTTCTATGTGATTAAATTTGATAACAATATTGATTAAAAAGCTGAACAAAATTACAGTTACTTTTGACACGGAACATGAAATAGCATTCACTTAGGGCCTGCTTTTAGATACATATAGCATCCAGTTGCAAACTAGTTTTTTAGGGTCGAGGCAGCAGTAAAAGCCAGATTGTGTGAAGAGAAGATTGTCAGGTGTTTAGCACCTGCCATTAGTGACAGATCACTGTTGAGTTGTCCTCCCACCAGTCATCCCATTTAGAATATTTACTATCCACTCTCTCTCTTTGTGACACTTGGGCTGCAGTTTATGAGCTCTTTGTGGACTCAGTGTTTGTGGAAAAGTTTTGAGACAGAGCACTTTGGAAAACCTGATCTCGACCATTTACTCCAACATCTCACCGAGCTCAGCCTGATTAACCACTCCCATTTGGTACAAAGGCTACATTTCTCTCCATGGAGAGGAATATTGCTAATCTGACATTGTGTCAGCCTCTGCTGGCTCTCTGTGCATGCATCAGTTGTGCCCAAATGCCGTGTGCAGTCTTCTGGCCCGCACCGTTTTGTCTCTCAGATATGCTGATGTTGAGTTTTTTGAGCAATGCACTTTCTTTTTTCAGATTCTGTAATGAGAATAGTCCATGTCCATTACCGATTTTTTGGTCTTCATGGGGACCGTGGAATAAATGTAGTGTGAATTGTGGTGGAGGGATTCATTCAAGGCAGAGGTCCTGTGAAAATGGAAACACATGTCCAGGCTGTGCTGTGGTATGTATTATTTATTGACATTGCAAGAGGGGCACCTATTGACAGTAGCATCAAGGAATGGAGTATTTAGCTCCTGTCTCCATTGTGGTTTTATTTCTCAAGCAAGAAGAAAATGCTGTCCTCAGCTTTTGCTGCAGAGGATATTGAAATGAACTTGGAAACAGAGGGGTGGCAGATTTAGGGACAGACTGGAGGCCTCTGCAGGCTGATATCAAGTCCTTTACCTGAAAGCTCTATACATGTTCTTTTCTTCTGTCCCCCTCCCAAGGATGATCCTGTTGAGTCAAGGAGGCAACACACACATCAGAAATGAGTTGCACTGTCGTACTTGAGTAAACAACTGGTCCAACACCCCATTTGCTCTCTTTGCTTTCCCTTTCCTGTTCTGGCAGGTGTTCCATGCAGCCATTTTAATTGGTTTTGTGGGATTTTCCTTTCAGTGTAAACAGACTTGATCTGGAACCTCCCATTTCTTCACAAGCTATTTGGCATTTGCACTAGAATCATGAAGTCCTGAAGCATTACATTTTTTCCCTTCTGCCAGAAAACAGTTGTTTATTTACTTACTTTAAATCAAGAACACAAATGTTTGTCACTGGAATTCTTCCCACTAGTGATGAGAATTGTAAAGCCCCCAAATTCCCCCATTCCTAGCCAGCCAGAATGTTGTCTATGCTCAATGGCTGCTCTAGACCAAGGATGGCAAGTGGTCCATAACCTTCACTAGAGCATTTGAAAAGCCAACCAAACAAAAATAGCTGTAAAAAAATCTGCTCTAAACCCATATTAAAAATAGAATAATAAACTTTCAAGGAATAAACCTCGCTGACATTTTGTCCTCTTGGGGCTCCTCTTGGCTGACCTGAAAACAGCATCTCAGGGTCAGAGCAGAAAACTTGTTTGCTGTTATTATTATCTATTGCCTGAATTATTCTCCTGCCCATAATGAACCAAGCTGTTGAAGCCCCACAGGACTTTGAGTCAGCAAACCTGAGGGAGACATAAAAACAGCAAGCACAGTTTACCCTTGAGGTCCACCTATGTACCACCACTGCCTCCATAGTCACCACATTTTGTGCCATGCCCAGCACTGACTTGTGCCTGTGAGGTCAGATGAGGTGGATGGGGATTGTTTTACATCCAGAGAGTGCCCCCTTATTTTCTGAAGTGTAAATAAGCCTCTGCCAGTTGAGTTGCTGCTCTTTAAGTAAGGAGGGAGTGGTTTTCCTTCTTGGCAGGAATATAAGACCTGCAATCCGGAGAGCTGCCCGGAGGTGCGCAGGAACACACCCTGGACCCCTTGGATGCCTGTGAACATCACCCAGAGTGGTGCCCGCCAGGAGCAGCGCTTCCGCTACACCTGCCGGGCCCAGCTGTCAGATCCCCACGAGCTGCAGTTCGGGAGGAAGAAAACCGAGAGTCGGTTCTGCCCCAACGATGGCTCTGCAGTGTGTGACACTGACTGTACGTCCTGCCACCTCTGAGGGACCGTGGGGCAGGCCTGGGTGTGGTGCTGGAAAGGGGGGTGCTCTCAGAACAAAGAGCCCCTGACTGTGTTTGCAGTAGTGTTGACTTGTACGACTGATGTCACTGCAGAGTGGCAGGGGTGGGGAGAGCCCTGTGACACAGATATGCAGTTGGGAGCTCTGTGCTTATGGCAGTATATAGATTTCTTGGTCCTGCCAAGCTGCCCCAAAGACAACAGGCGAGTAATGGGGGTATAAAGAAGAGAAGAGCTGTTCTCAGGACAGTGTGTCTTCTCTTTCTCTCTGGAGCTCGCCTTGTGCATTGTCTCTCAGGTTGTTTTCCCTGCATGACTGCTGTGATGCAAGGTAGTATCTTGAGGGCACAGCCTGGACTGCCACAATTTGCTGCCCAGGGAGGTCATTGATTAAGGTTATCAGCAGACTCAGTTTGTATGGGTACAAATTTCTTTTTCTGTCTAGCTTAGTTGTAGCTCTGGGAAAAAAACTAATGCCAAGGGCTTTCAACAGAAACTGCTCTGCAGGGCACATAGGTCCTGATTTTGATCCTGAGCTGAGCCCCTTTTTAAAAGCCCAACAGCTGATTAATTTGTGATCTTATGGTGTCTTGTTTGTTTTCCTTGAAGCTCTGGTTGATGACCTCCTCAAGACTGGTAAGACCTCTGCACGGATTATCAATGGGGGCTGGTCCTTTTGGGGGGCCTGGTCTTCCTGTTCCAGGGACTGTGAGCTGGGCTTTAGGATCAGGAAGAGAACATGCACAAACCCTGAACCTAAAAATGGTGGCTTGCCCTGTGTGGGGTCAGCGATGGAGTACCAAGACTGCAATCCTCACCCTTGCCCAGGTAACCATAATCGTCTTCCTGCATGAAATTCAGAGGTGTTTTCCCAAATCTTAATGGCAGAGCAACAACAACAACAATAGAATCATATTTCATATTTCTAAGCTGCCTTTTTTTTCTTCTTTTTTTTTTTTTTTTTTTTTTTTTTTTTTTTTTTTTTAATTTGGGGGATTTTTCCTTATGTTTTTTAAAGCTGTTGTAATGACCCACATATGTGATCTTTAGTGCTGACTTAAGTTTCACCTTGGCTCAGAGGGTAATGCAGCCACATACTCTAGAGGAAGTAGTGTGGTGGCTCGTAGCAATCCTTTGCTTCAGGAAGGTTTGATGCTCCATCCAGTGGAGGGCATCACGGTGCATCTGCTCCCTGATGAGGAGGCAGGCTTAAAAAATGTGGCTTAATACTGTATAGAGATGCTTGATGTGGTGGTTCTTCTTGTGAACACTTGTTTCTTCCCCCTCTCCTGCTTACGTATTGTTCTTGCGATGGGCATCTACTCTTGACATCAGTTACCATTTCCTGCACAGCCAGCAGGGAGTATTCTTGCCTGGTTTCCTGGTTTTCGAGTTTGTCCTCATGTTTATGTTGCACTCCTGGTCCAGAATAGTAGTAATAGACCATTGACTATTGTATTCTCTCTCACTTATCCTTCTCCTTGCTCTGTAATAACTGTCTAAACTAAATTTAAGTGATCTTACACAAATTACCTTGCCTCTTTGCAGTTTCAGCAATTATCTACCTCTGGTAGTACAGTTTGTGGCCTACACTTGAAAAGCCTCTATTATAGTAGTACCGTTATGATTCTAAAATTCAATACGAAGATAAAATTCAAATGCAGATATGATCAGAATGTGCAGCAAGAGCATAGCAGGAGTGTCAAATATTGCACTTTATGGCTTGTAAAAAGGAAATAACTCTAGCACTATAAAGGCAGCTATTAGTACTATTTTGGAAGCTCTCAGTGGCTTTTCACTAATGTCTGTGCCCTTTTTCTGTGCTGTTTTCTCCCCTTGGACACTCTGATGTTTTACAATCTGTTCTGAGTGCATGATTACTATTTCTCTGTGTCTCCCTCCTTCCCTGCCTCACTCAATGTGTATACACAAATCCTGGGTTTATTTTGCTCCAAGTCATCAGGTTATTATCTTCTGAATTAATGGCATGTGGACCTGCAAACCAAGCAGTTTAATGGGTGGGGCATTCAGGGATCTTAAGTCCCTCCCTAGTTTTATTATTAACCTCTTATGGGGTTATGCTTAGATCATAGAGTGGTTTGGGTTGGAAGGGACCTTTAAAGGTCACCTAATCCAATGCTCCTGCAATGAGCAGGGTGAATAAATAAAGGCTCTGAGTTTCTGTTTCATGAAGGCTGGAACTAGAGGACTTGGGCCTCCATTTAGGTGCTACAGTGCTTTTTTCCAATGTAAATTTGCTGTTGCTATGACATTTCAGGACACAATATAGTAGTTATAGTAGTAGTATTAGCAGTAGTAATAACAATAATAATAATAATAATAGCAGCAGCAATGCTGTTTTATAAAAAGGAAAGGAATAGAATGGAGTAGAATATTTCAGTGAAAATTAATGACTACAACAAAGAATAGTTTCTGGTTTTGGCACTTTATGATGCAGAGTCTTTTTCTGCGTAGACTTCATTCTGCATCCACAGAGTGAAGTGGATTTGTACCCTCTCTTGATGTGAACTTCTTGTTGTCAGGCCCAAATGTCCTGGGGAGCAGGAAACTGCTAGCTAGTGTGGGCAGGGTGGATGTGGAAGGTGAGACACTGGGGCTCTCCAGCTTTGTCACAGTGAGAGGAGTAACCAATGGCCTCTACCTGTCTGTGCTTGCTTTTCGATGTCCCCCAGTGAAAGGCTCGTGGTCTTGCTGGACTCCCTGGTCTCACTGCTCAGCCACCTGTGGGGGTGGGCACTACCAGCGCACGCGGACCTGCACCAACCCAGCTCCGTCCAGCGGGGAGGACATCTGCATCGGGCTGCACACCGAGGAGGCCCTCTGCAACACGCACCCCTGCCAAGGTAGCTGCTTCTCATCCCCGCTCCAACTGGCTTCCACAGTGGTGGCAGCAAGGCACAGCTGCAAAATGTTTGAAAAAAAAAATCAGAAACACCGCCAGTTAGGAGTTTTTTGGTCATTCAGTTGCTGTCTGTTGATCCAGGGAAAAAGGAGCCATCCCAGCGTTAACTGCAATGCATCCCCTTTCTCTTTGCCTGTTCACTGGCCCTTGCTCTGGCATTCTGGTGCCGGTCAAGCAAAATTTTGTTAACGGTTGATTCCTTTTAAGTAATTGAAAAAGCAGGAGCTTGGTTCTTCCGTGTGGAAGTTGACCTGACAAACAAAAGGAGTCATGAGGCAGCAATCTGTAGCATGTGCTACAGCTCAGAGAATAGGGTTTAGATTTGTGCTGGTTTTGAACAACCTTTGTGTATTTCTGATCCAGTGCAGGCTGACTCCTGCCATTAGGAACATCAGCAAAACTCTGTGAGTGCTCTAATTTGTGCTGGCTGCTTGAGGTATTCCTGAGAGGCCACATTAAAACTTGGAGGTCCTGGTGCAACATTGCTCCACCCTGCTCCTTGTATGTCTTTAACCAGAGAGCTGATATAGAAGCTTTTAAGACAACTTTGTTCTGTGCAGTGCTCCACCAAGGGTTGGTTTAGTTCATATTACGAGAACTACAACCTGACAAGTAGGGTGTGATTCTTGCACTGAGAAAATCAAATCCACTAAGGACCCATGGAATAGATGTGTGAGAGAGGCCCAGGCCAGGATCTAGGATCCTTCCGCATGGGAGAAGACTGGTACCTCCAAAGCATCCTTTTCCTTCTTGGTGACGCTGTGTGTGTACTTTCCTGGCCCTGGACTTCAGGTGGCTGGTCAGAGTGGTCAGAGTGGAGTCTGTGCAATGAAGAGGGCATCCAGTACCGCAGCCGCTACTGCGAGGTGCACAGCCCGGACTCCTCCCAGTGCGTCGGAAACAGCACTCAGTACCAGGATTGCCTGTACAATGAAATTCCTGGTATGTACCGTGTCATCCACAAGGACAGGGTGGGCCAGTTCAGGAGAGCAGCTCGTGCCTGGACTGTCAAACTAGGCTGAGATTTTCTCTATTATAAATTGGGCTTGGATGCTTCTAGAAAAACAAGCAAACAGACAAACATTATAAATTCCCTTGTGGCAGGGACAGGATAAATGGCTTTCCCTTAAGCAGCTTAACATTTCTGTTAAACAGTAATACCTTGATCTGTAACAAATAACTAGTATTGCTTCACCTGAATTGAAGCTTTTAACCTTGTATAGTTTGTCTTAGGCTGGGTTATAAAAATTGCCTTTGTTCTCAGTATGCATACAGGCAACAGAAGGTCCTTGATTACAGGTATCAAATAAGCATCCCAAAAGAGTGAAGAATTAAGGTGAGGCAGATGGAGAAAATTGGGGTGTGAAGATGGGAGATTAATCCAGGGTCTAACAGAGCAGTACTGTTGATGGACAGATGGTCATCAGCATATCCTACCCTGTGCTTTCTGGAAATTGAATCTCTCAGGCAAATATCTGATGTAGGTCTAGACTGAATAATGCCTTTGCACACATTCTTTTTTTGGATTACAATGTACTGACTTAAAAATCTGAGATCTCTAGATTTTTTCTATGGTATTCTTTTTCATGGTTTTCTCAGCTACCATCTTTTCCCTAAATTGAAGAAGCTTAAGATGATCAGGTAACAGTACTGGAATTGTAAACTCTTTGGAGAGGTTTCGTTGCATGCGTTTCAAACCATGAGCTTATAATTCAATTTAGAGAAACTCTCAGCTTGCTACAGAACATATGAGCAACTTCTCGTGTCTGGAGCACAGAGGGTTTAATTACCTGAAGAAGTAAAGGGATGGCAGAATGACAACTTTCTTCAATCTTCTTTTCTTTGTTTAGTGATCCTGCCAGCCTCCAGCATCGATGAGAGCACGAACTGTGGAGGTAGGTTACCACTAACTGTATATCTTATTTTTATCTTAACCTGACTTCTTTTCTCCCTGTGCAGTATCAACCAAACCATTAATCTATACAGCTCATATCCCACTGATAGCCTTAATTCCACTGGAGTCTTGCTGTCTGAGTCAGACTGGAGGAATGTATCGCATGTCCACTTGTCAGTTCCAAGATTTTTATTTATTTGGAAGTTTGGGTTGGCCACTGAGGTCATTAATTACCAGAGAGCAATTGCTTGTGTCTCTCTACCTCCAGGGTAAATGGTTCAGGTAGAAGAAAAGGTTATTCCCATTCACCACTGTAAGCCTCCAGCTGTTTGGAGGCAGGTGTTTTTAAATAACCTATAAAGATTTCAGTGAACAGGGTCTCTTAGATCCTTTGCTGATATAGTATGAGATTAGAGGTTTATACTTGTCCTCCAAGCACTTCCTTTCATTCAAGTTCTCACCTCTCACAGAAACTGTGTCTCCTTTCTGCATGTAACGTGGAAAGATCCAGTCATTAGTGTCACTTTTCCACTGCCCTGGGAGCCCCTGTGATAAAAATGCTGACTGAAGAAAATGGCAGGTTCCTTTAACATTTTAAAATGCTAGTTTCACACTAATGGCCATGCCAATTCCTGCTAGCGTCACATCCCTGCTTTCCTGAAATCCAAATGATCTTCAGGCTGCCAAAATGTCTTCTCCCTGTAGAGATCATGGCAAAAACAGGCATGCCACCTGTGGCATGGAAATGTGGCTCCTCAGTTTGCAACTGAGGGCAATCAATGGAATTAAGATTTCAGCCCCTGCAATGTAATGTTTGGCTTCCTGCGTCACTCCTTCTCCCTCAGAGGCTGCAGTGGTTCTGCCTTGGTTCCAGGACCCCTTGCTATGGCTTGCGCTCTGCTGTTACGCACTGTACCCACACTTCCTTCTTTTCCCACCACCACGGTGTTTGCTGTTGCTATCTACATTTTGCCATAGCTAATATTATTTATTAATGTAATGTTATACAATATTTGGCAAAGAAGCCAATCAATAGAAATTCTGTTGATGCATCTCAGAAAATCTATATTTTCAAAGTGATGAACCAGAAAGCTTCCCCCCCTGGGGACTCACATGCTGCAAACAAAATAATTTGGTTTTTTCCCCCCTAAGATACAGCCAAAACTCATTTGAAAAATCAGATGGGTGTTTCAAAGGTGAGAGTGAAATAGAAGAGAGTTTTATGTTGTGACTTGCAAATGTGGCAGTGAAATGAAACATTCACTGCAATATAAGCAAAGCTGGGCAAGAGGAGAATGAGGCAGTGTGTCATGTGGCTTTACTGAACAGAGTTGCATATTCTGTGTTTAGGTCTCATGAGTGAGGCAAAAGAGGGAGAGGTTTTTAGAAAGGAAATGTATTTTTGAAAAAGTCTTGTGACATTTAGTAGGAAATTATAATATTTCTGCTGGCTTTTCTGGACCACCACCCAAAGCACAATAGAAAATGGTAATCTTGCAATGGAATTTTATAATGTGGTTTGAAAAAATAAATGCAACTCATGAGTCCAATAAATTCTGTATGTTTCATGCTGTAATTATGATTGAAGTGCATTACTTTGCTGTAGAACTCAATTGGTTTTGTTCTTTTTAAAATCAGGAGGATATTTTTTAACTAAAGATTAGATGAGAGCCATTGACTAATGGGCAGAATCTGCTATTTGAAAAGCATATCACTTAAAATGTAAGATGGCACCAAAAAACTGCACACCGTGATCAGACTAAGAATGAGCCTCATTTAAAGCCAGTCTCTGAGTAGTCCCATTTCTCTGCACACAGTCAAGTCAACACAGCAGTCTGTCCAAATGAATTGGCTTTTTAAGTATTACGGGAAATTTCCCGCCACAGTCGCCACTGAGGTGATGTGACTGACCCCTGGGACAGCTGCTCTGGGGCCAGCAGTCAGGGCGTCCCCTTGGGGTCTAGGGCCTCTGTCATTCCTGTTTGAAAGATGACAGAGCAAAGGCAGAGGAAAGGCAGAAGCATTTGGAGTCAAATAGCTGATTCTTTTCCATATAGTCCTCCCTACACAGTTTTGCCATCCCATGTTGCCTCTGGTTGCTTTGATAACTTGGTGGCTGCAATGGTTGCTACTGTTGGTTCTGTTATGAATGCAGATCTATTGGGGGTGCGTTTTACTGTGGGATGTGAGACTCAGTGAGGTGAGGGAGGAATGAGGAGTGCTGTTTGACTTTGTCTTCCCCCCACCAGTCAGAGCTGGGAGTTAGGTAGTTCACAGTGTGTGGGATGCCCAGCTACAGCTCCTCCCAGAAGTCAGTGCTGGCCTTGAAGGGTGATCTTGCAATCCCACATGGAGAGATCTCTGCAGGTGTCTTTTACAGTCCAAGAGCTTTTCTGTTTGAAGTATTTGCACTGTAGCTACCCCGCCGGCACCTGCCTGCAACTGATTTCCTATCTCTGCAATTTACGGAGAAAGCCAACAAAGAAGTGTTTTTCAAGCACTGCCCCCCTTTCCTTTGTCTACTTTATTTTCCTGTTCTCCGGAGGACCCCTATTTCACTGTTAGCAGTACAAACACACCTCAGAGGTAGTGCAGACATGGCCGAGGCAATGCCATCCCATGAATAAGCAAGAATGCTGAGCACACTTGGATTACAAAGGGGAAGAATGTGTATCTCCCCCACCCCACACACAGTCCCATAGGCATTTTGGGCAGCCAACAAAAAGGGCTTTCCCCTCCCTTCCTTTCCCTTCAGAGAAACACTGAGCATTTTTATCCCCTTATTTCCATGACACGCACATGCTTTGGAATCCATTAATGTGCATTGTTTGTATGGCTCATTTCTTTAGCTGTCAGCTTGACATAATGTTTAGTTTCAATATCAATAGAGAGGAGAGAGGAGAGACAGGGAGGGAGTTTTGAGAAAACAATGCATGAACCTGTTAAACTGCACAAGGCAGAGCTGCAGTGGGGAGACCGATTTACAGGGAGATTATGTCAGTTTATGTTAGAACGTAAGAGTCTGGCTTCAACAGCTTATTAATGTTGTTCCCTAGATGTCACTGCTCTGATTTGCACCTGTGGTCTTGTCAGGGGAGTGAAAACGGCTATTCTTTAAAAATAGCATCTCTTGTCATTTTCCTTGCAGGTTTTAGTCTCATCCATCTGATTGCCACTGGGGTCTCTTGTTTCTTCGGCTCCAGCCTCTTAACGTTTGTAATATATGTGTACTGCCAGCGCTGCCAGAGGCAGTCCCAGGAGTCCACTGTTATCCACCCAACCACTCCCAACCATCTCCATTACAAGGGCAACACAACCCCCAAGAATGAGAAGTACACCCCTATGGAGTTCAAGGTAGGGTACTTGAGGAGAAATACCACAAACAGCTTGATACTGGCTAAATAAATTTGGTATTCATGTCATGGTTGGAACGGGGTAGGTCTGTGTTTCTGTGCCCAGCTGATGGCATTATATATGGGGTTGAAAGGGCATTTAGCTGTGCTGTCACAAAAGGGTTAAAAAGCCTCATTACTGCAGTGGGATTTTGTTCTGTTTCACAGTCCTGATGAATGCCAGTCTGGCAAGTACATACCAAGATACTCCAGCCCATTCTGACTATTGAATGTATACAAATTGTCCTCTAAAAAATCAGTAAGAGCTCAGTTCAGAGCATTGTTAGTGCATGGTAAGAGGAAATGGAGGGGAGGAAGAATAAAAATGGAAACTTCATTGCACAAATAGCTGGGAAAATGTGCATTGGTAGGGTGAGATTTTGAAAATTCTTTGGTAACTGCCAAATTGGCGTGAATGAGAAGGCAGAGAGGGTTCTGCCCCTTCTAGCAGTACTGGACAGAACTTACCCCAGGCAGCTGTGCAGAATTCAGTGAGAGTAGCAGAGTGGGGAGCTGAAGCCTTAGGAGATGAAGGCTGAAGTGGCATGTGTTGTTGGCATGTTGGCTTGCTGAAGTGAGCACCGCCCATTATCAGAGCAGATAAGGCCCAGGGTGCTGCAGACAATACCCTGAGACAGCAGCACTTCATTGGATTTGAGCATCAGTCTTCTGGTAAAGCATGGGATCAGAGCAGTGAGCAGTGGCATGGGTGGAGGGGCTTCATGTCACCACAGGAGGAACAGCCTGCCTAGGGTCACTTGAACAGTGTGGAGCATTATTTGGGACAAGAACACAAGCCAGAAGGAAGTCCTGCAGCTGCTTGTTTCTTCATACAGCTACGTGCTGTTGACATTTTGATTGTCTGCCTCTGCTGGTCTGGCCTTGCTTCTCACTGAGACCCAACAATAAGATCAGTAGAGGGACTGTTGCCACAGTCTAAACTCCCTGGGTGTTGAGGACTGTTTCTACATAGAAATTGTATAATGCTGGGCAAGCACAACTTCTGATACATGGCTATGATTTGCAGTGTGAATGCACATCAGAAATAAGAGCTTGCATCGAGTAATTTGAGAAGGGTCTATGTTGTTTTGCTGTTTTAAAGGAACAGTTTGAGCTGGAAAATAACTGACCAGTATGGTCATAAGAATGTGGTGAATTCCTTGTTGGGCACTGCAGCCTCTCAGAGGATCCTGCTGCCTATAAATGCAGTCTCAAAAACACATTTGCTAGCAAGCATAAGGCTACAGTTGCATACAGTTTAATAAGAGTCCAGCATCATAATGCAAGTCAGCATAGATTTGTGGAAAGTAAATCATGTCAAGCAAATTGGATTCCTTTTTTAAATTAAATAAATATTGATCTAGATAGGAGGGAAGCAGCAGACATATCGGGATTTTCAGAGACTTTTAACAAAGTTTCACGGGATGTATTATTCTACACACTCTGCATATACAACTTCAGTAATAAATTATTAAGACAGGTAAAGAACAGGGACTTGATCCTGGAAGCATCAAACTATGAGAGTAATCCTTTCAGTTATGGGAGTTGCTGTGGCAAAGTCAATAGGAAGACCCAGATTAAAAAGGCTTGCAGGAATAAAGAAATGAGCAAGAGCATTCCCTTGTTTCTTATATAGCAAACAATGAAAAAAGAGTCAAATTTATTTTTGTGGCCAGAAGCAGGTAGTTAGAGGGTTGGATTTGTGTTAACATTTTCTTCATGATTTATACTGTGCTATCATGTGCTATCAGATGATGCTAAAATAGGCAGAATGGTTAAAATTTAGAAGGATGAGGTTGTTCACAGAACGATCTTGATCAATTGGGTAAATGGGTTATGAAATGCTCTATGTCTATGTCAAGTGGTGCAGTGAAGTAGAAGTAATAACAAAGCTAAGCAAAGTTTAAAATAGCAGCAGATTAGTTAATGTAGTGTCAGGAGGGAGTTGACCTCTTTGATAGATCCATCTCTGAATACTTGATCTAGTGTATAGTAACAGTGAGCAGCTGTTAGAGTCTTCTTTCGAGGGACATAAAGAGCTTAGGCATTCGATCAAGTTTTGAAAAGTCTGGTTTATTTAAAGGAAGGCATTAGCTAACTGAGACTGCATGACTTACGCTGGGGGGAGAAGGGACTTGGACACAAGGAGAGATAGTCCAGATGGGGCTTATTTATAGAATGCTAGGAAGTGAAAGAGTTCAAGTGCATAAATCTGCAGTCATTGGACAGACCAAAGCTAAATGTTTAGGAGCAAGGGGCTACTTGCTGAGAAGAACTCAGAGTCATACAATTCAGAGTGGTGAATGAGGCAAAGAGACTTACAGAGAGGATAAAATCTATTTATCAAGTGAAGCCTCCTTTTCTCTGTTCCTGTTGAGTATTTCCTTCTGCTTACCTTCTCTATTGCCCCTCTTTTCCTAAGCTCTTGGCTGAAAATTTCTCATTTCATTCTACAAATTTGCCATTCCTCAGTGTTCCCTTGAAGCATACAGCATTAGTGAAGTAAAAGGAAAGGCTCTGTGTGCTCTGTGCTGTGTAATTACTTATGGAACTTGTTATTAGCCAGGTTTATATTTAGGAATAACTGACAGATTTTTTAAAGGGTCAGGAGGGAGTTTTCCATGCCTTCAAGGAGCATGTGTGGTTTTATTGTGATGCCACACAATTAACATTCAAATGATGGAGAAGCTAAAATTCACCTACCTGAAAAGGAGGGTTGGACTGAGCTTGGATATAGCCCTATCTGAATTTAAAATGTGTATGTGTGAAAGAAAGTAGAAACACCTGAAATTCCATATTCTAAACCCATATACATTTCTATTTAGCAGATAACAAGAAAACCACCCTCAACATTTTTTAATGAAACCAAAAGAGTAATCTTAGGTTTGTGAATGTGTGTGTCTGTGTGAAAGAGTTAGTAAGTCCAGGATTAAGGAAATAGAGGGTGTATAAACTACTTTTCAGTAACAGAAAATGATAATACACAGTGACATGATGGTAGCAGAAGGCTGGCCATATGCACAAGTCTATTATTTTTTATTCTTTGATAATAATAAACCTTCTGCAACCGTCTTTAGTTTGTTTTCATCTTGAAATATCTCTGCTCTACAACCAGCAGGTGAACACTGTAGAAAGTTTGGCAGTGTTACATTCAAATGTACAGCACTGAATGCAAACTCATAAATCAAGGTAAATTTTATATGAAGGCAGATTTTAATGAAGGAAGTGCTAGCTGATATGAGCCTTGTTGGCCATTTCAGCACAGCAGTGCAGTAATGCAGATCAGATGTAAATACCATACATAATGGTGACCTATTGATCATGTAGCTGATGCTAACTCGCATGGGCAGTGTTTTGCAGAAGCATGTTTTATTTTTGTTGGCTTCTCTTCCCTTCCTGTTCTGCTTTCTCAAGAATGATGTGGGGTTTATTATTAGCTATTTTAGCCATGATGTCTTGAAAGATTTCATGCATATGCATTTACCAGCAACACGTTGATTTTGATTTGGTATTCACAGATCGTAGGGGAGAGACCTTTTGGGTCACCTAATAAGCAGTTCATGTTTCATTAATTGGTTGAAGTTCAAACAACACTCTGACAATATTGAAGACTGTGCAGAACAAAAGCATAATGAATAAAAATTATCTGCTTTTCACATTTTGGCATGACGGGTTACAGAACCACCTACAACGTTCCCAGTACTACCACGCCGATTAAATAATAACTGACTATCAAAGCAGCAAGGAGATCCTCTTTTTAACATCTTCCTTCAGCTGCTCCATGCCTTGTGTGAGTAACTTACCAGAGCTGTGCTGATGGAAAGCCAGATGATTCTGCAGTTGAAGCAGGAGGATGTAGGGTCAAGATTGAGCCCTTGTGAATTACGAACTCTTGGAACAGCCACACATGGAGAAGGGGTTTGGACTGAACTTCTTCCTATTGCTAAATCCTCTGCCAGTAAAGAGAGCCAACATTTTCTTCTACGCGGGATTTGGACAAAGGCATCTGCATGTTGGTCCAAATCCAAAATCCAATGGCCTTTGGATCAGGCCAGATGGGATCAGTGAGAAATGTAAGTTTGCAGGATGGTTTTGATGATGATTCTGCAGATTTTCTTTGTGATTGCGCTGGACAGACCTCCCTCTGTCCTTCCTTCCTTCAACACAGCTTTAGTCATGAGTCACACAGTAAAACTCTCTGTACTGATGCCTCAAATAAGCTGAGGAAGCACCTGAGCATTGCATCTTCTCTGGCATCAGCACTGCAGTTGTAGGAACTAAGGGCCAAACACTGAAGCAAAACAGTCGTTTATGTCAAGGATTAAATTTATTGTGGGAAAAGATGAGGTGAGAACTGAGTGCGTTTGCAGGATATGGCAATGAAAGAGGGAAACTAAGTGTTTGATGTATCACTTGATATCTGAATTTTCTAGGACATTAGAACAATACACATTAACTTCGATAGAACTGTGTGTCCTGCACTTGCCTAAAATTATACAGCAAATACAGATGCAGTTACCAGAAAATGGGGGGAGTAAGCATAGATCACTTGGACTCTGTATAAATTAGAAGATGCAATGAATATTTTCTAATAAAGTGAGAACAATGCTGTTGGGAAACAAATGACAGAGTGCAGAGCAGACACCCCCTGCGAAGGACTCCAGGCCCTGTGATCCACAATTCATTACTAATCCCAAATAATTCATGGCAATAAAATACTAACATGGAGAGCTGAGACACAGAAACCAATTCTGTCTTTGAAAGAAGAATCTCTCTGAATAAAACAACAAGCTGGGTGTTTGGTGTGGCTTTCAACCTTGCAAAAATTAGCAAAAAGAAGATTAGTTCAGTTGTTTCGAGCATAATGCCAAGATTATTCTGTATGGGGTCTTCTCTTGAGAGATGGACTAGATGATCTTTGTGGGTCCCTTCCAATTCAGAATAGTCTGTGATTTTATTCTGTGAAAAAAAAGTAGAGCTTAGGGTATAGGAAAGTGAATCTCTGTATGGATTTTAAATGTCTCTCTCTTGGTGATGGTCATTTTCATTGCTGGTAAAAATCACACCATTTTTATAGAGAGGAGGCAGCCAGTGGTTTAAGTTAAAGCTATTTAAACTGCTGTCAAGTGCCCTAGAGGAATGTGTGTTAGAGTCAGCCTTGGTCTCTGAGGATTTGCTTCTCCATGGAAAACTTTGTGTTTCAGTGTCCTGCCACTTAATTTGATGTGTTGCTACTTCAACTGAAATTGGCTAACCCATTTATTTTTGGTGATCACAGCACATACATTGATAGCACTGTGATAAAAGCTTTTTTCTATTCCCAGTGACCCTGCATCATTCAAGCTCCAGGAAGTGGCTGTAAAGTTCACATATAAAGCAGTAGTTGATGATACCCAACATTATCAAGAAGTTATCAACAGTCTCCCTGAAGTATTTGCTTTAGCTGCATGGTGTTAGCTGATGTAATCAGCTGGGGAAAAAAAGCCATATACATATATATATATATATATAGTAAATCAGATTGAAATATAAATTCTGTTCCCAGTGAATTTCATGTTTAACAAAGGCTATTTCCCTTGAACAAAGTGGCATTTAAGAACATTAAGTGCTTGAATGGTAAAGTACGTATTTTTAGTACTTACCATGAGTGTAGTATTATTTGAAATAGAATAGTAGGGGCAGGGGGTTGAATTGGCAAAGAAGCATTGTGCCCTTTCTTGTATGATCCTGCGGTTGCAAATATCACTTCAGGGGACTCTTGATTTGCATAATGCCTACTATGAAGGGAGAGCAAGAGAGCTTACTGATGGGGAAAAAAGGATTAAGTGGTGCGTCTCAGTCAAAATCTATTAGTGTCTTTTCTCCCTTTATATCATTGGCTCGAGTCAAATTGAGCAGTCAAGCATGCCGGGAGGTGTGGCTGTCCTGGAGTGATTGTGCCCACAGAGGGATGTGCCTCTCCCGGCGCTGTCCCCACCCCGTGGCAGCAGGGGCTCAGTGGGTTGCTGTGTGTCACAGATACCGCACTCGCATAGATGAAGTATTTAAGAGTAGGGGAGACTGCCAACTCAGATCTGAGTGTTACCTTGCTCCTGCTCCCTCTGGGATATTAAGCAGCTGCTCACAGCAGTCCCCCGATGGGAATTGAGTCCCCGCTCCATCTGCTTTTCAGGCAAACCCTTGCTGCTTCACAGGGCTGTTGCTGCTCCCTGTAGGGTGGGAATCCTCACTGTTCCCTTTTCCCCACCATTTTTAAGAGAGTCTGGCTTTTTGGGATGACTTTTTGTTTTTAAGCCATGTTAGGAAGTTTTGACACTGTGATGTGTCATAGTTATCCTATCATGTTTTTCTTTATTGACTCAGTCTTTTCTGCTCCCTCTTTACAACCAGGCATTAACCTGGCAACCTAGAGCCAGGTTAGGGATATGGTTCATGCTCTGCCTTCTCACAGGCTAGGCTGATCATCATGGATGCTCTCATGAGCCTTTCTTTGGAGTTGCATTACTGCAGCTGTGATAATCTGTTTGTAGGCAGACAAGTTCTGGTTTGTTTTTAATTAGATCAATGAGTGTAGCTGGAAAATCTGGCAGGTTTTTGAACATGTGAGCTGCTGTTTCAGAACTGAAGACAGACAGATGTGTTCTAAAGCTTATCTGATTTTTCCAGCTACACTAATTTATCTAATGACTGATATTACCTTTTTCTTGCAATTTTCCCCTTTCCTAATTTCTCTGAGGTTGACATGTATGTGCCTGCACCCACCCAGCTGTGCTGAAAGAATAATTAATTGAAGAACTACAGAAATAGGCATAACAAAATTGCACTGGACTGACTGCTGCTTACTTATATGACTTCCCTCTACTGGCCAGCAGAGGAATATTTCAAATATACCTTTGCTTCATTTGCTAGAAGTTAATGGTTCTCCCTTGGTCCAGGTGCTTGGGCTGATTCCTCTTCGTCTCCTCGAAGCTCTGCCTAGAAGGGTTATGTGTATTAGCTGAACCAGGAAATCCTGTGTTTGCAAAAGACTTTAAAGGGAGACATGAAAGAGGCAGGGAGCTAAAGTAAAGGGAGAGGGTAATATTAGACAAACAATAAATACCAGAAAACATAACCTTTGTGCTACACTTGGCGATGAGCTGCCTTGCTATTCTTCTTGAACAATTCCACTTGCAAATAATGTATTCTTAAGTAGAGTTACAAAGAAATTGAGCTATGTGCATACAAAATAAAGATAGCTGTGTCTGTATTCAGGACTGGAGCTCAGTTTCCAGAGCGTTTGGCAGCTCTGAGTGAGGACAGATTAAATACCTGAGCTTTTTTTTTGTCTGGACTATGACCACCCAGTCCTGAAGAGTCATCGAGAGCTCAGGGCTGCTCAGGATGTGCTGGCTGCTGCCACAGCATGGGCTGCACAGGCTGGGGCAACACTACAGCCACAGATACTTTCCCTGGTGCATCATTTATACATGCACGAGAGGTTTGGCATAGGGGAAGAAGGAGTAACTCTGCCTGCACTCCCATACAGTTGGGGGAATCCTCATTAAGTCAGCTCTAATATCGTCCTGAGATTTGGCACAAAGCATGTGAATAAAGGAAAGAATTGAATATCTGTGGATGAAGGAATCTAGATGGACTGTATCCCAGAGTCTCTGAGAACCAGTTAATGAACAACTCCAATTACCTTTATAAATATCACGGACCTTGGGCAAACCCCCAGTGCCATGTATTGCAAAGGTAATACAAAAGTGTTAGTGAGAAAGCAGGCCAATTTCCGCCCTGCTAATTGAGTCACTGTTAAGCTACAGAAGTCCAATGCACTAAAGTCACACAAGTAGTTCCAGTAAGTCTGTGTGGGAAATGTCAGTTGGATTTGGGGATAAGACAAAACATCTGTAAGCATATGGGCCCACAATCGCTAGGGAATGCCTGGACCTTCCCCATTCAACCAAGCACATCAATGGGGTGTTAAATCCCACTCCGTCTGTAAAATTTGGCAGTCAGGGCCATGCTAGCTAGTGAAACCAGGAGAAACAAATAGGATTGACTCGACTGTGCTTTCAGTTACAGCAATGGAAACTCATTGAAACAAATCTGTGTCAGTATTAATATGCAGGAAGATCTGAATTAATATTTGAGAGGCAACATATCACATACCTGATGAAATGAAAGGTGGTTCAGCTGAGCTGACAGCTGAGCCAAGACCTAATGCTGAGCAGGAAGAAATCAAACATAATCACTTTTTGCACAGAGTCTGAGCTGCAGATTCTCAGCTGGTTAAAAATGTAACTTCACTTGTCCATACATCTAAAGAAAAGAGGGTGGTATTGGTGTCTCAAATAATCTTGTGATGTGTAAATAGAAATTGGCTTGAACAGGAAGGCTGCTGTAGAGATTGAAACCTGGCTGATGGACTGTGAACATCGAGCAATTGTTGATGGGAACAAACAGGGCTATGGGGAGGAGTTCTTTGGGGCACTGCAAGCAGTAATGCAAGGTTTGGTTTTATTTAATATCTTCATTAACGAGCTTGGAGAGAGTGCAGTCAATGTGTTTATTAAATGAGCAGAAGATATTAAACTGGGAGATGTGTCAAAAAAACTACCACTGGTATATAAATAATGGAAAATGACCTGAGGAGGTTACAAATGTAGAGAGGAAATAATAAGGTGAGAGGCAACATGGGGAGAAAACAAAGCAATCTTGAGGAGAATAATCAAAAAGCAGCTGTTTAGAGGGTGGGAGAATTTGGAAAGCAGTAAGACTATAAGAGACTGAATGGAGTTAGCAGATGGAAAATTGGGCCCAGTTTTTACTTTTATTTTTATTTTTACTACTTCGGTTTTCACCACTTCAGTTACACCTTTGCAATTCTCATCTAAATGTAGCAGTGTGGGCTGGCACCAGGCTGCATGACTTGTGCTGGTAATTCACCAGAACAAGCAGCTCTGAGGCCATCCAAAACCTCAAGGCTGCCTGCTCCAGTATGACTGCAGAGAGGCAGCAGGAGCTGCCTCCCCCAGACAGCCCCAGACTCGTTACCATCAGCTGAAGCCCAGTAGAGCCCAGTGCTCCAAACCATCATCTGCACCCAGTGTGACTATTAATGTCAGTTTTAAAGGGCCATAGTCGTGCCTCTGGTGAATTTGTCTGAGTACTGGAGCGTGGGCAGGCTCAGGTGCTGTAGCTGAGGTGCTGAGCCTCTCTAGTAACACTCTTGTGTGTGTGGGGCACCCAGGAAGGGCATTCACCAAGGCACAGGAGTGCAGCGAGGAGACAGTTCACACCTTCCCACACAGCTGAGATCATGTCTGCTATATCCTGTGCACCAGCTATATTGGGAAGCAGTTGGGGCAGCCCTGAATTTTTCTTTTGTGTCTGGACACCACGTCATGGGTGTCGCCACCACCAAATCATAGGCAAGCCGGGGCTAAATTGCAAGCTTTAGGCTAGACACCTGCATTTCCCAGTGGGAAGATTTCCATGATCTCCTCAGACTTTAGTTTGCCTTACTATTACATGCAGTTTGTTTTGCCATCTTACTCATGTGCTTGAAGTCAGAGATGTGCCAAAGCATCCTTCTGACAATGGTCCTTTATGTTGCCAACTCTGAAGGGTTTTTTAAGTTTAAAATGGCAGTAATATAACTTCACTCCCTCCTAAGTGCAAGGATAAAATAGCTATTTTCAAACAGCTGTAGATAACTTTAGCTATTCATTTACTGATAATTAAATGTTAGTTCTATTTTCAACCTGAGCACATCTACAGATGCTGCCATCACTTGGGGGTTGTTTAATTTATTTACCAATAACAGTGAACAAAGAATCGCCAGTCTAAAAATATGGTAAGCTTCCATCCAAAAAGAACATGCAATCATAAGTTTAGTGTCCCAGTGGGATTTTTTTGTATCTGTTTCTGAGATGAATAACCTTCTTATATAGAAAATAGGTTCCTGATCTGTACATCTACACTTCAGTGTAAATTCTGCAAACTGCCTTATTGAATTCATCAGGAAAAAACTGAAGACATAAACCCTGGCCACTGCTACCTTTGACTTCATGTAGGCAGCGCTTAAGAGGTTTTATAAAAGCATCAGGTGAGACAGTTTGCTTGGCATAAGACACTAAACAAATTTTAAATAAAAATCAGAAAGAGGAATCATTCAAGTCTTAAAAATCACTCCTAGTTTGGAGTAAATACATGGGTCTCATAAGGTCTTTCCGGCAACTTTCCATCGTTCCAGGGTTATTTGTAATTCTTAGCTCGAGAGGCACAGCAGTGTTGTGGCATCCAGTTGATCAGAAGAAAGGGAGCATGTGGGTGGGCCAGACGTCATGTATTTTCTTGCTGTCAGTTATTGCCAAAAGAGGCTATTTTAGCTGTATGGTTTGTTTTGTTGAAATGTAATTATTATAGTAATTATTCCCAAATACTGGTTAGTTATAATTCTGAGATCTCTGCCCTGGTACTTCCAGAGATGTACAAGCTTTGGGAAATGTTTCATAATATTAATATATTTCCACAACCCTGAGTCATTTGGCTAATGTTCCTACAAAGCAAAAAGTAACATCCTTTAACAAGAAGGCATGGCTAGCTCCATGAAACAGCTGATCTGCATCAAAAAGACATTTTGCTCAATCTGATTTCACTGCAAGAAGCAAACGGCTTAAAAGGAGCACAAAAGAACCTAAATGTTGGATCTTGGTTTCATTACATCATTGCACAATTCCCTTATCCCTCTGTTTTCCTGGGGAATGAGGAGGCGTAATGGCCATCCCACTGTTGCTACAGGAGGTCTGTTGGATGCTGTTACAAGGAAAGTTGGAAAGGCTGCCTCAATTCTTTTAGGGATAATTGTGTGACTGAGTTCAGCAGGAGTGTTATCCTTGATTTCTGCAGCGGAAGGATGAAGGATGCACATGGGCTTCATTTGGATTTACTAAGACGAAGGGGTTGGCTACAAAGTTGCTGTCTGCTCCCTGGACCCTGATTTTAGACTTTCTCTGGTGTCCACAGTGGATGACCAGCGTTAGCAGTGACTGCAGTTGTTATCCCTGGTTCCTTCATACCTGCACCCACCCTGTGGTGAAGGAGAGGGGAAGTTTTTCTCTGTAGTACACTGGCATGTTCAACATTGCAAACAAACTTCCGAGGTGGAAACTTGCACCTGCGCAGGCCTGGCACGGCAGCACATCTCTGATGAGCCATGGAAAGGTGTGCACTGCATTGTTCAGCCTCTTCAGACACTGAAAAAAAATTATTTGAATCTGCCCAGGGAAGGTTACCCAACATTTTTTTCTTTTTTACCTTTTTAAAGGGTTAAGTGTTATGGGTGGTAGAAGAAGTGAAATTATACCTGTTCACAAAGAAATAGTGGAGAAACTGTGAGGTTGGGGGAAATTGTCCTTGCTCACTGACTTCACTGGGATTGTGGTGCTGCATAGCTGGTGAAGATGAACCTACAAAATTCCTGGGAAACTTGTTGACTCTTCCTCCCCAAAACAGAAAGGAAGATCTGGAGCTCAGAGAGAATGCTGAGCTCTGAAAAGCTGAGTGCTTTCTACATGAACAGATTAAGGAAATCTTGCCATCATATGTTACCCTGTGGGAACTACATTATGGCCCTAATTTTGGTATTAGTTGTATAAGTATCAGATGCTTTTATAAATATCATTTTCACTTTAGCTTCTCAAAACAATACATGGAATTCCTTTTAATTGGGAGTGGGGAGATGCCCATCTACTTTTTAAATCAAGTTTTGAAATTTTCATGTCTTCATATTGAAAATTGAAACATTTGATCTGTTTATGTGTGTAAGAAATCTTGACACAGCTTATACTTGCAGCTGCAGGATGGGAGTTGGGAGTAGTACTGGAAGTCCCAACTGTTATGTGTAAAGATGTTTTGATACATCTGGGAGAATGTAAGCAAGTAGGTCAGTGGATAATGACTTAATGATTTGGAGCAGAGGCAGAATTTGGGGAAGTAGAGGCAAGGCCTTGCTGGAGAAAAAGGAACAAATGGAAAATCTGAATGATGACTTAGGCTAAAAATATCAATGGAGAAAGCTGAGCAAAGTTAAATGTGTGCATGCGGTACAATAGAGTCATGTTTGACACACCCAGCACTCGGCTGTGAGTGGGAGCAGCAGCCTGTGAGTGCTGAGGGTGCAGAGCCCCACACAGGGAGGCATCTGTGACCCTTCCCCTCAGACTACTCCACTTCTAACTGCAAACACAATAGCATGAGTGATCAGATTGTTCATATAATTCCATAAATATTGAAATGCTTAGGATTCTGTTGTGCTTGGCATGGACATGCAATTCACCGACAACAAGACTGGACCTCTTGGTTAGTTGACAGATCACATATAACGGAGCAAGCTGCTGCTCTTTTACAGTCTGTTAAAGCCATAACCATCTTAGTCCATCTGAAAGCACCCCTGCTTGACAAAACGGAGTTCCTGGGTCAGAGATTGTTTTTTATTATATTAGTCATATGCCAATGCAGCCTAGTAAAGTGTCATTTAAAGAAAGCAGTTGAAGTTGGGCCTGCTTTTGAGTGATCCACTTGGCTGGGTTAGAGCATGCTGGTGGCTTTCCTTCTGCTAACAGGCCCTTGAATTGAAGTTAGTAGAGAACAGAACAAAAGCAACAAATTATATCAGCTATGGCAGGATGGCATGGCTCATACTGTAAGGAAGGAAGCAGGTAAAAGAGCTAATTGTTAGTTGAATGGAGTACTTTTCCTAAGCACATTCCACAGGTTTTCATATTAGCTCAGTCTGGCCTCACTTTTTATGGGCAATATTATGCTTCCACAAATACCAGAAGCTTCTTTCTTCTCAAGGCAGGATAAGACCAAAATGAGGGCCTGAAATGCATTTTCCTTGGTGTTTGGAATACATCATGTGTATGGCACAGAGATTTTCCCACAAGTAACTTGTAGCAGTAAGCATTGATCAGGTTTTTTTTCTGCTTACTGAACAGACAGTCCTAAAAGGTTGTAGTTGCTGGCAAGGGCAGTCAGTAGTGTTTGATATGGGAGGAAGCAGACAATAAGAGGAAGATACAGGTTGAATGTCAGGAAAAGTGTCATCAGTAGGGTCTGGAGGTGCTCAGGTGAGTGACACGTGTATCACCCTGGAGGGTGCAAGATAATGGTGCAGGAGAGCTCAGGTGGAAAAGGCAAATCTCTTCCCTGAAACCTCTGGTGAGGACAGCCTGAGCTCTAGTGCTGCCTGGGCTGCTTCAGTCAGCTTAACTGCAGCAGCCACTGACAAGTCCCTGCAAAAGCACTGAAGCACTGTCCCTTCTAAGAGGACTGGCTGGGCATTGTCTTCAGGAAGCACTTCTTGGCCCTGGTAACACTGGGGACCATGGCTCAGCGGGGCTGAGGGGATGAGACACTGGCAGGAGTTGGGCTGGGAGCCAGGGTCTGCTCTGTGCTGGTTTTTATGATGGGCTGTAGTTGTGCTTTGGTGACAACTCTCACCTTTCCTGTTGGGACTGATCAGTATTGCTGGGGGCATCCATGGGTGCAGCAGGCTGTTCCCATCCCACTGGAACTCCAGTGAGTTCAGGCTGCCAGAAGGCTCTGACCTTGATGCTATAACCCACACAGCGTTGGAGAAATGCCTTCCAAAAGGAAAGTTGTTGGCCATCTCTGTATTGTCACTGTGAAGAACTGCAGGATGAGAGCAGGGGTCAAAACTCTGAGTAAAGCAGCACAGGAACTGACCCAGAGAGATTTAACTGCAGCCTCTTCTCCTGCACTGAATGCATGAGTGTGTCTGTGTACATCTCTAAATTTCACTGCTGCCTAATTCCCCTTCTACAAAATATCAACCAATTTTTAGTGCCAAGGAAACTAATCATCTGTTTATTAAAATGAGACAGACAATAAGTTTGTGTGGGGAAATGTTGAGGCAGTGCACATTGATCATGCTGATTTAGGACAGTACTGCCATCGCAGCATTTCCAGAGACAAATTCTTTGCTGCTAATTGCATTATAAATTCCACTAAACCATTTTATGAGGTATTTCCCTAAGATATAAGCCCTCCATCAAAAATAAAACCAAAAAGAGCAAATGACCAGTTGTGGGGTTTTTCCTAAGTAAATAGGAACATAAGAAGAAAGAGAGGGGAAAAATGTTAAATTATGTTATTTAATTGCTAAATCTGTTGTAAAGGGCTAATTCTAAATACTGTGGAACATGTTAAAACTCATACAGATTATTCATCTCAATGCCAAAGAAGTTGAGTCCTGAGGTCTTTGTCCTCAGATCAAGATGGTCCTGAGCTATTCCAGGTCAGGATTTTCATCTCACTAAGTTTCAAAGGTGGCAATCCTGGCATGTCATGAATCTTAACCAGCCCAGACAAGGCCTGGATGCTGGACCAGCTTCATGAGAGCTCAGAGAAACTCTGGTAGTGAGACTCAGCCTCTTCCTCTTCCTTCCTGCTGTGGCCATGGAGTTATGGTGCCTGCAGTGGGTGTCCTGGACTAGGAACATCAGTTGGAAACAGCAGCCATCATGTAGAGCCCATGTGAACACCTGTGGGGCTCACCAGAGAGCAGCTCCCCCAGACACTCAGTGGTAGTACTTAGTAAAGTGCCATTTTACAGGGAATCTCAAGCTGTTTTTCTCAAGCTGGGTCAGGAGACATGGAAGCACAGAGCAGTTAATTGGATTTCCCAAGGAAGCATAGCAAGCACTGGAGGACTGAGGCTTCCTTGTTTCCCAGCCTCCAGCACAAAGCAGCAGACTGTTGGCCATACTACTTTAATATTTCATTGGGTGACTGGGAGCAAAGCATGACATTTCCTTTTTTACTTTCATATTGCAAGGCACAAATTCTCATTTCTTGAAAACATTTGTCACTTAGAGCATGCCTATACAAATTATCTTCTTGCTTCCTACAAGTGTTGTGCTGCGGGATCAGTTTAGGGACTCCAGGCAGGGGGAGAGTGCAGTCAGACCAGGAAGGGGCTGGGTCTCCTCCAGTTTTCATGTATGAGATGTTTCAGGCAGTGCTTATTTCTGAAAAACTCATTTGGTGATTCAGTAATTGGGAAATTTCTTTCTTAGGATAGCTTTGTCACAGGGAAACATTTCCTCCTAATGTCTTGTATGAAATTGGACATTGAAAGTTCCCAGAGCAGCTGTAGCTTTCAGTCTGCCGATTAGAAGAAAACATTTTCTTTTCTTCCTCCTCCTCTACCTCTCCCCATGCAGTAAAATTATTTGATTACAAAGAAATAGGGTGATAAATGTACTGCCTGTGGTCTTGTCTTTGAGCCCGGGGTAGCTGATCCTTTCAGTGGGCACAGCTGGGATGTGGATAAACCCTGACAGTGCAGCAGGCACATGCACAGGGTGAGACTCTGCTCCCCATTTGTAGGGAACCCACTGCTGTCAGGTCACCCCGCTGCTGCTGGGGCTGGGGGGACAGAGCCTTCCCCAGAAATTTCCATCTGCACCTGCTCAGGCAGAACAGAGACTTCTCACCTTGCTGACGGAGCCACTTTGCCTGAAGTTCAATGGGTCGAGTAAAGCTAAAGGAGCTGGGTAGTTCATGGCCTCGAGCATTAGTTAATTAGCTCTCACCTTGCCCTGAGCTGGGTCAGGCATGAGGTGTTTGTCTCAAGGGGGAACTGAGGTGAAGTGGTTCATCACTAAAGGAGCATCAGATCATGGCAGAACAACCATTAGGGCCCAGAACAACCATTAGGGCCCAGGACTAGCTGGCTCATTAGACCTCTCCATCTCTGCTCCTGACAGGAGAGATGCTCATACTCTCTTTAAATGTGCTGTTAATTAAATGTTCCCTGAAGATAAGGATGCTGTAGCAGCACGCCTAGTGTTGACTCCCAGATCAAAGGAGTGAGTTCCCTGCACAACAGCCATTAAGGGTGCACTTTGGAGTGACATAGACCAGAGATAGGCATAAGAAATTTAAGGCAGGTGTTAGTTGGAAAAACTGTGATAGAAGTATCTCAAGTTCACAAAAATCAGATGACGGTGAGGTAGGAGAAAGTTCCATAGAATTATTGCGCACGCACACACACACACTCACAAAAGATGTGATTTTATCCTTGTACATAGGTAACAGTTGGCATAGCAGTGGGCTTTAATCTGGGGAGAGGGGGACATCTGCTTGTTGGTGGGAAGAGGGGAGGGAGAAAAAAACATCTCTAAATTTTTGTGGTAAAACGGGCATTTGTCATTCTCATTTTTTATGTTATTGTTTCCAACAATTGTTACGTGGTTGTTAAATTTTTTTAAGTAATTTTAGATTTTCCAAAAGTGATCATGATTTGTTACTTATACTGTAGCTTACAGAAGTGACACACTTAATATCGGGGGGTCCAAACCTGGATATCTACCAATGGAGATGGAGATCAGGTAAATGCACACCTGCTCTTCCAAAGAGGAAAAGCTGCCGTTTGGCACCTGGTTTGAGAGGGAGCCACAGGCTGTACCAGGAGCATTTTGGATGAGGTTAGAAATGAGCGCTGCCATTAATCACCAACCTTCGTGTAGGCCCAGCATGGCTTTGTGTGACAATGGTGTTCAGACAACACGCCATCCACCAGGAGACTCCGTGTCCCTGGAGAAGGCTCTGGGTCCATCCCCAGCAGCAGCTGAGCTCGGGGCCGCTGAGGGAGACCTGGCAGGAGCTGAGGTCCCCAAGCCCAGCCCCGTAGTGAGCGCGAGGTGCCAGCTTGCTCTCCCAGCCGGAGGGAAGGTGGTGGTGGCCACAGCAGAGTCCGTGCTGGAGAAGGCAGGTGAGAAGGAGGTGCCTGCAGGTAGGAAAGAGCCATTGTGTGGCACTGTGGCCATGCCTATCATCTCCTCTTCTCTTTTACAGACACTTAACAAGAACAACTTGATACCAGACGACAGGACCAACTTCTACCCGCTGCAGCAAACCAATGTGTACACAACAACCTATTATCCCAGTACACTGAATAAATATGATTACAGGCCTGAGGCCTCCCCTGGAAGGACCTTTACCAACAGCTGATGATGGACAGATCCTGTGGAACTGGATAACTTCCTATATGATTTTTTTTTTTAAATTGATTTTATGGACCAAATACCAGCCCAGCTTCTAGATGTAAATATTGTACAGTAGGGTTTTTTTTTTCCCTTTGGTTAATTGTGTTTCTTGTAAGCAGCACATCTCCTTAGAAGGGCAAAAATTCAAATGGACTGTTCTGCAGAGCTTTTGTGGATATTTGTCTGGAGATGGCTGTTCTACTGCAAGTGTTTATGGCTGGAAGGTCAGCGTGCTGTCCAAAGCTGAGGTTGTCAAGGAAGGGGCTGTATGCTGGGCTTGGTGACCACTGAGCAGCCACACACAACACATGGGATCACTCCGAGAAGGCAAAAGGTGACCTCCTGGAGCAGGGCTGGATGCATCCTTCCTGAGCCAGGACAGCAATGGTGCGCTGGATGACACACAGCTTGTGGGACAGGCCGAACAGGACTCCATCATGCCAACAACTTGAAGAACATTTTCTTTTTCCTTTTTTTTTTTAAATTTTTGATTTTCTTATTTTCTGAGGAAAAGAAAAAAAAGTAGTAACTTTCTAGGGCAGTGTTCCCTGTATCTTCAACAGAATCTTTTCATATTACAGGAAGTACTCTCTGCAGCCTTCTTTGGTAATATGCAGTTCAGCTGATGAGAAACAACACACAAACGAAGTGCATTATCCAAAGAAGCTTTCCAGAATGTTTCCAGTCTTAATTAAAATAAAATTATACAGGCAGTGAGACACTGAGAAAAGTAAATAACATTGGAGACATGAACTTGGAGTGCCTAACAAACAAAGATGTTTATATCACTGGAAAAAGAGATGTGATGATTGCCGCACAAGAGCCATGGGCTTTTTTCTTTCTTCCTTTTTCTTTTTTTCTGAGACAGTGTTAACTCTTTTTGTTCTAGCTTTGATCCTGATTGTGTCTGCCAGGAGAGGCAACTTTAGAGGCCATGCTCTTCTTGTGGGAAATCACCATGCTTTGGGCTAATATTTCCTCTTGTTTTATTATTGGGTTTTAGTTCATATACTTTCAAAAAGCGAATAATTCTGACTTTGCAAGGGGAAGGTATTTTTTTAAAGGAATGTTTCCATAGTCTGACATGACCCAGAAAAGCTGCTGCACATTCTTATAGTGTCTTCCAGTCAGTACTCTATGAAATAGTAACACAGCTGAGTAATGTGCATTGTTTGCCAATATTTCTCTAATTTTTCTGAGAAAAAACAACCCAACATACAAATGCTGCTACAGCTATTGAAGTAAATCAGAGCGGTAGCATTATTAAAACAGTATATCCAGCCTTGAAATGTAATTTTGTGTATGTGTGTGACTGTGTCTATTAAGAACTGTATTAGTCTGATGCAGAAGCCATGTTGTCTACAACCAGATGTTTGTCTGACGTAATTGTTTGGCAAAAAGGAAACTTATTGCTGGTGCTTAATGTACAACTACATCCAGTGTGTTAGCAACGTGAACAAGTTCACCACTGTTATCATTCAGTGTTTCTAAATATTTATGATGAACTCCTGATGCTAAGTATTTTAGAATGTCGCAATACTGAGCATGAGATAAAAGTACACCCTGAAATGCGCATGAGCTCCACGTGGTCCTGAGCTTGGCTTTGTTGTCTGCACCTTCCCCGAGCAGTGCCGGCCCGGGCCGGGCCCGGCTCCGTCTGTTCCCAGCAGTCCCGTCTGTCCCCGCTTGGTTTCGGATTTCGCTGTGAGCCGACATCGGTTGTTTCTCAGTGCTGTTCCTTTGCAGTGGCTTGTTTGGAAGCCCATCTTGGGCCGTGTACTCAGCTCTTTCACGTAGGCAGCTGGTAGGAAGTGAAGAAAGCCTGTGTTGCTCGTGACAAGTATATTGCTTTTCCTGCGAGGAAGAGCCAGCGTGGCTCTGCAAGCCTGTGTGTTACGGCAGTTTGACCAGAGGGCAAGCATAAAATAGCCTCCCATTTTTAAATTACTTTGTTTGACTTCAGTTTGCAGTGATTGAAGGCTGTAGGGATATTTGTAATAAAGTGGGGTTATTAGCACTGCCAGGAGGACACTGTAGGCTCAGCCGTGCCCATCATTTTCTGCAGCTGCTTTTCTAATTTAGCAGCTCATCCTGTTTCTGCTCTGGTCTCACCAGGTGAAATAGAGGGGACAGAGGGAGAGAGAGAGATGCCCTTAAATAGACTTTAAGCAGTGGAGTCAGGAGCTGATGCAGACCTAGAAGACTGTCTGAAGCAACTACTGCAACTCTCCAAGTTGGTGTGGTGGTTCAGCAGCCTTGAACCCCCAGCAGCAGAGCCAGGCAAGAGCAGCAGGAGCAGAGCAGGATCACGAGGGAAGCAGGACAGCACTGGTGGCAGGTAGCCTGCAGGGAGGCTCTTCCCAGGCCCCTAAATCCCATTTGAGAAGCGATGACTTTGTGCCTCATGCCACAACGAGTTCACCCTGCCTCACTGAATTTCCACATGCCCCTCAGCAATACTTAAAATCCTGACTTAATGTTATGTAGCCCAAGGGTTGGAAGTTATTACATTAGATTATCAGGATAGGATTTCCCAGCTTTAATTTATGTCATTCAAGAGAAAACACTGGCTCCCAAGGTTATTCCAGCCATTGTAAAATCAAAGCCATCTCTGAGCCTTCCCATCAGAAGATTCCCTGTATTAACACACTCTAAAATTACCATGCACATGGCAAGATTGCAGCTGGAGTTTGAGGGGATGCAAGCAAGTCAAACCTTGCAATTATCTCAGTTTTCTATTTTTCCTTTCTCTTTTCCCCTCTCCCCCTTGAAATTTTTTTTCCGTTTTTGGTTTCACAGAATAACATGATGTAAACTGATTTCTTTTTCCCAGAGTACCATATAGCAGATGAAATTATTTAAATGTTCAAGTCACCAAAATGGGTGATTACTGCCATTGTGCTCAGGAGGTGGATATTTTGTAGGCTATTGGAGGGCAGATGCTTTGAGGGTGGTGAATGTGGTTATAGTTTCATCAAGACATTCCATATTATCAGCCATCCAAATGGATTCAACCCTTTTTCATGTAATTGGCAATCACAGCAAGGGGCCGTAGTCTCCATTGAAGCAGAAAGCAGAATCCAGGAGAGAGTGAAAAAAACAATTCAGAACACTGTATTACTCAATTAATGTTTGCAGGAGAGTGCTGTTCTTTAAGGACAATGTTAATGCGGTGTGAGAGTTGCATTTTTTATGAGCTCTCTAATGTGTGGCAGGTTAATGACACCATGTGAAGGGATATTCTTGCAATCCAGATAGTTTGGCACCTTGAGCGTCAGGTCTGTAATATCTGTAGAAGTTTGAGTTGCTCCTGCAGCTGGATGTTAAACTTGCTAAAATTTCCTGTTCCTAACACCATCTTAAACCAGAGTGGAAATGCATTTCCTTTGGGAGCATTGCTTTCCAGAAGATTCATTATGCTATATATATAATATTTTTTTTTTCTTTTACTTCTAAGACAGAGAAGAGAAACCCTGGGTGGTTCCTGTGTGGGTCTGGAGACACTGTCTCTGCAAACCCTTTGGACAGGATTCAGGTGTACAGTACGTGAAATATGATGGAAATCTTACAGCCAAGTATGTAGTGGAAACATCTGTAATTAGGCCATTCTCTCTTTTTCCATGGAAGTGGCTGCCTTTCTCCCAGCCGAGGGGGTGTGCATGGTGCTGTTATCCAGGGATGTTGTGCTGTTGCTGTTGGGCTTTTTCTGAGCAGTTTCCAGTAGCTCGTGGGTCACTGACAGACAAACCACTTGAGGATCAAACCATCACATAAGAGGTGCTGTTGCTCTAAAGGTGCTCTTGAATGTTCAACATATGAGCCAGGGCTGCTCTTAAATGTATGACCTGTACAGATACTATAGGAGAATAACATTTATTGCCTAACCACCACTGCTCCTACTGCCTTATGTTCAGAAAATGAAGTGTTTGGTTTGAAATCAACAGAGAGCAGGAATGGAGCCCGTGTCTGACGCAGACAATTTGATACCTCCAGTGATAATCTGCTGTTCAGCCCACCTGGAGAGAAAACTGCTGTCCATTGAGATTGATTTATTCTTTGTACCAAATGTAGTGGGGGAGAGTTANAAAATATATATATAAAAATGTAAATGTAAAGTTTCTGTAACAACTTACTCTTCTTTTTGTAACAGTATATACATCTGTCAGTGGATAGATACAGTACATATTTTAATATATACACACACAATATATATATTTAGCAAAATGGCTGCAGAGGAAACTTAGAATAAGAAAGGCAGTGCTGGTATTCAATTCCACAGGGACAAGCTGAAGAAAAAACCCTATAAACATCTAGTACCCTTTCCATTAGGTTTAAAAATCCACTTTTGAGGTAAATGAAATATATTTTTTTTAATTGAAAAGTAAATTGATTTTTCTAGTTAGAAATGCTGATTCTCCCCTAAATCATTCTGGTTAAGAGTTATTAAGAAAGAGATACTTGATACTGTTTATATTTTCATAATAAGCCTCCTAAATTTCTCATGTGTATCACTCTATTGTTTTTGTAATTATAAGTAGGGAGTAATTGTGCACAGAAAATTAAAATAGCAAGTAGGAGTAACAAGTCTTGTACCATTAGAGCAAAAGACATTATCTGTTAGAATGGGGAAAATGTCATCTTCCATGTTAAAGACGTCAGTAACTGCCTTCTGAGTTATTGATCAGCTTTACAAGCCTTGCCTTACAGTCACACCAGGAGGTTTTATCTGAAATTTAGGAAAAGAATACCAGCGAACCCATGGCTTTTGTTTTTCCGAAGGGTCCAAAAAACCCACCAGGCCATGGAGGCACCTGGTGCCTCTGGAGCTTTCTGTGTCAGTGGCCAAGGCTCTGCCCCCACGTCTCACCCCGCCAGCCCTGACACATGGCAGGGCACAGCACCCTCAGAGCTGTCTGGCACGGCAGAGAGATACGCAGTACATCAAGTTTGAGAGATTAATTCTTTTCCCACAAATCACTTAAAATGCCCTCATGACCAAGGCCTAAACTCCCAACAGATGAATCTTTCCCTTAAGCTTTTTAGAAGGAAGCTTCAGGTGGCTTTGGGGGTAGGTGAGAGAACTTTCTGTCCAACTTTGTTTTGCCTGATTGTCAGAGCCTTCAAAACTGGGCAGAAACCCCTCTGGAGCTGGGTCCTTGTGGGACTTACCCAGTCTCAGCTGTTCTGCCTGGAAATCCCTTCTTTGGACCCTTTGGAAAAAATTAATGTCTGCATTAATCCTGGCTGAAGGAGCAAAACCAGCAACCCACTATTTACACAGCCACAAACGTAAGTGCTCAGTAGTATTCAATGTAAGTTTGGGTCTTGAACCTGTTACTTTTTCCATTCTGCCTCCAGCCTCAGCTGCAAACTCACCCCTGCTATTCAAGAGGGTTCAGTGCTATAAGAGGAGCATTTGGCTTTCTGCAGGCCCCAGCCACAATTTGGTTTTCAACAAATCTGTTCATGAAAAGTATTAACACTGTACTCTGGTTCTGATGCCTCCATCAGCAGGATGCTGCTGATTCTCAGGCTATGGAGTCAAGCAGAGGTTGGTGTGGATAGGCCATTCATAACTGGAGCAAAAATGTTATTAGTACCAAAATGTCAAACAATGTAAAAGCCAGCCAGCTGCACAGCAGTGTACTTTCTTTCCACACCCCTCCTTAGACAGCATCCAGACCTGCCCATACCTAAAAGCCATGTGCTTAATTAGGAACATTCCTAAAGAGGAAGCTTTAGGGAGGATGCATGGTATGTGAGATGGAAATGATAGGATTTAGCTTGTAGTTGAGGTGGAAGAGTGACAGATGCAATATTGGATCTTGGATACATGGGAAATGATTATGTGAACAGAGAATGCTTGCCCCAAAACAACAAAACCTGGAGAGTATTATTGGACTCTGTTGTGAAGGCACATCACCTTTCCTATGCAATCGAATTTGATGGTACTTTAGCATAAAGGTGACCTAGACTGTAATCACTGCCTTTAGACACTGTGAATTTTTTTCGGGTACTCTGTATTTTTATATATTGTACAATGTAAAGAATAATTCAGAAATAAAACAGACCAACCTGACAAGGCTGTGAGTTATTTCTCCTGTATGGCCAGTGCACGGTGGGGCTGGGGCTCCTGACAGGGCTGGCAGGACAGGCCGGTGGGAATGAGGAGGAGCTTCCTCCTGACCTTGGTGGCCAATGGCACTGCAAAATCCACTCAGCTGCCTGAGTGGGGTTGGGGCATTGCAGCATCCATCTTTCCTCCCTGTCTGCATTTTGGCCACATCCTGAGGCCCAGGTCTGGATTATATTTGTCAGGAATTGTAGTCTCTAACACCAAATTGTGTTACTGAATGTTACGTGAAAGGCTCCCTTCCCCCCATCACAAGCTCCACACCAAACCTGGGATGCCGTTCAAAAAAAGGTATTTCTGAGTGAGGTGGCCACTGAGGTGAGATCAAATATGAAATTCAGGGTGCCAAATCCTTGTCCAGATCTGCAGTAAGTGTCTCCCTTCTGCTCCTCAGCTCTCTGTAGGGGACACCATGCCTCCAAGGGCACAAATGCTCTCCATGCCAAATCAGCAAAAAGACATTCATCCTCAGAGCCTTTCAGCTGTATATGCTCAGCTGCAATGAAATCCTGTCACTGCTGCTGCTGCTGCTCAAGCCCTACATATTGATGCAAAAAGTTATAAAAAGCTGAGGGACACGTTTTGATTGAAGGATGATCGTAGCCTCGTATTGAAGAACGTTATAGCTCTTGTTGCATTTATTAATCAAAGTAAAGACCATGAAAAGTGACAGAGTCAGGAACATTTTAGTTTATGTTCCGATACAGCTCAAGACTTATATTGAAGTTCCATACAGAAAATTACACCATAATGTTGTAAAAAATAGATTGGATTGCTAATAACCTGAAACGTGCTACACCTGCATACATAATACTTTAATCCTACTAAATCATAAGCTATCATTTGGGTGTTTTCATATTCTCAAGTGTGCATACAGGAATTTCTTTTCAATGCAGACCATTAAAAAGTAATTGAGACGTACAAGATCAGTAAAAACAAACTTGCTGTGGATAAGATAGATTTTTTTTTTTCCCAGTTAGTTTGCACGATAACACAGGGAGGTCATTTTTGAACATTTCGTTTTGCATCAAGACACCTCTGCATACAATTAGAACAAAGTATCACATTGAAACCAATGTCCAATTTCCCTTAAATCTGTCTACTACCACCTGTTTTTTCTAGTTGCTAATTTGATTCATTAACATAGCAGTTTCACTTGTAGCCTCAGTAAATTTTGTTCTCTCACCCTCACTGTACATCCCAATTGTACCCTTTTTGCCTCTTCAGTTCTTAATTGTGTGACAAACGAAGAAAGTTTCATTATCTTATGGGTGCCCCATGAGATGTGGGAGTATCCACAGCAGTGTGGGCAAAGCAGGGACCCAGGCCAGGCTGTGGAGCTATCTGGCGGGGGGACCACAGCCCCCTCCAACCTGCCTTTGGCAGTGCTCAGAGGTTCAGTATAAAAAAATGCAGGAAAAAGAAAAGCAGAAGTTTCCTCATAACTCATGTCTGGGCTCTGTGTTTCCTCCCAGCTCCCTGCAACCGGGGCTTCGGGGACGTGCTGAGCCAGATGCTGCAGTGACAAACCTGTCCCAGCCCTGCTCCTCCATAGGAAGCCCATTTTCTGGTGTTTTCTTCTTTATTAAGGGATAGAAATATCCATGGTTGGTGGGGCACTTGTCTGGCCAAGGGTACTGCCAACACTGGGTGCTGTGGAGGTGAGGAGGGGCAGGGAACTGCAGCCCAGCCCAGGTAACACCCGTGAAAATACTGGAGCAGGGACTCGGGTGAATGAGTTGTAACAACCACAGAGCAGCTGAGCACCAGGGCATTGTCCAGAGCAAGGTGTGTCAGAGCAAGTTAATTTCCTCCTCTGAACAGGCACCACATCATGCAGATAGTGTGGAAATAAGAACTACCCTGCAGCCGGATTTTAGCAAGGCTGTTGACTCTCATACATGAGCCTCAAATGCTGCCAGGAGCAGTGGCCAGGCAGAGCATTGTGCAGACAGACTCCTTGGAAAGTAGTCAGGCTGCAGCAGTAAAAAAAGCCTCAAGTGAATCCCCTACTGCCACACCCAGCACTGCTTCTGGTGCCCAGCACTCCCACCAGTGTCCCCATAGGCACCAGTGCCCCCAGTCGCGCCATCACAATATGGTCACACGGCCCAGCTCTGGCTCCTGAATTTCCCTCTGCCCACACAACCATTTCACCCCTCTGTGAGAGCCCACGTGGTCGTGCTGCTGTGACCAGGCAGAGGGACAGTCCCCAAGATCAGCAACATTCCCTGTGTTGGCCTGAGTGAGCTCAATGCAGCCATCCTGAAGAGATCAGCACAGAGCAAGCACCTCCTCAGTGTGTGTGAGAGTCAACTCTCAGCTGCAAAAGTTCTGCTCCCCATGGTATCTCGTGTGTGCTTCTCCCTCGAGGGTACAGCTGAGGGACCACACACTCCCAAACACACAGCTCAGTTACCAAAAGCTTTGGAGACTCATTACAAACTGTTTTGCTAACAGTTGAAATGCATTTTGACATGGTTTGTTTTGTTCATTCGTAAAAAAACACTGACAGAGTTGTCACTGCACTTTCTGTTTAAAAAAACTGAGGTTCAAATTAATCAAGAAGGGGACAGATTTCAGCTGTGCCCAAAGGAAAAAACCTAACTACATGCATACATTCCGTGTCTTTGGTGAGATTTCAACCCTTCAATCTGCTGACAGTATCTCCAAACCAAACCATTCTCCTCTGGGGTAAGGACTGAACCAGGTGAAGGTGATTTTGGTGTTGTGACAGAAATGTAAAGCTGGTTCTTGGCAGCTGGGCAGACTCTCACCTTTTCCTGCTTGCCCCAGTGTGATCACAGGCCAGGTTTATTTTGTGACCCAGAGTTTTATCACCCTTTTTCTTGTTCTGACTGGCCTTGCGTTGACACCTCTCAGCAACTCAAATGTGTGTAAGGTCAGCTGGTTTTCATTTTAAAACTACTAAGATGACAAGGAAGCGTTGTTGTGCTGCACACCAGCCACATCCATCTGTCAGCTCCGTGGTGTGGATCTCTACAGAATATGGAAGATGCAACTCTTTGGGTCCTTGCACCAACCGAGGCAGATCTGGAGTCCAGCAAGCAAATAAAGCTCCTCCTGGCTGTGGGGAGCTGTGGAAAGTGTCTTCTGTCTGAGCAGCTGTGCTGCAACATTGTCACCCTTCAAAATCACATCTCTGGAGATTTTCAAGGTTAAACTTCACAGTTTGTGAACTGGCAATTAGCTGGAAGCAAAAAGTAGTCTCGGCTTTCCATCACTCTGGAGACAGTGAGGTGTCTCCCAGGCTCAGGGTTAGCATCGACCACAGTGAACAGCAACAGGCTGTTGAGGTTCGATCCATCTAACCTTGCTGGATTCCTTCATTTTTAAACCTCCCGTAGTCATTTCCTTGCTGTCATGGAAATAATGGAGCCAGCAAAGTATTGCTCCCCTCTCAAGCGCAGGGTAATGAACAGCCATCAGAAACATTTGATATTTCCATGATGTGAAGCATCAATGGCCACAGAGAAAACTGTACCCATTTTGGCAGTACTTAATTTACTGTCACGAGCAAGTGATCTGTACGAGAGAGCAGGCACAACGCTGATACACTTTTATTACCCTGCCAGGAGCCACGTTACTGTTTTCTGTTTTCACATTTCTTAGCAACAACATTTTTTTGTTCATAAGTTTCTTCCTAGGCGCACGGCTGGAATTATTTTTATGTTGTCCCCAATTTACATGCTGACTTACATCAGCCTGTCCTCGAGTGAGAGCCTTGCTTTCTGCCTGAAAGCCTCCTGGCAATTACTGCTGTCTTCTGCTGATCCATCACTCCTGTGGCGCTGGAGGAGACGAACCTCCCTGCCTGGCAGAGCTGCCTGTCCTGGGGAGCAGCTCAGCCCCTGGCAGGCCCCACTGTGCCAGGAGCTGCTGGAGCCAAGGAGCTGCTGGAGCCAAGGAGGGGCTGGAGTGAACAGGTACAAACTTTTACTCTGAGCATCCCTTCTGCACGCCAGCCCAGAGCCCCACACCCCACCCCAGCCAAGCTAAATTATCTCTAATACACTGAGTGTACAAGGTGGGCCAAGCTGCAGTGCTTGCCATGGTGCTTTGCTGAAAATATCTCTGAAAACGTTTTTTCAGCACATCAGAGGCAGTGAAAGCATTTCTGAGCTTGTGCTGATCTAGTTCTCACTTCTGCTGCTCATCCACTCACCACAAACCCTTCAAAGTCGCCTTTTCCTTGCCCACCATCACCCTTTGCTCTTGCAGCACCAAAACTCAGCCATAAAGCTACATCCACAATCCCGAGCCTCGGCTCTGCAATCCAAGGCAGGTTTAGGGGAGCCCTGGGAGGAGGTTCAGGTCCAGAGCACAGCAGGGGCAGTTCGCTGGCTGCTGGCATTTCCTCTGCCTGTGCTCGCCTGAGCCCCACCCCCTGTGCTGCCCTTGGGGAGGTTTGTGTCCCCTGCACACTCCTTTTACTGCCTGAGCCGGGGGCTCACCGTGGCTGTTGGTCTGTGGCCGAGCAGGTGGATGGACAGACAGAGGGATGGAAGGGTCCAGCCCATCCTGGTGCCACTGGCGGAGCTTCCCCAAGCCTGGGACCTGCCTGCAGACACAGAGCAAAGAAATGGAGCAAAGCAAGAAAGCTCACATAGAGAAACCTCACTGTGGCCATGGGACCTGCAAAGCCTCCTGGGGCCGTGGGGCCTTGCTCCCATGCTCATTTGGCTCCTGAAGAGTTAAGGTGTTTTTTGCAACTCTTCGCCAAGGATGACTTCAGTGCGTGGCTGGCCTGCACTGGGAGAGGAGAGTGTGCTGCTCCTGGCAGCTGGAGTGAGGAATCCTGGCATGCTGCACAGTCTGGACCTTCCCCTCTGTAGGCTCAAGCTCAAGTTGTGGCAAAAAACCAACCAAACAAAAAACCCCAAAACAAACAAACAAAAAAACCCCAACAACCCTGGCTGGAAATGTGTGTTCACATGGTGGTGGGTGCAAAGTAACATCAGTAGCGTGTGCCAGGTAAAGGTGAATGCCTTGGGTCCCAAGTTCCAAATCATGCATCTGGAGCAGGTGAAGCCCTGCAGCTGCTCTGCTCTTGTGACCCACGGCCAGAGGTAAAGGCAGGTCCACCTGCCTTGGGGGGCTGCTGCTCATGTTTCCCAGCATCAGCGTCCTTGGTGCTGGGCTGCAGCCCAAAGGTGCCAAAACACACAGACCCAGCATTTACTAGTGGCCCCAAACCTTTACCCCAACCTCTGCTGGTCCCACGGCCGTTAGGCATGAGGTATCTGTGGGAGCTCACCCACACCTGGGCACATCTGGGCACAGCACCAAGAACTTTCAACCAGCTGACCCCTGCCCAGCTGCTCCCCCAAGTGCAGCTGCAGCACAGTCGAAGAGGGAGATGCCAGCACCCAGCACTCTCTCAGGAAAAATTGTCATTTATGTGCCAGGGAAACAGCAGACTTCAAAAACAGCAAAGATAAAACAGAAACTGGGGGAAACAAACTGAGAAAGAACGAGCACAGGGGCTTCACTAACACACAAAACTACATCAGGGCTCTGGGACAGACCCTCAGTTCTCATCCCCTTAAGGACGGAGATTTCTGCAACACTGGAAAGATAAATACAACTGGGAACTGTATCATTAGAGGCGCTTTAAGCTCCCATATATAGCCTGGAAAGAGACTGATGCTAAGAATAGTGGGGCCCAGATATTCCACAACGTGAGAGTTGACAGATTTCTTCCCAGCACTAATAGGATGTGAGGCTATTTTAAACTTGCCCTGCTAAGTAGTCAGGGTGTTCCTGAAGAGGGCTGGTCCTAGAAAATAAACATGGATCAAGAGATGCCGGGTTGGGTCTGTTTCAATTAAATTCAGGATAAACACAAGAAAGGTTATTATGAAGGGTCTCCTTTCTAAAAGCCCCAATGGAAACAGTGATGGTGGGAGCCAGCAAAACCAACAGGCCTGCAGCATCCTGAGCCCTGAGCCTGGAGGAATCAGGGTGTGAAATCAGAGTCATGATGCTGCGGTGGGACTGCAGAGGCTGCCACCACTGCCAGGCCCTTCCCCTCCCTTGGTCCCCTCCCTGCTGGGGACCCTCTGCCCAGCCCACCCCCTGCACCCCTCGGTGCACCAGCAGAGCCAGACCCCCACCCCAAAACCTCACTAAAACCCAGGGAAATCTTTCCATTGGCTGGGTTGGGAGGTTGGATGAGGCTACATTCATTTAGACTAAACAACCCCCATTTTGTAGCAGTATCTGCAGTGGGTTTTGGCAGCATTATGGCGGAAATAAATTACTCCCTTGTGCTTTCTTGGAAGTGATGAACAGTGATGGCAGCAAACTGAGTAACCTCTTTAATGTGCAACAACCAGTACGTAAAATAACACGCACTTAATGGTCAGAGTCCAGTTTTAAATAGAAATTACACAGTGGATATGTTACATTGACAAGTATATAGTGGTTTCAACATTGTTTTCTCAAAAATAAAAATACACCACATCAGAATATCGCATACAAAATGTAGAATTTGCTCTAAAATAAAATTCTATCAAATCACTTAAAAAATTACAAAAGTAAAATGCATACAAACTCCAGTAAAACTGAACAGTCTTACAAGTTGAGGATAGTTTACAAAGATGCTCTCCAATACGTAAAACCCTCTTCCTTCTCCGTATGTTCATGCAGTTCAAAAAACCCCAACTGTTAGGTGTGTCCCATAACTAAAAGCTGTTTTTATGACCTTATCAAGTACTTCTTTCTAAAATGCACGGTGGAAGACATTAAACGTGGTAGGGGGAAAAGAGATTTTAATCTAGCAAATATCATAGGCAGAAAGAAGAAATATATCAGGAAAATGCATCATTGTCCCAGGGGAGCAGGAGCCAATGGCAGGCTGCCTGTGGGGATACCCTGCAGCTCTGCTGGATGGCTCAGCCCAGGTGACAGCAGAAATGTTGGAACACACAGGAGAGCTGTGGGCAGGGAGAGAGGGGGCAAGGAACCCAACTCTGGTTTATATTGCACATTCAGGGTGTCCCTGCTCAGGAGGGACACGGAGTATCCCCCTCCCCTGGCACAGGTGGGCACCCCAAGCCCCAAGCAGCCCTTCCCCAGCCCCCTGACTTGTCCCACACAAACCTGCACATCCCCTCTGTGAATGAGAACATGGGCTTGGGGTTGTTGTGGCTTTAACAAACACGTGGACTAAGCTTGGAGAAGCGGCCTCAGCCTGAAGGGAAAAGGTTCCCATAAAGAAAAAAGATTTTGCTGGTAGTATTTTCTTCACGTAGCAATACAAAGTGAGTGCAGTGAGTCTGTCCAGATGCAACAAGCAGATAAATCACATGGAGGAAGCCAGTGGGGAGAGAGACCGTGGTGGGAAAAGCTGTTACTGCAGAGAGCAAGTTGCACCTGCCTTCCCTGCTGCACCTTCGAAAAGCAGCACCTCGTCGTGTGCCACCACTGTAGCTGTCCCTGTCCCTGCAGCACAAATCCCATCACAAACAGAAAAAGAAGGTCAAAAACTCATCCTTGAGGAAGGAAAAAATGAGGCTCTGACAAAAGTGGGCTTAAGTAGACATCCCTCCTGTGCAAATAACCCAGGTGCCCAAGAACCCCCATCCTGGGCATCCTGGCTCAGCGCTTCCCTCCTCCCTCTGTGCCACAGTCCCTGCCCTCTGCCAGGGCTTGAAGCTTCCCACAGAGCTGCTGGGGCTGAGCAGTGAAGAAACTGTGCTGGGGCTGTTGGGGGCATGAATTGATCCAAAAACATTGCAATCCCAAGTAATTGGTAGAAGCCAGCACATCTGTGCAAATATTTGCTTTTTCTTGTCAAAACTTTGGACAGAGTTACATTTCTTCCTCTATTTATTGGTTTCATCTGTCTTGAAACACAAACTGCAAAAATTGTAAGCAGATTGACATCTTCTTCTGACTTTGCTGGGGCTGTGCCTGCTCTGGGGCAATTCTCTACCAGCTGAAGGGACACTCCTGGAGGAAGCAAAGCAGATATTCCTGTGCCACCCACAACCCACCCTGCAGCATTCACAGCTGCAGGGAAGTGAATGGAGTCTGTGTTGATGGTTATGATCCCCTCACGTGAAGCAATGAGCCTGGAGGCTGCCTGGCTGTCTCTGCTGGAAAGGAGGCAGCAGCCACAAGGCAGCACTTCCCTCTTCTCCCCCCACAGCTGGGACCCACAGAAGGTGACAAAGTTCTTGTGTGTTTTGGCAGGGTTGGCATCTGCCCTCCACAACTGTGCATCCACACACCCAGTGACCTCCTTGCACACCCCACATCCCTGCTCTTCCCATGTGGTGCTTTAACAACCCTGGCAGCACCAACATCAAATACCAAATCAGTGCCCAGTACTCGGGTAGGTTTCCACACCGGTGTAGCAGTTGTCTTGCCAAGTTGTTACAATGGTCCATACTTAGTATAAAAGGAACCTCCTCAAAACTAATGAAACATAAAAATGCCTTTGTCAGAGATACTTACTAATTTGCAAGTGACCCAACAGAAATGAACAATTAGAGCCCTGCTGTCACGCCATTACAGAGCAGTTATTTCCACTGTGCAAACTGTGCAATTCCCATTCATATTTCAGTCACTCCTGACAATTAAATCACATTTCCCTTTCTTGTAACAGCCAATACATGCACATCAATCAATGCAGCTTGTTTATATTGCAGTGCAAGGCTACACAGTCACTTGCTCAGTTTACTGTAGGACAAGCCTGGCATTAACATCCCCATCACCACAGAACTTCAAATTTTATGTGGATTTGATTAATCCAATGCAATATTTTGGGGCTGAAATGCCCCCTGGAACTGGGCACTTCCCGTTACTCAATCCAACCTGTTGCTCTCCCCAAATGACCACTGCAAACACTGACAGAGTCTGGGGTTTTCCAATCCACTCCAAGATTAAAGCTGACTCACCCCCACTCCTTTCAGCTCTGTCAGACGGTTGGAAATAACTGTGATGCTGTGAGCCTGAACAACTAACACACACAGTGCCCATCTGCTTGGCCTCTCTAGGTGTGGGAGCTAAAACAGTAAGTTTCAGGTAAATTACAGTCTGCATGTTACAAATTATCTGTTCACAATATGTGCAGAATCCTCTGGGTCTGCAATTTCTTCCAGCTGGCATGATTTTCTAAAAAATCCCTATTCTTATGTATATTAAGTACATGGTCAGCCAACCCACCTGTGTAAAATTGCAAGGAAGCTCTTCTGCACTTCTGCTCAGGGGAGCAGGCAGCCCCAAGGGAAGGCAAGGGATTCCAGAGGAAGTTAATGGGTAACAGCAGTGACCAGAGACAGGAACCAGAGCTGTACGTGGAGCCTGCATTTTCTAATCCTGAGCCTTGCCACGAGCAGAATGGGAGCTTGCACAGCTCCACAGCTCGGGACAAGGAGAGCCAGCAGCACTGGAAGCTGAACCAAGGGTGTCACTGAGCCAAACAGAAACCTGAGGAGCAGCCTATGTTTAAAATGAACCATTAGGAGAGAGTGGTCACTATGGAGCATCCTTCCCAGGAGTCCCAGTACAAACCACAACACAATTACCTGGATGTTAAGGGGCTCGGCATTGCTGGGGAAGACATTTTTCAGGGCTGCAAACTTACAGGCCACAAAGAGAAGGAAATTCCGGGGCTTCTCAGGGCACCTTCCTCTGCTGGCAAGTCACAGGCCACACAGCAGCCAATGCTGTGACTGGTTCAAGTTAGAGAGACTTCAAACTTTCTCTCATTATTACGAAAAACATTAACTGTTTTGAGCCTATTCTGCAACACTGCTAATTGCATCAGCACTGCTAAGGGCTCTCTCTGCACTTCAAACTCAAAACTTCCAGGTATTCTGGCAACCTGGGGTCTTATGACATCTAGACAAGGGTAGACCAAGTGATAAAGCTTATCCAAAAAATATTTATATGGTTTGTGTTACTGACATGATATGGACTGCTCCTCCACAGAAGGATGCTGCTGTGGGGCACAGATGGGGATAAAATGTTTTTCAGACGTCTCAGCAAGCACATTTAAGATCCTCACCTCCCTCCTGAGCCAGACTTGCTAATCTAATAAAATACTAAACCTGAACACTGTGTGTGTGGAATGCAGCCATGTCCTGTACAACTTCAAGAAATTTGGGAGCAATCCTTTGACTTGGGCAGATTTCCATCAGAGTTGCTGGGAACTCGGGTTGAGCCCTGACTGCGGAGCGGTGCCTGCAAACCCAGCAGAGGTTTCCAGCAGGGCCCAGCTGGGCTGCCCAGCCCTGGAGGAGGTCTCTGCTTTGGTGCAGAGCCACTGATGGCTGCAATTCAGACCACACTGCAGTGCCAGGCAGACACAGGGCATGGGCCCTGCACAACAAGGCTTTGGCAGCGGGGGTCACACAAGTGGTGTCCGTGAGAAGCAGCTGGCAGCTTCCCCATGAGCCAACACCAGCCAGGCTGCAAATGGACCTGGCACTGGCCAAGGCTGAACCCATCAGCCATGGTGAGAACACCTCTGGGATAACAGATTAAGAAGGGAAAGGAAGTTACTGCACAGCAGCAACTGCAGCCAGTGAGAGGAGTAGCTCTGCAGGTGCCCAGGGCAGTGCAGAGGGAAGGGCAGGAGCTGCTCCAGGAACCAGAGCAGAGATTTCCCTGCAGCCTGTGATGCAGACCATGGTGAGGCAGCTGTGTCCCTGCAGTCCATGGGGAGCACAGATCCACCTGCAGCCTGTGGAGAAGCCCATGCTGTGCAGCCGGATGCCTGAATGAGGCTGTGGGCCTGTGGGAAACCTGCTGGAGCAGACTCCTGGCAGGACCTGTGGCACGATGCAGAGAGGAGCCCAGGCTGGAGCAGGTTTGCTGGCAGGACTGTTCCCGAAGGTCTGCACCCACACTGGTGAAATTCATGGAGAATTGTCTCCCTGGGAGTGACCCCATGCTGGAGCAGGGGAAGAATGTGAGGAGTCCTTAGGGGATGAGACATGTGACGGTCTGACCACCAGACCTGTCCCTGTCCCCCTGTGCAGCTGAGTGGGGGAGGGAGAGGAAACCACAAGTAAAGTTAAGCCTGGAAAGAACGGAGGGATGGCAGGGGGGAAGGTATTTTAAAGATCAGGTTTTATTTCTCATTATCCTACTGTGATATGATTGCTAGTAAATTAAACTCGTTTCCCCAAGTTGAGTCTATTTTGCCCATAATGGTAACTGGTGAGTGATCTCTCCCTGTTCTTAACTCAACTCATGAGCTTTCCACTACTGTTTTTCTCCCCTGCCCAGCTGAGGAGGGCAATGACAGAGCAGCACGTGGTGTCCACCCACAGTCAACCCACCACACAGAGAAACAGCTACCAAAGCATCAGAGTCACAGTGAGCCATTCACACTGACTCAGAAAAACAATCAACAGGGTTTAAAACAAGAGGTTCACTCTTCTCCCCTCACTATGGAGAGACTGCATCTGGAAGCACTGACAAATATTTTGAATTGTTTGATGCCTTCTGGAACAGAGGCGGAATAGGTTATGGTCTGAACACTACATAAAATGCTTCTCCATCTTAAAATAGTCAGGACAGTGAAAGGATCTTTGTCAGTATGGACAGTGCCTGAGATGAGCAATTTTAATCTTTATATAGCTACAGTAAATTGCAGAAACAGAGCTCTGAAGAGCCATCCGAGCTTGCAGTTCTGCCATGACAATGCAACTCTAGACTCTTGGCAAGCGATCCTTGCTTTCAGAAGACAATAGGTAGCAGTAGCTACTGGATACTGAAACTATTCCAAGCACTAAAACATAGTAAAAAGAAGCTGGACAGTTAACACCACTCATCTGAAAAGTAAGGGATGACGCCAGTAGATCTGAACGTGCTGGTTGGACTGATTTCGTTATCCCTATGCAGGTTAGCTCCACTGCCACAAAGACCCTGCTTCAAGACAGAAAAGATCATTTAGAGCAAATGCATCATAGGCAATGAGCTAAATTCCTTTTCAGTTACTACAGTAAGTACATCAATTGCTCTGAAAACATAAAAACAGGGAACAGCTTGTTTTATTTTACTGCACAGATACACTCCTGAGTTAAGTCTTAGAGGCGTGCTCTCTCTGCAAAAGGAGAGCAGGCAGAAGGAACAGATCTGTGTCTGAAAGGTAATTTTGGGTTTGTTTGAGTGAGCTTACCATGTACGTGTCACCCCAGGGGCAAAGAGGAGCCCCGCACAGGAACAGAGGGTGCTTGATTCAACTTCTAGAGATGCAGAGCCCTGCCCAGCAGCCTCCTCAACACGTGCACCCACCCCCTGCCACAGAACTGCCACAACAGGAAATCATTCACCCCCTGCAAAGAATCCCTGTGGCAGACAGCGCCCAACATGCTCTCACTCGTGGCAGTGACTGGCTTGGTTACAAACAAGGGCACATCACCTTCCCCAGACAGGATTACTTGGAGTAAACCTAGGGAAACACATACCCTTGCACAACTTATATATATATATATATGTATATATGTATCTCTTATATATATAAGTTTTATTTGTGTCTACATTGATATAAATATGCACGCCCCCACACACACAAACATCCCCGTAACACAAAACACCAAACACACACACACATACAGAAATATTTTAAATGACGCTGAACTCAGATCTAAGAATATAATTAAGAAATTATTAGCAGGTTTAAAAATTGAGTTAAAAAACTATTCAAAGTGTTTTTAATATTTATGTTCAAGTAAGGGCCAGAACGACCACAGATTAGTACTGATAAAAAGAGCTGGCATTAATTTCCCATATTATGCCAGAACTCATGAGTTACTCCTCATTGTCAAACTCATTGTCATTTTGCCATCAATGCATCAATGCCATCAACTAGAGAGGTTTTTTTTAGGAAACAGTGATTTCTCAAGACTTGGGTTACAAGCAATATTGTTTAGGCACCCTCAGTCATAAACTAATCCTAAAAACCACACACACCTTAGAGTATCAGGAGAGAACTAGCAGGACTCAGACATCCACACCCACAGTATTCAGTGGCATAAACAGTAAAAAAGGCAGTACTGGAGATGGAGGATGGAAAGGTGACACAGTGGTGGCCTCTAGAACAGCAACATTTACCTAGAGTGACACTCCAGTACACCACAGATGCTCCATATTCAGGAGATATGGAACCATGATGGCATTTCAGAGATGACTGTGGGTGCAGGTTGGGATTCAGTGGCAGCTAAAGCTATTGTTTACTTGTGCTCCAGGGTGATAACAAACACCTTTAATAACACTGCAAGGATTATTTGGGATATTTAGTATGGCTAAAAACCCTGGTACCAGTGTCTTATATCAGAACTCACTTTATTAGAATGTAAATGTAGTGTACAAGCACCGAATCATTTTAGCTTAACTGTTTAATGGACATTCAACATACAAATGACTAGTGATTTTAAAGAGATGTCAAAGAAAAGATTTTTGTTTTCTTTTCGTATTTCCTTCCTTTTGTTAAGATTATTCCCTATTGTTATTCTGATAGAAGACTTCAAAGATTACTGGTACCCTGATGTGTATAACTGTGAGTCAGCACACAGGCACACACACACACACACACAACATACACCTCACTGCTACATCAACAGCCTCTTCAACAGAGAGCCCCAGCCCTGGCACAGGGACCTGGACAGCAGAGAGATTCTCTTTGTGCATTTCAGTGTCACCATCACCACTCCAGTTCCACATTTATGGCAAATCAAGATGGTCTTGAATGTAAGAACAACCCGACCCTCACCCTCTCTAAATAAAGCCACGATTAAGTCTTGAAATTTGTTTTTCTGCTGTTCAGCTGTGCAAATCCAGGCAGATGTGCAGACTGCAAAGCCGACTTCCAGCCTCTTCCAAGCCCTCACCAGTCCGGCGTGATCACACGGAGACGACGACGTCGAGATAGAGTCTGTCGTAGGACTCGCGGAAGCACAGGATGAGGAGCAGGCTGAGCAGACACGACCCTGGCAGGCACCAGTTGAACCAGGAAAACTCTGTAAAGTAGAACAGAGACCCAGCCTCAGTTATCAAACACGTTCTGTGTTTAAAGCTACCAAAACTTGGACGGATGGCAGGTTTGAAGGAAATTGCTGTGTTCTGACAAAATCCTGACAGCTCCCGATCGATCGCTGGTTTAACATGGTCTGTGAGCCTTCTCCATGGACACCTTAAGTTATATATATTTATAACCAATGCCTCCAGCTAACGTAAATTCTCCTTATTCAACCTGCCAATGAAGAGAACGGGAAAAAAGAAAAATCCATCATTGCTAATGGAGAATAAACCACTTCCAAAGATTCTGCTCATTAGTCCCTTGATTTCTATGGATTGAGAACTAAAATTAAAAGCATAGGAAGAAGCTGGGGTTGATTTTGAGTCAAACCTGCTACATCGTATAAGGAGGAAAAACCAATTCCTCAGAAGAAACTTCTGCATAATACAATCAATTCAATTTAAAAGTTGTTGCAAAACCAGGTTCTCAGAAGCCTCTTTTCAGCTGTTGGACATAACATACTGCTCTTAAAAGCCTGTGTTCCATATTCAAAAAATCCTACCATCTGATATCTGACTAATAATTAGCAGTTTGATTCAGGGGTTTTTTCAAACAAGTACAACACGATTTTTTTTTTTACTGTGTCAATTTACTAAAGAAACATTCATTTCACTGGATAGAGTGTTTTACTTATTTATTTTAAAATTTCCATTATTATTATTATTATTATTACTGTTATTATTACTCTTATTATTATTTATTTAATTTTACAGAATCTAAGCTCTCCCTCAAGGTCTGAGTTAATCAAAATCAAGGCTTCATCACTGCTACTTTCTTAGATCTGTATTTTATATTGCTGAAAGAAAAAGCATGATTTATTTTAAACAATGCGAAGGACAACAGTCAGAAAGCCTGAAAAATCAACCTTCCTAAACCAGTAACCTTCAACAACACTCTCCCTGATCCACCAAAAACCCTTACAGATTTGTTTAGGCAGTAATGTTATTAAAACCACAGTAAAATTTTCCTAGGCTTGGAGAAGACTTATGTGATGCCAGAAGTCAACAGGCAAATGTTTGGCTATTATTTTCCTTATAACATTCCTCCTTAATTGGATTAAACAGACTTTAACTCAAATATCCTAAAAGACAAAATTTAACTTGGGAATCCTTCATGTCTTTTCTGATCCAGAATTTGTGACAGCACTAGCGATGCAGGGAATGCATCAATCGCGTGAACTCAAAGGTCAGTTTCCTTTTGTTTTTCCCTTTTAAGTCCCTGCAGAAAAGGCAAAGGAAACCTCATCCAGAGGCTGCAGCTTTGGGGCACAGCACTAGCAGGGAGGCTGAGCTTTAGGAATGTTTACATCCCCACTCAGCCAGCTGAACTAAAATCTTCAGTGCACTGGAAAGCTTCCAGGGTTTGGGTCCTTCACAGCATGTCCAGTATCAGTACAAAGAGAAAAAGAGAAATTGAAATGAAAACTACCGAAAGATTATTTGGCCTAAAAGGAAAGACCAAGGGAACAAGATGAATTTGACTCAGTTCTGATTTATCTGTAAGCTTTTTAAATGCCATTAGAGGATGTATTTGAATCAAATGAAAGCAAATTATTAAGATTGTTATCTACGTTCTAAGAGATTTTTTTAATCAGAGAAGCCAATAGCATCCCTGGCACTGATCCCCCCCAGTGACCACATGCTCTCTCGTACTTTCTATCAAAGAATGGATTGTCCTAACCACAAATTACTTTGTATTTTTTTTCTTTTGAAGAAAAAGGGAAAATATTTTAAGTGTACGGATATGCCAATTTCAAGTTTATCCTAACCTGCATTTACTGGTATCTCATAGGGAAAAAAATATGAGAGACAAAAAATGGTCCCAAATACCCTATTTATGGGGGAATGAGTCCACATTATTGTAATTCATTCATCAGAGCTGAGACACCATATCCCCATCCTCCTTTATTATGTAATGCCAAACACTGAAAAAATTCTCAGAATATTCTGTGTCATCTTTCCAGCTCAGGTACAGATCTCAGAAAAAATAGTATGTGTGAACAAAGTTCACTCCAATTAATATCAAAAGCATACATTAAAATGTAAAGACTAGCTCTCATACCACCCAAGGATAGCCCAGACTGCATTCAGATTTTACAATGATACAGTTCAGCATCAGTATTAAAAAAATTAAATAATTTCTCTCCATTCGTGTTCACAGACCACAATTTGGAACAAGGTTGTCATCCTGCTTGCAATTCCCTGGCAGAAAAACAAACCACACTGAAAAATTGCCCCAGGTTGAAACTTTCATAATTTCTAGCAGAATTCAATCTGAAATTTGTCACTCTTCTCCTAGTTATAAAACACAAGATCTTAAGAAATAATAATACATAAAAGCTCACATTTTCTAATGCTTTACAAATATTACACTGTGAAGCAAATATTTACAATAATGACAAAATACAAAGAAAAAATCTGTGTCTTTGTAAACCACTAATAAAGACCACTTCCCTTTGAAAGCAAGCTGGGTCCTTATTTTACAGCTTAGAGTAATAATATGTATTATCGTCTACTAAACAGCAAGTTGTAAGTTCTGATTATGAGTTAGGAGGAAGCAAATAATACTTGAGAGACGAGAAAGTCTGAATAAATTGACAAAACCATGAAGTGAAATCCTGTTGTGCTGGATTAGGCCATGGCACTAGCCAAGGGAATGCCTGTTCTGTCTTTGAGCAGTGGTCAGGAGATCTCCCTGCCCTGCAGGGGGACCTCTGATCCACTGCACAGAGCTGGCCTTAAATGGAGCATTTCTGCTCTGCCCCTCCTGGGCAACACAGTTCTACCCAAGAGCACGAGATTGGGTGAGCTTTACTGTGGTTCTGAACACCCATAGGTACAAACATTATTAATGGTCACATTACCCAGGCCTTTATAAAATATGATGACAGTGTGTACCTTGGTGGTTTCTGGCTACAGCAAATTCAAGCAGAACTATCTTGCATCTAAGTAATTTCATTCTTATAAGCATGCGTATAGAAAAGAACAATTGAAATTCTCCTTCCTTGCTGCCCTTTCTTGGATTCAAACATTTGGTTATTAACAGAAATTTTATGTGCAAATCCTTCCTCTTACTGACAAAGGTATGTCCTTAAGGAGAACTAAATTTTCCAAGTATTTATTTCTTACCTGTATGGTAAAATGTGAGGAAAAACAAAAGCACTCCCATGAACACATTACTCAAAAAAGTGACAACTCCACAGCTTATTCCTTCTGGAACAGGATAGACTGTCTCCACAAAGAGCTCAAAGAATATTGGTACGCTGCTGTTGAGGAATATACCCAGCAAAATGCAGGATGTGTACAGTGTAGCTACAACAGAAACAAAAACAGTTATTAATTTCACACTGGTGTTTTTCCCCTCTATTCAGAGCTGCCAAGAATACTAGTATCTGAATAACCAAAAAATGCATAATCTTATTTTTATCCTCTGTGTATCACAAAGACTATCACATCCCACTAGCTTTAGGCAGAATGCATGCATTGATTTGTGAAAAAAAAATCAGAAATACTGATTTATTTAACTATTCATTTAAACAGAATCCATGAAGATACATTCAGTGATTTGGACTTCACTTGTAAGTAAAACAAACAACAAAATTATGAATGCAAAGCATCACCTACAGTTTTACCTACCTCTGAAACAAACAGAAAATATTGTCCTACACACAATTAGGACAGGGAGTAATTAATGCACCAAACTGGAAATGGACATGGATTAACCTTTTGACTTAGCTCTAAAGGTCAAAACTAATTTTGCTTCCATTTTACAAATAAATACTAATGATCTACCAGCTATAAGGACATTAGTATTCAGCACAGCCTGAGATGCAACATGTTGAATCCCTTCTGGCTTCGAAAGGAAATGAAGGACACCCAGTTCCTGAGAGGAATGGGACAGATTTGATAATGCAGATTATTCGCTGCTGTACAACGAATTGTTTTTCTTGGACAAACCAACAGAAGAATGTGACATTTCTTCAGTAGCCTCAGCTATTTTGTTCTACAATTTCTAGCACTGCCAAATACTTCACAGTACTGAATATACAAGCCTTATGTACCTACATTATAATTTCGTAAATGTATTATATCTGTTTCTGGACAAAAAAAAAAAAACAAAACAAAAACAACCTACAAAACTTCACAAAAATTTAGTACCTATTTAGAAATTTAAGTAAGTTTTTTCTTAGTGCTGTCTTGGACAGAGAAGATTTCCTGACTTGCAACCTCAATAACCCGAGCCTACTGACCAAGTAAAAAGAAGAAGGAAATTATCAGAAGGCTTTAAATAACCAGAAAACTCTGGAATAATTTCTGAGGTTCCCACCAAAACATTAAAAAACCTAAAGAAAAAATCTTCAGAAAAAAAAGTGTTATGAAGTCACAGGTAAATTATTTATAGCATCTTTTCACTGCAGTGAAAAGATCATATGGTACAAAATCCTTAGAAATTTTTTTTCAGATAAATACATGTGTACATATTTCAGTGTAATTTACACTCTTTTGTCTTAGAAAGGGGTAAACTGAAACAGCTCTGCTTCATCTTTTGTTAAGCACTGCTCAAGCTTTCAACTGAGAAACTGTTAGGAAGCAAGAAACGTTCAGCCTAAAAAAAATTAAAAATCAGCTTTTTGAAATACAAAGGATCATGGAAAAGAAGTAAAGGCATTAAGAAGCAGAAAGGGCTATCCATCACATCCTATATTTCATGTGGTTTGCTTCCAAGGCACAAAGACATATTTCTTTCTCTACAGAGGACTTGTCTGGACAGGAAAAAGGAGGGAGAGCTGGCCCCTGCTTTTTTGAATATACGACAATACTCTGAGCTGTTAAGAAAAACACACACACAAACAAATAAACAAACAAAACCAGTCCCCTAAAAAAAACGATGGTAACTTTTCCAATGCTTGAATTCTCCTGTCATAAGCTGCAGAATAAATCAAAGAAATTGATACAAGGTATGTCCAGGAGTTGTCAGAGAGGAAAGAAAAAACCCTATTAGGGTTATTCTAAGTATTAGGATGTTCTTCCTAATGCGCTCTTCTAGCTAACACTGAAGATCTGATTCCCTAGTTAAAAGATCCATAGATTTTTGCTGCAAGTCCTCACCAGTATTTAAAGTTTCATGAGCCACTCTTTGAACTCCCATTTACCTCAAACACTGCTGCCAATTGCTCTAACTCTCTCTAACTGCTGCTGGGTGTAGCCAGAATATCCAATCACATTCAGTGGTTTGAAATTTTTGTATTGGCTTGAGAGACCAGCACATAAATGAAACAGAAGAATCTCTTAAGACATGAACATCTGCCCCATATTACACTCAGTTGAAGATGTCTACAGATAGACATATAACGCCTATAACGTCTAGAGAACATTTTCAGAACCTCCCCCAAGGAAGAGAAAGTGGCAGCCAGCTGTAATTCTGTATCAGAAACTCAAACAGTGGAAATAGTTGAGAAGCTGCTGAAAGCCACAACAGCACCATCAAAAGTGGAGCAGTGAACAGAGCATCAGAAGCAACACCTCTGCAAGAGGGCTGAAACATCCTCCATAAGGAGCAACAGCCAGGAAAGGGAAATTATGCCTCTGAACAGAGACAATGTCTAGACATACAATTTCCAGAAACGTAGAGTCACTGAGATGAAGGCTCAGCCATTTAAAGATCAAGACTTCAAATTTAATTTAATACAGTAGGTGCCAAGGTTTCCGTAAGATGAGCAGAAGCCTTCAAACCAGATTTGCTAGTTTAAAATATGCCAGTTGAATTACATCATTGCCAACCACTGACTAAAAGGTATTAAGGTGACCAGACCACAAGTGAACAAGGGCAATAACTCTGTACCTTAGAAAAAACACCCTCACAGTTCCTTGTCATGACAGTCACACAAACACCCACTGGCATACACCTCACACTTCCACAACGAGAGGAGCAAAGCAGCTTTAGCATCACCCTTCGGCTGCCCCAAAGCACTGCCTGCCTTTTGTGTGCACACCAAGAAGTGCCAGCTGAATACCAGTGACAGCACCTCAGCTGAGATCACAGGTAAGTACTGATAAAACAACGTCTGTGTAGAGGTACAGGTACACACATCTTTGGAATTAATAAGGAGAAATGTCACAGCTAAAGGAGAGACAGAATACAGCATCCAGTAGATGCCAATATAAGTTCTAACATCTAATGGAAATGATAGCTTTTAATTGGGAAACCACAAAAAGAAGCTCTGAAAATGACGGAGGTTTGCATGCCTGAAAGCCTTCTTTAAATGGTACATATTTTAGTGATAGGAAACTGTTCTTTATTTCATGCATCTGTAAATCACTCAGGGTTATCCTGAGTGCTATACAAATAAGCTTATTCCACTAACTTGGCAACTGAGTCACAAATCCAACCAGTCAACTAGACAGGAACTCAAAGACAAGACGTGCGGTTTTAGAAAAATAAGTCACAGAAACAAGTAAAATCAGAGTTCAAAAGTGGTTTTTGTTTATTTCACACACTATATAGTGTATCTCATACTCCAGCTCGTGGGCGACAGGATAGCAGGGAGAAATACCACTTATTAACAGGGACCACTTGCTTTCCATCACAGAGACCTTGTGCTGAACGAACACAAACAATTACCATGATTTTATACTGCAGAAGAACAGCTGCTGAAGTTACAGCAAATGTTCTTTCAATTAAGACAAACTTAATGACAGTCATTGGAAATGAATATAAGGATCTGAAAGCACTGACAAAAAAAAGAAAAAAAAAAGATGATTCACCAAGAAGCTAACATTATGTCCTAAAGAATAACAACTAACTTGGATAGGCATACACTGGAGAAGTGTGTCATGCTACTAGTATTAAAAAAAAAAAAAATCACTTTTTCTTAAGAAAAGGAATTAATTGCCTATGAAGTTATGTGCAAAGTTCTGTATCCAAGACAGTGGCAGCTATGGACATCAACAGTGGAACTGGGCTAGGTTTCTTAAACCATGACATTAATTGAAATAATTTAAAAGATGTTTGTGTGCATTAAGCAGCTGTTTCTCAGGCTGCCCACTGCAAAAAGATCAGCAAAGGCAAAACACGCATGCAAAGCACAGCTGTTTCAGAGAACTGGCCAGGAGCTGTTGCAGCAGGAGGCTCAAGCTATGTTTCATCATGTCATATTCATGCTTGAGGTATGAGGTAACACTTGCTATTCCCTCAGCACTCATTCTGCTGGCCAGGAAGGAAGCAAGGAATAAAATATGCCTTGATAATAGCACTAGAGATGTTACCAGTTCGATGACTTGGGAATGATGGTGATACAGTGGCTTAGCACAAAGAGGAGAAAAAGTGGTAAGAAGGAAGGTTCCTGCCTGGCTTATCTCCTACAGGCCTTCAGATACTGGATGGCAAATACATACCCATATCCCAGAAGAAGACTTTCTCTTCTCCAATCCACAAGCTGTGGCAAAAGCCTTCTACCAATTAAAAAAAAAAAAAAGAGGGGAGGGGGGGGGGGCCAGGGAGTGGGGAGAAGTTAGGAATTAAAACAGAAAAGTGATTTAAGTGACAGCCTTCATTTGGTGTCCTCAGATGAGCTGGCAATGCAGCAGAAGGAGACTCAAGTATCTCTGACACCCAAACAATTTGCCTGAATTTTCCAAGACATTCTGCAAAACGTTTAGCAATTTACTGTTAAATTATACCATCACTAAAGGTGTAACCACAGAGCCCGATCCAAACCCAAAAGAAATTGATGGAAGGACCTCAACTGATGTGACTAGTTCTTATCAACCACTGGCACATGTATCTTGCCTGATTTTTAACAAAGAATATGTAACATTACCATTTCTTAAAAAAAAAATAGTTTTCAGATAAATTTACACAGGAAGTGCTGTATAAAGTGCAAGCAAGTGGTAGAGTATCTCCTCCCAAAGTCCTCTGCCAGAACCTCTTGAACTCTGTACATCTTATAACAGTTCTCTTCTGAGACACACTCAGCCAGAACTCACAGATTTTATATAGATAAACAGGAGAGTAAATACAATGGAATATATTCTCTTGGGAGCAGCACACAATTCAAAGCAAAACCTATGGAGATCTAGGACACTGTTATTGCCCACTATAACTGTATCCTAAACATCAAAGTGAAAGGATAATGCCTCACATGGATGGCAGGCTTTGTTGACTTTAGTGCTTCAGTATCCCCATGACAAATTTGAACAATTCAAGTTAGTTCCTGCCAAAATCTAAAGTCCATTAAAGTAGAATGAAACCTCCTTATAATCTAACTCTTGCTACTGGCCATGGTAAGAAAAGTCATAGGAGAAGTGACCCTTAATTTTTCCATGAGAAATGTGACTCCCTTAAGGTAAGTCAGTAAATTTTACTGTAATTCACTTACAGAATCACAGAAAGACAAGGCTGGAAGAGACCTCTAAGATCATCGAGTCCAGCTGATGTCCAAACACCTCAAGTGACCATGGCACTGAGTGCCACATCCAGTCTTTCTTTAAACACATCCAGGGATGGTGACCCTATGACCTCTCCAGGTGTGTTTAAAGAAAGACTGGATGTGGGAATGAAAAAACACTACAGAAGAAAGATGTCTCTGTAGTGCACATGTATAGCATCAGTATGTTTCATTGCCTGGATTTCCATTCCAGCATGCACTGAGCAAATTGCTATCTCATGATATAGTTTTGAAAGTAACCAAAAATCTGATCAACTTTGATTTGTTCGACATTCTTCTCATGAGAAAAGCAAGTGGAACTTGCTTTGAAAGCAGAGCATTCAGTTTGGAGAACTAAGAAGTGAAAAAATTACTGAGTAAGCCTCAATAAATGAAAGAGGAGAAGGCTGGAAATTACACAATATTTGAGGTTTGCTATCGATGGGTATTTAAAGCACCCAGATTCATAGATACTCATCCCTGAAATGCTCTTCCCAAATTTCAAGCACTGTATACTATTGAACAGTGTTTCTTAAAAGAAAATAACCCCCTAAATTAGTTCTTTAAGCACTCTTCTTCTACCTGTGAAGTTAAAGAAGCTGTCAGCAAAACAAAGGTCATTATTCCCATCTTATGAGTGGGAAAAGCACAGCAGGAGTTGGGGTAATCATTTGCCTGCAGACCTAAGCAGGTTGATGTTTTCAGGCCACTGTTTTATCCTCTGGTCCCCCTGCCTTACACTTACCAAGCACATCTTGTTTACAGTAAAGAAATTAAACTGAAATAATAAACTAATCAGTATTATATAATTAACACCTCTCTTTTTCTGTGCTTTGTAGATGAGGACAGAGAGACAGATGTGTTTATAATGTTCAATCTGTTGAACCTGAAAATAAAAGTGTAGACTGCTTAACCTAAATATAGTCATCAACTTACGGAGTTGCCACCGTATTCAGTGTCTGCCATGCAGCACTAGAAAAGATTTTGTAAAGCGAACTTCTGCTGAATGCGCTCATAAATATTAGAATATTCTTGATACGCTACACTGAAAACATTCAATCTGAGCTGCAAGCAACTAGTGTTGCATATCAATTTTTGGAAAATGCTAGTATTTTTATCCAGAGATACTATCAGCAATACAAAGTGGCGAGATACTGAAACTGGCAATACAATGCCTTACGCAATTATTTTGGGTCGAAGTATCCCATTGTAAGTAAATTCACATAATGAAGTTCAGTACAAAGCAAACTAACAATGAACTTGGCAAAGAGAAACAGATCAGCAGCTGCACTGGGAATTCAATGGAGAAAACTATTTTAATGCTTGATGTGTACATAAAATTGTCTTTGAAACTGAAATGCAAATAGTATACATTAAAATTAAAATTTCTTAAAATAAAATTCAGGCTCGCTTAAAATATAAACCAATTCCAGAATCAAGGTTTTTGGAGAGCTGTGATTAGCTGATGAGAGGTGTTTTAGACAGATGATATAGTAGCTGGCACTGTATCATTATTGCCTTGCTTTCTTTTTTCCCCACACTGGCTGTTATAGTTCACATATACGACTCTGAATACACTTTTTATAAAATCTTTTGGAGTTACATTAAGAAGTCAGCAAATGACAGAAAACTTGTCTTCCTCCATGGGAGGAGGAAAAATGGAGCGTATTACGCAAATACAAAGCAATGCAGGCATTAATCAATACAAACAATGCTAAACAGTATACTTTAAAAGAAACCACAAATGCAGTCATTGATTTTTAATATCTGCATTAAAGGTCTCTATTCTAAGTAATTACATTTTGTAGGAAATATCTTTAAATTATGTTGTGCCTATTTAAAAGGAATTAGGAGAATATTACACAAACAAGGTGAGGAAAATACATTTAGCTGTGACCATTTTTTCAAATACCTTCCCTCCCCCAATATTTAAACCAGACATTACTAAAACTGCTACAAAGAATACCAATTGAAAGAGGGGTTTGGTTTGTTTGTGTTTTAAAAACAAATATTAAGAGATTTTTGCCTTTTTTTTAGGGTGAATAATTGGCCAAACTCTCTCATCTTTTTTATGCTTCCATAAAAACACATCCACCTACTGCTTGCTCTGAGGGCAGGTGGGAGACAGGCAGAGGGTTCTCAGAAGAGGGAGACAAGCATATGTCACCCACTATCCACATGCTAAAAGAAAAGACTGTTTTTGGACTTGGGGAAACCACTGTCAGGGTCTGCCTACAGATGCAAACTTTATTAATGGATCAAGCAGCAGTCAGGTGAGATACAGCAGCTGCTGCTGCTGATGTCATCCAACCAGCCTTCACCTCTGTGGTGAAGCCTGCCTTAACACCTGGGCCAGTACAAAGGCTCCCATAAAGTGTCTTGTCTCCTCCCCAAAATGACCATCCTCTCCTGTGGAAGAGCTCCCTTTTAATTGTACCAGCAATCCCTCAGATCATGTGGATATTTCAGCAGTTTCCAGGTATTGCTGAAGATGGCAATGCTTGTGGCTTTGTAGAGCAAAGCCTGACTTGTTCAAGAGAAGAACACTGGAGGCAGGCCAAGAGAGGAGGGGGAAGTCCCTGCCTAAATGGGAGCTACATGGTTGGAAGGGAAAACCTTTTTGGAAGATCAAATGTACACCCCCACAAGTTTCCATGTCAGTTTTGAACCCCGCTTGCTCTGCCTCAGCATTTGAATAAGGCTGAAAGTGTGGACTGAGATCCATCACTGGCTCAGCAGCACTGCCAAGCCCAACACTTGTGCTCTTTGCCACAGGACAGGAGGAAGTGGAGGAGCCTAGGAACCTTCTGGCAACATCAAAACCTGCCTTCAATAACACAACAATCCCTGCTTTGCAGCAGGTGCCCAGTGCTGCCTGCAAAGTGGCTCTGGAATACAAAGTATCTTATGGACATTCTCTGGAAAAAAAAAAA